>VZTB01003370.1:0-14358 GCA_013397245.1 Thryothorus ludovicianus
AAGAAGCAAGGTGGAGGGGGAAGTGGTGTGTTTTGGAGTTGAGGCGCTTGCAGGCAGGGTGGGTCTGCTGCCTTTTCGTGGAATCATGGAATGATTTGGGTGGGAAGGCACCTTAAAACCTATTCAGTGCCACCCCCTGCCATGGGCAGGGACACCTTCCTCTATCCCAGATTGCTGCAAGCCCCGTCCAGCCTGGCCTTGGACACTTCCAGAGATCCAGGGGCAGCCACAGCTGCCGTGGGCAACCTGTGCCAGGGCCTCCTCCCAGGGAGGAATTCCTTCCCGATATCCCAGCTCAACCTCCTGTTTCAGCTGGAGCCCCTTCCCCCCTGTCCTGTCGCCACACGCTCTGGTGAAGTTTCCCCCTTGAGGCTTTGGGCTTGGTGGTTGTGGTTATTTCTCCGAAGCGCTGCCGTGCGCCGAGAGGTTCCAGGTGCAGGCGGTGTCCAGATTGCAGCAGCTCCCTTCTGTAGGGAGCAGCCTCTGAGCATCTACAAATGCCAGGAAAATTTGGCACAGGGCGTAATTAAACAGCACAGGTCTCGCTGTGTTTTCTTCCCCGTTCCTTCCACTGCTTGCTTCCCATTTCTCATCCCGAAGTGCTGTCGGTAGGCTTTGAGAGTGTGTGTGCAGAACACATCTCTTCCTTCTTACTTTTCCTCGCGATTTCTTCATTTGGAAATTTATTCATCCCCCTCCTCTGCACATGAATTGTCTTTTCAGTGCTTTGCATGTGGAGGAGCAAAGCATGGGAGGCTTTGTGAGGCTTGTGCTTTGCCTTCCCCCCCTACACCATATGCACATGCTCCACCCTCCTCTTGCCGTTTTAGTCGTGGGGGGAAAAAAGTGCCAACTTGGTTCAAGTAAATTGTGTGGAAAAGAGAACTTCAGCTCGAAGTAGCAGGAGCAGTGATTCTCTCCAAGTTCTTCCCATTAGGTGCTAGCTGCTCGATGACAAATGAAGAAATTGAAGAAAGAAAATGGGTTGTAGGATTTTTGGGGAATGATGGGGAAAGCATTTTGCCATCTGCATAAATGGGTGCTGTTGCTTGCCTTCACCTGCTCAGGTTATGCAGCTTGGATGTCTGTAATCCTTCAGTGAAGAATTTAAAGCAAGTGAAAAATGTAAATTGTACTCTATTCCAGGACTCCTCATTCTGAGGTGCTTCATCTGTTCTTGAGAGATTATTTTCAGGCTTGTGATTTCTTTCTCTTGGAGTTTTTTTGCTCCCCTTAACTTGGGAAGAGTCTGCTCCTGTATTCACTGTTTTATCCCCAAAGTCCTACCAGAGCTCGGGATTAATGTGTAAATGCCATCTGTTGCTCAGCCGGTTTGAGTTGTGTGGAGGAAAAGTTCCATTTTGACGGTGGCTTTTGGGAAAAAAAAAAAGAAAAAAACAAAAAAAACCCAACTGAGGCAAGCCCATTTCTGTCTCTTCCTGTATGTCCTCAGCCCCGCAGTGATTTGCTCAGGATGCAATGCAAAAGAAATGGGTGGTGATTTTTGGTGTGTGTTTTGGTGGCACGGTTCAAATGAATCACTGCATTCAGCCGAGGCAGTAATGTTCCTCAAGTTTTCTCTCCGATCCGTTTTCTATGGTAGTTGCTTGTTTGCTTTTCTGCTCGAATTCGCTGCTGCTTTTTTATTTTTCCAGGCTGATAATTGCTTTCATTACTTCTGTGAAGAGACTCTAAAATTGTGGTAAAATTCTTTTTCTTTGGCCTTGAGTGCGTAGGGTCGGCGCAGTGGGTTTGTGAAAGGAGGAGATGAATTGTGTGCTTGGTCTGTGTTGGATGTGAAATGGAAATTTGCTAAAAATGCACAGCTCTGGTAGTTTATATTTAAGTTGTTTGTGTGTGTGTTTAAAGGGTTCTGACTGCTCAAGTAGGAAAAATCCTCATGTGAAACACGGCTGTTGGTTCACTTGAATTTTAAATTCGTAGTTGATGGTGCTTAGTCCAGCAAGCTTTGGGTGAGTGAAGCTTTAACACTGCTTGTGCTTCCCTGTTTTTGACAAACATTGCATTGAAGGCTGACAAAAACAATATCCAGAGGAAAAAGGTGGGGAGGGTGGTGTGTGATTGTGCCTGAGCACTGCTGAGGAAGTGGGCGTGCACAGGCTCTGAAATGTGCAATCTGGAACCATTGTGTGCCTGCGCTGCTGCTCTGGGAGGGCTCGTTTTTATTGAATTGTTTTCATTTTTTTAGGAGCTGGAGGAGGAAATGACATTCAGTGGTGTTTTTCTCAGGTGAAAGGCGCTGTAGATGATGATGTAGCAGAAGGTAAGAGTGATATTTTTTACTGTTTTTTTTATTTTTTAACCATTCCTTAAGCAGGGAGATGTGGATGCAGTCAGTGAAATATCACAGAGCTGCTGTGTAAAGCAAATGCACATTCCATGTGTGTTCATATCCAGATTCAAGTTTGAACTGTGGTTTGAAAGTACCATTTATCACTCTTGGAAAAAAGTTCAGGCCTCCCAACTTATTTTTGCTGGAATTGTTTTCTAAGATTGTGAAGATTTTTCTGATTTTTTGGCTTCTGACTTGTGTTTTCTCTTAATCTGCAAAATGGGGAATGTGATACTTGCATTCCACAAGGAGGTGTTGTGAGAATTAATATTTGTACTCTTTGAAGATCTAAGTGCTAGATGAAGTAATTGTTCCAATCTTTTCATCCTCTGTTAACAAGAGGAGGAAGAAATCTGAATATTTGTGCATGCCTGCTTAGTACATAAAGAGCAGGTTTGGGTTTGAAGTAATACTGGAAATTGAAATAATACTAGAAACTGTCTAAAACTTTTCCAAGCTGGCAGTGACAAGTGTCACGTTACACTAAGATGGCTGCCTCTGAATTTCACTGCAAAAAATGCATTTTTTAATTTTTTTTTCCCCCCCTTGAATTTGGGATTGTTGGAATGGTGTTTTTCTCTGTGCTGGAGAGCAGAATCTCTTCTGTGATTGTTCTTGAGGAAAGGTCCCCTGACCTCTGAATTTCCTTGGCCATAAAGTCCCGTTTGCACAAAGCAAGCCTGTAAGATCACGAGTTAAAATTTTTCTTTTGCAACCAGTTGGCCTTGTCACTTATGTAATTCCTGGGGTTTTTTTTCCTTTTTTGCATATCTTGAATGCTCTGCCATACAAATGAGATTAATGTTATATTTAGAACAGCAGTAACTACAGTTTCCATTATTTCCCTGCTTGATGCGTGGTTCAGATCAGCTCCCAAAGGCCAAAAGAAAAGATCAGTGTAAACATAACTGAGTTGTTTTTATGTTTTGGCTGCAGCATGTGGCAAATGATGCACTGAGGCTTTTGTTGTTTGGAAATGAGAAAGGTGTAACAATTTCAAGTTTGATTTTAAATTCCTCATGAAGTCATTTTTAAAGCGTGAACTCAAAAGTGCTGTTAAATGTGGTAGAATTTTTTCCCCCTCACAGATTTATAATTCTGTAATGTTTGTTTTATTTACCTATCAAACTAAATCCTTAATTAGGTACAAATATTGAAGTTGTGGTGAAGTTATGGTGCTTGCAAATAATTCTTCATTAAAATAGATGTTGATGTGCTTCTAATAGTAATGAACTTACATAGAGGTGTAGGAAAGTAGCCTTTACAGAGATTTGGAAATACAAAAGTAAGGGAATAGGAAGGAAGGACAGGCTGAGCTCTTCCAAGTGTTCCAGTTGCTGTTAGGAAAGGTCTGGCCTTGCCAGCCCTGTGCACCCTGCCAGGCTCAGAGCTGCCCTGGGCCCTGCTGGAATCCTGGGATGGAGTTCAGGGAAGCCTTGGAGGGAATTTTCTGCCTTCAGTTTCAGCCAGCCAGGCAGTTTGGTTTCCAAAGCAAGAATATCTATTTTTTTGGTTTCTGGACAGTGTAGCCTTCTGATTCTATGACCCAAAGAGTGAAGAGAAATTTTGTTTCATTGCCAGCTGTACCTGACTTAGGATGAGGCTTGAGATACAAAGTGTATTATACTGCAAGATGTGAAACTGAGCTGCCTGTGGAAAGATCCCGAGTGTTATTGATGTTATACTTGGTTGTAATGAGTGTGTTGAGCTGAAATTCTCTCCTCTTCCCATGTTTTGGCTCCCACAGTTCAGTTGGAAGTTGGTGAAAGCAGTTGTTCATACTGATTTCTTGTTCTACATCAGTGTCTCACTGTAATTCTCTTGGAAGCATTATGTATCAAGGTGGTTCCATTTTTTCTATTTCCTAGCAGCATTTCTGGCTTTAAAGTTCCATTTCAGTGACATGGAGCCTTGTGTGATTCTTGCACCAGCTGGAGCAGCAGCTTCTGGTCTTTTGGAAAACTCGATGACAAATTAGCAGTGGGTCTGAGTGAAATCTGAGGACCTTTTTTATTACCTGCCTTTCCATCTGCTGTTTGGGGCAGGCCCACGGTGAAAGCTTAAGGACATTTTACTGTCTTTAATGACTCTGTAACCACTGTGGTCTGCCAGAGAACAGCTCTGGACTCCAGTCATGCCTGTGGTGAGCACAGCCCCAGTTTGTCTACAGGAGTACAGGAGATCTGATTTTTGAATGACTGCAGAGCTCAGAATCCAAACAGCAGTTTGTTGTGGAATGCTGAAACTTCATTGAAACAAAACGAAGAAAACAAACGTGAAAGAGTTGGGAGTTTCTTTCTGTTTTCCTCCTGTTGGTAACTCAGTTTTGCAATATTTACATTGGAAAGCTGTCTTGAGCTAAGCTGGAGCAGTGATAACCAGGAAAGCAGCATCATTTAATTGCATTAATCAGTGGAATACAAACCCAGTGGTCTCCCTGCAGTGGTTTTTGTCTATAAATCAGGCCAGTGGAGAATAACACTTTGGACAGTAACACTTCTAACACAGTAACAGTTGTAGCAACTTTAAAAAGCTTCTCAAGAATGCTGTTATTTAGTTCCCAGTATATTTAAAGTCAGACCTGACCTCCAGCCTTCCCATCACATGTATAACCTGTAATTCTTTAGGAACTTGGCTGGTTGTTACAAAGTCAGTATTTGGTGGCTGGAAGGTGAACTCTGATACAGAGTTTTTCACTTTCTGGCTTTCCAAGCGCTGTGTGATGGATGGATGTGACATAAAAGGGGAAGGAGGGCAAATTGTCACTAAAACCTGGGGAAGGATGGCACTGAACTTGTATCTGGGGCCTCCCTGGGTCTCTGCTGTGGCAAAGTTTTTCCACTGGGAATGTGGCTGTGAGGAGCAGAAGTGGCCTCTCCTCCCCTGGTATGTGTGGAATTTATCCTTGCCTGTGAGCTGTGGCCTAGCTGTGTCAGATCACAGTTAAGCATAGAAATCAGGTTAGAAATTGAAATCTCACTGTCTGCTTCATTATACCTTGGGTCTTTAATTTTAGTTGATGGCAGAAGTTTGCCTTCTAGTGATTTAGCAGTCATTTGTATGAGGGCAATGATTATTGTGGTTTGTGCTTCCTCTCTTTCTGAAATAGTTTTTTTTTCCCTTCTTAGTTTCATATTCATCTTGCTGGAACACAGTCCTGCAACACAATCTGAGTTCAAGAATATCAATTGCTCAGTGTGCAGTTTCTAAAGTTAGACAGATCTTCTGGGGTGGGAAATACAGAGATTTGTTTGTGATAAGTTCAGAGATCAGGTTTTCTAAAGTATCTGTGATGCACAAATTCCTTTCTTTTGTGCTATCACAGTTTCGGTGCAAGAGAGACTTAATTGTCCAGAAATACTCCAGTGTTTTCTTAGTGGAAGTTTCCTTTATGGGAATGATTAGAGAAAAGGGTTGCACAAGATTTTCAGCAGCAGTTTTGTTGGTTTTACTCTTTTGCTGTTCTTCAGAATGGGGCATTGTAGCAACTGCAGTTGGGAGCAACTAATAATTGTGAGTTTAAACTGCCTTTGAAAACTACACACTTGCTTAACAGAGTGAGTTTATACTTCAGAACAAATTAAATCAAATTTATTTAATTGCTCAACAGAAGGAAAAGGGTCAAGCAGCTCCATCTCAGTGTTCTTTCAGATATAATTCAGAGATATATAAAAGTCTGATAGTCCAGGTCCAAGGCTGGGAGCCAGGAACTTAAGTCCTAAGCTTTAACCCTGAGTGATTACTGCTCATCTTGGACAAGTTTAACTGTTTTGTGCCCAAATTGTCTCTGAAAGAAGCACCTGAATATCTGCTGTGGGTGCTAATTACTCACTTTATTTATGCTTAATGCTTAAAGTTTAATGGTTAAAGTTCTGTGATGCTTTGTTATTTATCCATGGTTAGCTTCATGTCCCCTCTTAGAGCCAAATATAACTGTGTCTGGTTTAGACTGAAAATTGTGAAAAGATAAAATTCTGTCTCTGGCTTGTGTGGTAAAAAATTGAAACAAAATTGGACATTTTCCTTGTTCAGGAATGCTTTCTGTGTTTTGTTCTAGGTGTGTTATGTCTGTCAAGTGTAGTTTGATGCTTTTGACAGGTTTTAGAATTGCAGAGCAGCAAGGGGGACTGGTGTTGCTTCAGCAATGGTAGTTTGTCTTAAATGCATGAAAAGTGTTATTTCTGAGTAAAGAGAAGTGAAGGCAGGAATAAGGATGGAGATAAAGTAGGTTACCACAGTCTGGGCTTTTTTTTTTTTTTCTTTTTTTTTTTTTTTTAATGAAGATTGATGGAATTGGAGAGAAGAAAAAACTCTGGGAGAAAAAGCCTGGCAGTGAGGTTGCAATAATTTTGCTGAGGAAAGATTGGGATGTAGTTGTGGGAGGGAAGCTTTGGAGGACTGTGGGTATGTTCTCTGTACTCATGAGGTAACATCATTTACAAGGAGCAAGGCCTAGCAGTAGATTTGTTTTTAAGAGGTGATTTGAAATACGCTGTAGATGGGGTAAGAAAAGACTCAAGGTTTATAGTCCTGTTCTGTATTCCTGAGTCTCCTTCTGTATTTGAGCTCTTCAGCTGTTCAGAGAATGACTGTCTGTCTCTAGAGAGAGAAATAGGCTACTGTGTTCTAGGAACTGCTGCTCTGGATGGACTGGAGTGCACATTTAAAGTGTGCAGTGCCCCAAAACAAAGAGCATTTAGCTGACAGAAATAGGCAGTGGCTGTTCAGCTCCCTACAAGTAACTCAGTTCTCTTTCTTGCATGGCTTTGGAAGCTGGGGCACTTCAGCTCGTCAGTCAGGGAGTTTTCTGCCCCTTCTGTGAGGCTCTGCTGTTCTTGGAATCTGTCTTAAAATAAAAATGAGTTTTAAAAAGGCTTTTGTGTTGGAAATGCACTGCTGGAGTGATGAAGCCATCAGATCCCACAACACCCCTGAGTGCAAGCTGGGCTATCAGCAGCAGGTCCTGGTGGATTACAGCTCTGCATCAGCTTGGTGACACTTTTCAGCTTTTCATTTTAAAGCTGCTACCTAAATGCTTCTGGTTTGGCTCTTTCTACTGTAGGAACGGGGTTCTGTGATACCTGTAGCTTCACAGAATGTATTTTGGAAGAGTTCAAATGCAGACTAAAGCTGCCAGTGCATGAAGAGCTGAAGGAAGAGTTAAAAGCTGGGTGTTCCAAGCTGTACTGTCTGCTTCCCCCCCCTGCTTCTCCTGACTTGCCTATTTAGGCCACAGCTGCATGTTTGGCAGCATTTCTGCTTAAAGAGGCACTCCTTCCCACTCTGCTGCCACGGCTCTTCACCTAAGTGCACACTGAACTTGTTGGGCAATGTGATCTAGCTGAAAAATTGGTAAAATCGTGTTTTTTTCACTGGATTGTTTTCCATCTGAACTGAGCCCTGGAGTGATTCTCAGAGCTCTGCGTGTGCTTATGCCAGCAGAGTGTAGAGTGCTCAAGTGGCTCAGAGGAACAGAAGGAACTCTGGAAGAAGATTTGTAGGACTTTCTGTACAGGCAGTGCAAGACCCTAATTGATCTCTGAGTGCTGTGCTGCTGTGAAGGGTAAAATCAGCTGCTAAACAGGACTTTAAACCTTTGTTGTTCAAGATCCATACTTTGAACGTGTGCTATCTGCAGGCCAGCAATAAAATCACTGTTCCAGTATCAGAATTATTTTGTTGATGGGTTTTTTTTTGTAGTACACATGGGGTGGGTTTTCTACTGTGTCCACACAAGAAGTCTGTGGAAATGGGATTTGTTCAGTGTTGTTTCAAGCCCTGTTAGTAAAACGAGCTTGTTAACATCAGTGCAGTTCAGTTTCTTTGAAGCTGTAGTAGGAAATAATTCCACTTGAATGGGAGGTCGGTTAGTACTGATTGCTTCACTGTAAAGCACTTTGAAAAGATAATATCACAAATTAGAATCTTCTCTTATCATATCTTATCAGTCTTAATATGATTTGAATAAATGGATCCCTTCTTTGGGGTTTCATCTTCACCTAAACCGATGTACTGCCTTGCATTAAATGCTGTAAAAATAGTCTGCCTTTGTTTTAGCTGCTGTTAAAGTGAGTATGCAATTAAATCTGCTCTGTGTGTGCCTCTTGGAGCAAAAACATCAATTACTGATGGTACCGAGTTAAGGCTGCAGTTTGTCCTTTCATCTGTAGGAAACTGTGCCCCCACAATCATTTCATTATATAAGATGTTTTAATAACTGCCTTAAGGGAAATTTTCAGGTCTTTTTTTTCCTCTCATTTAAATGCTCTGTAGTATGCAGCACCATAAGTGTGTCTACAGTATTTTTAGTATGGAGTGAAAAGTTTAGCAGAACAAGGCAATGTTCAGTAATCATGTGAAACTGAGATTTGCACTTTCAAAGAGATGATGGAAAGGAGTAAAAAGCCTTGGCTTAGGTTGGTGTTTAGTGAATATGTTGATGTTTGTGAATATGAACAGAGGCAACAATTGCCCTGTTCCAATGAAAACGAAAGCAGATAAATACAGGGAGTATTTCTTGATCCAAACCAATTTGGAATAATCTCTTTGCAGAAGCAGTGGTAGATCTTGCAGTCACAATAACAATGCAAGGACAGTGTTCTAGGCTTTCAGCTTGAGTGGAACACGTGTAACAATAGCTTTGTTTTATTGCCACAGCTCAGTTATGCTCTTGCAACATGCACCAGCTAAACGCTGCTTTTATAAGGTCAGTGTGTCAGCAGACTGGAAATAGAGGGGACATTGCCTTCTCCTGTGCCTCTGAAAATGGGAAATGCATTAAAAAGACTCTTAGGAGGTGAAGTGTTGATACCTTCTGTGTGTGTGCACTTATTAATAATTGTACAGAGCAGGATTTCCCTCACTGAATGCAGTGTTGCTCACTGTCTGTGGGACATTTCCTGGGTCTTTGGTGACAGGAAGGTTTTGGGCTGTTAATTTTCCTCTGAAATTAAGAACCACCATCAGGTTCTGCTACTGTGATGCTGCTGAAAACAATTCTTTGAGGCTTCTCTGCATGACTGTAACTCAGTGAGAGAAACACAAGTAGCTGGAAGCTTCTCCCTTTCCTCTCCTAACTTATGAGTCTTTTGTTAGGCACTGGAGGAGAAGCTATTAATTTGGTGAGCCATTTTTTTATCCAAATGTATTTTCCTCCTAGCGATCCACGAGTGATAGCACCATGAAGAGAACCAGCATATTTAGGTCACATGTGAAGCCCCTGAGGCAGCTCTGCTTGCATCTAATTTTGGAAGAAAATTTTAGGGTCAGGAAAACGAGGGTTTGAAAGAGTTGTATTGTAAGAGAGATTGATTTTTTTTTTTTTTTCCCAAATATATAGAAGGCATTTTGTGTGGAAATGTTTCTCATTGCAGTTCTTAAATTAAATGCTGTGGGAATAATGTGAGCTCCAAACACACACAGTTGGCACTCTGGTTTTGAGAACCTGAGAAAGGATAATTGCATGTTTTCAGGAACAATTAGGGTAATTAAGACTTTATATTATAGTTGCTTGCTTAAAATATGATGTAATTTCTAATATATTCTTGTTTGTTGAATGCCAGTAACTGTGTTTTTTCTTTTTTTCAATGATAATAAAAAGTATTTCAGTGAACATTCTTTGATCTTTAAAAGCAGTGATTTTAGCTGGCCTTTGTGCTGTTGTTAAATGATGATTTGAGGATCATGAGCTCTGTTTGTGTCTAGTGCTTAAAAATGAAATCTGAAGGTCTTGCTTTATTTTCAAAGAACTCAGAAGTGAATTGGTCCAGTGGACAAGAACTAAATACTGAAATAAAGCTTTGGCTTTCATAAAAATATAATGATTCTCAAAGACACTTGTTTGAGAGTTCCAGGGCTGTTTTCCAATGGAATTGCATCACAAACCCCTGACTTCTCTGGTACTGCTCTTGGTGCATTGTGTAGAGAAAAAGATACAGAAATATCAGAGATGATAAAGAAAAACTTGGATTATTTTTTAATAACTACCCAGTTTGACTTGAAGTATGACCTTGGTGTGGGAAGAGGAAATGGAATGCAAATTACACCCCATCCTGCCTGTGGGTTTATTGTCACTTCAACCTGAGAGAAATTGCCCCTCCTGGGAGTCATTGCCTTGAGCTGAGCCAGGAGATCCCAGAGCTCCAGGGTGGTCACTTGGGGAAACCAATCCAAATGAAAATCGTGTGTCTTGGCTTCCTTTTGGATTCATTTTATTTCAAATCAGCTTCTCCAGACTTCATTTATCCAGCTCCTAGCAAATGCTTGTGGTGGGTGATGGTTCCACAGGAATGGGGTAAGAGGTGAAAGGATGGATTGCAATGGAATTGGGAACAATTCACCTCCTTTGCACCTTTCCATGCTTACAGTTGATAGTTACTTGTTAAAGGTTTGCCTTTCACATGAAAACTCTACTTTCAGTGCTCTGAGATACTTATTTGAGGACATTTCTCACAGATCAATATGAACAAACAGCAGTGGAAGTTGAAGCCTGTAGTGTTCATTATGTGAGAAAATGTCACAGTTTGTAGAGGCAATAGTGAAACATTCATAAACTGTTTTACTGGAATGGGGAACTGGCAGCAATGTCATTGTTTTGGTTTAATTTTATTTATTTGTTGGTTTGAAGCTAGATCTTGCATTCCTTGTTGGTTTTTTTGTTTGTTTTTTTTTGGGGTATGTGTTAAAGAAGTATCCAGGGCCTTTCATTTTATTCCAGACTCTTCTGGAAGTGGGAACTTGTCTGGAAGAGCAGCAGGAGCTGGCAGCAGGGTTCTGTTCCTGGGGCAGGACACGTGCTGTGCTTAACCCAGCTCCAAGTAAAGGACAGGAGGGAGACAGAGAGCATTGGAAACAAAACAAAATCACCTGGATATTCTGCACGTGAGCTTGTGGGCTCCCTGGAGCTTGGGGATGCTTTGCTCATCCCGAGGCTGGGAGTACCAAAGATCTGCCTGTTTCTGGAGGGTGCTCCTCCTCCTGCATTGGCATCCAGAGCCAGATCCAAACCTGTGCTGGTGCAAGGCTGCTCTCAGCTGTTCCTGTGCTCTGGTTAGAGCTGAGCTGGGAAAATGCTCTTGGGGGGGTTGTGTCCTGCATTGCCTGCTCACTCTCTTTGTCAGGAGCTGTCAGGAGAAGCTTTTCTTTGTGCCCATAAACTTGTTTAAGTGTACACTGAAATTCTTTTTCCTGGGGTTTGATGTTGTGTTCAGTTGGCAGCTGTTTGGCACCTTTTAATTCATGTTTGTTCTGACTAGGGTCTGAGGTCCATTTTCTTACCTTTCTCTTATTTGTCTTCTGCTTTTTGCCAAATTAAAACTTTAAATTAAAATGTTATTATCCCAGAGGATGGTAGGGAGACTGATGGAAAAGTAGAAATGGAGATAACTGAAAGTAGTTATCTTTGATTGTTTTCTTTGAAGTAATTTTAACCCTACCCTGCTTGTGAGACCTGGATGGTGTTTCCTAAAATAAAGTTCCAAAGCCTTTGATAGTTTTTTGTAAAGATCTTTGGCATCCTTGTAGGACAGTAACACTACCATAATACTCTCTGCCTTTTTATATACACAACACATGTACAACATATAACAATGGTATAAAGAAATTCTATTTTTTGGTGTATATATATGTTATGTAACTCTTTCAAAATAAATATAAACAGATACATTAAAAACACTTAAAAATAAAGATTGGTATTTTGCTCAGATTAGTGGACTATATATATAATTTAAAGAGTTATTGTAGATATGCCTTGGAGTTGTCAAGATTCCATGTGTTTAGGAATCTCATAGTCCAGGCCAGAAATTGGCCTTGGCTGCTGTTTAATAATGATTTATTTTTTTTTAAAGAGGCTCAAGCGTGTATGTTTGGGCCAGAATAGAAACACAGGAAAATACTTGCACAGGGGGGTGGGAAGAAAAGGCAACAGGGCAAAGGAAAACTGTTCTTTAAGGTTCCAAGTGCCACTAAAGGTGCTTTAGGAACTGAAAGGAGCTGATAGCTGAGTGAGTGGCCAGAGTAATCAGAAATTTTCATTCTCCAGTCACTTCACAGAGCTGTGTATTTATCTCTGCTGGAAACTTCAGTTGTACTTGTGACCTTCACAGGCTCTGTGCTCCTCAGCAGGCTGCCTGAAATTCAGCTGCAGAGGCCCTTCCCCTGCCCTCCCTCCCTGCCCTTCTGGTAGGCTCAGAGGAATTTCTGATTTCATTCTCCCTGCTTGGAAGGAGGCACTTGATGCATTGTGTGAGCCACAATGGCCCTCCTGCATTCTACACGCCAAGATTAAAAGGCTCCAAATGTTTGGGCTAAGCTTTGCACCTGAAATGAATCCTTTGGTCCAAGAATGAGTTAGAAGAGTCTGAAGCAGCAGGGTAGTTCTGAGGAGTTTGTTTTTATTCTATCTACAACAGGAATGCACACCAAATCACAGAGTTCTAATTTTGAAAGGTACTGCCAAAGTGTTATGTTTTTCTGTGTAATGCTGTTATTAAATTTTAACCTGCACTCTGTGTTTTGGATTGGCTTCAGCAAAAAGAGAAAATGAAGCTCTTGCAGAGCCCTGTCAGTGACAAGAAAGGCATTGCCTGGAGGCTTCTTTTCTCTACGTGCAGAACAATGGCCCACTATGTTATTTCCAAATATATTGTTATTTGCAAACAGAACAGCAACCCCTGGCTGCACTGAGCCTATTGAAATTCTGGCTGTGATTCCAGCAGAGATTTTTCCATAAATAGCTCTGTACTACTTGGGAACACAAACAAACCCTGAAAAGGTCTGAAGTGAGGTCTGCTGAGAGACTGTTCAGCCTGTTATTAGTGTGTGCTTCAGGGTACATGTGAGGAATTTTTCTGTAGGGTTATGTGGGGGCTGTCAGCAGGAATTCAAGTAAATAATTACCTACCAAATCCAAGGACTCATGAATCACCTGTCTTGAGCATAGGGGGGGAAAAAGGATAATAAAATAATAAATATAAGCAGAAGCAAGTAGATTTTCTTTCTGGATGTTTTAAAATAAAAGTTGTTAAATAGTAACTAAGCATTAGGTTAGGATTCGAGTAAATACAATTCAAAATTAAAATTATTTATTCTTTCCATTAACAGACATCCAAAATGTGTACAGATTGGATGTTTGTTATGTGAATTAATATCTGCACTAGGAAATAGGCTGTTATCTTCCAGTGCTGTGCAGGTAAATACCCACTTGAATAAGTAATAGTCATATTTTATCAAATATTCAGTTCTAATTGGTGTAAGCTGTTTTGAGTATTTTGTAGTCTTGAGGAGAAACTTGTAAACATTCTGTGAATTAAAAAAGAGGTGAATGAATACTTCTGGGTTTTACCTGGGTCATAGGGCTGATTATCTGCTGGTCCTGTTGCTCATAAACTTTTTTCCTAAGAAAGAAGAAATCCCCTTTGAAAAGCAATCAAAGAGCACAAAAATACCTTTGGCATTTGAGAAATCCCTGCTCGGAGTGGGGACTCTGGAGTGTCCTGAGCCTGGGTTATCATAGCAAATGTGTTTATCAGACAGATTGAGGGTGGGATCACAGAACAGCCCCACAGGATACAAATCTCAGCTGTGCCTGCTGCTGCTCTTGGCTGTTTGCTCTGAGCAGCCTCAGAGGGATCTCTGTGATCCTCACCTGGAGCCTTGGCAGGTCTGAAGGCAGCTCTGGTGAAGGAGCCCCTGCCTCGTGGGCTGGAATGGAAATTGGCTCTGGTACAGCTCTGAGTTTGTGCTGCTGACTGGGATTAACCTTGTAGTATACTGTAAGATACTGTTGCTGTGGACTGTTGTGTGCCCGGTGTATGGGACGGAGGACGGAGACAAAAGATCTCTATAAGCTGAATCCTAGAACTTAAGTTTTATTACCAAAGGTATGGGGTACAAGCTGGGACCCTGCTTAGAGCTGCCTGCCACAGCTCAGAGCAGGCCCAGGAGGGGGAGAGAACAAAGGATTGAGGAGCCAGAGATAAGAGCAGAGCAGGGAGATGAAGAGGGGG
>VZTB01003372.1:0-38480 GCA_013397245.1 Thryothorus ludovicianus
CCCACCCTCACTGGGAAGAATTCTTTCTAGTATCTAATCTAACCCTACTCTCTCACAGTTGGAAGCCATTCCCCTTTATATTTTACAGGTGGGGGATTTTTTGTTCGTTAGGTGGTTTCTTCATCTCAGATTAAGGAAAAAATTGCTCCCTGGCAGTAGTGGAGTTAAAATTATTTCCAATTATATCACTAGGAGTTACTGGCACTACTCTTCACTCTTCTAATGCCAGACAAGAAAATGATAAATACTCCTTTGTCTAGAGCACAAACTACTCAGCTCTCCGCAGATTAACCCTCTAACCACAAAACATAATCCAAAATCTGCCCTCTTCCCTTCTGGAGGCACTCGTGGGTGTCACCTTGCCAGATGCTGGGGAAGAGACAGAAGGAATAAATAATGCTGCAGCAGGAATAAATAATGCTCCAGTACTCAGCAGAAGTAAATCCAAGNCATATATGTTTGGAACCATTACTTGAAGTTTGATGTCCATGCCATTTTAATTAATAATTTCAAAATAACAACAACAACAAAAAAATCCCCCACCCCAAGTCACAAACATTATGGACCATTTACCTGCTAATTCTTTCTTTCATTGAAGCTGCTCCTTTTGCATTACAAAAGTGTAATAAAAATCCCCCCACTGGTAAGAATTAGTAAACATTTTTCTTCATTTGCATAAACAAGAAACTCCAAACAAATACAAGGGCCAAGGACTTTCCCTGGCCAAGAACTGGTTAAATAGTTTGAAACTATGCTCAAGATTTCCTGAAAATGTATTTGTCTTTCAGCCAAACAATACTGTTAAAGCAATGTAAATGCTTTGCTTCCAGAATGTGCTTTTTCTGTACACAGAGAGCAGCAGTGCAAAAATAAATCCTCCATGAAGCATATTCTCATTTTTAATTTCATCCCTTGATAGATCAGTTGCTTCAGAATCCCTTAACGACCAAGGAAAGAAAAGTTACAGGGATCACATTTTGAAGATTGTCAATTGTACAGACCCAGTGCTGCTAATCCACGGGCAGGTTATGGGCAGCTTCCATCACGACCTGAAACACTGGATTTTATTAACACCAATTATGAACCTTTATGTGTGTCTGCAAGGCTGGAAAGGCATTTCCCTGCCTTCTCACACCTTGCTTTTCTCTGGCAAAGCCAACTGTGATCACTCAGCAGGTCCTAAAGAACTAAGTCACAGAAAAGGAACGGATTTTGTATTTCCAGGTGACAGGAATGAACAAATTACCTGATTTGGGCAATCACCGAGAAGCACACCAGTGCCAATCTCACTGCACTCTGCACTGGACCATCAGACTGCTGTAGGACTCGGAAATTAAACAATCCAGAAGGAGTTTAGCATGCCAAGGGCAGGGGAAGGGGGGAAGGAATCCATGCTGAGTCTGAGTTTGGCAAAATGAACCTGCTTTTGTCCTCAGCTCCCCCGCAGAGAGAAGAGCAAAGAGCATCCAGCTGATGTTGGGCGGTTTGCACACCACAGTTAAACGTGCATGCTCATGGATATGCTGTTTTCAGGAGGTGGTGAGAGTTTGAATTTATTATTAGGAAACCAAAACATTTCACTTAATTGTTCAACATGCGAGATTTTCATGAGGGAACGAAGGTTAGTTACATTTCCAACAGGACTTCAAAACTACATTTTGCCTACTCAACTCTGAGCCCCATGTAAGGCTGAAAGGTTGAAGAGGCTAATCAAAGGAACAGAAGTCAGAAAGACAATAACAATACAGTACCTAAAAATGGGTAATTCACACATTTTTGACATTTTGTGTCTTGCATAGACAAATACTTATTCATTTTTTTCCTCTCAAGACGACTCAGCTTCAGAAAATAAAATGTTAAATCAACTTTAATTACAATTAAATGCACGCGTTCCAATTTTTCAGAACACCAGAGTGTTCTGGATTTTTAAGTGCAACTATCATCCCTTGGAGAGGCTTTGTTTTATCCCGTGGGCTGCCAAGTTCCTAAAGTCAGGAAGGTGGACTTCCAGAAACAAATCCATGTATTATTTCACAGAACTCTGAGGTGGAAGGGACTCAAACGAGTCCAGCTCCCCACTGAGTGGCCAACGTGGGGGTCAAAGCTGTGCCTGGGTGTCACTGGCACCAGGCTCTGACCACATGTGCTCCTATCCCACCCCAGTATCCACACACCTCCAGCTGCTTTGGAAGCACAGGAACTGGGAACTGCAATTCCTCCCTGCAGGTCTGCCTCCTGGCTGCATTTTGAACATAAAAAATAAATATTTGTTGCACCTCAGGTCGCTGTGAAATCCTGTACTGCCAAGGGCTTCACCCACACCCAGGTTTGCACTGGAGGAAGACCCAGGCGTGCAGGCAAGGTGGGGCTGGAGTCCTCTCCAAAAGCTTCCTGACAGACATCAGGCACCAAAGAAAGGTAAATGCAGCCTGGCATGGATCCGTGTGGAGCTTCCCTGAGGTCAGCAGGACTCCACTGTGACACAATATCCAGATGCAGAAAACTTTCTGCAGAGCCAGAGTTGATTCTCAGTATTTTCCAACGTGATTATTTCTTTGTAACAGTCATTCAGAAACTTATCCTGATCGTTTTGGAATTGATTTACTGAACTGCAATGCTTCCAAAGTTTAAAAAAAAAAACAAAAAAAAAAACCCAGAAAATTGCCCTGCCTGTTCAAGGAATGTTGAAAAAATTGGACTGACAACCCTGTTTTTGGTTAGATTGAAAAAAACAAATTAGAAGTTTCAATAATGGTATTTGCAGAAGAATCACAAATTAGTTCTATTGCATATGAATATGACTTTAATTGGGGGCAGAGGGGGAATTATACATGGACTTGAAGTTAGGTCCCCTATAAAGACTTTTTAACTAATGTAAACATGTACCTTTCCTGAATGGTGATGTTTTGCTGAAACCAGCAATCTTTCCTACACAGAAAAAAAGAAAAAAAAAAATTACTCTAGTTGTTTTTTTCTTATTTTAAATGAGAACAAGCACTTTCCTGCAGTTCACACCCACTACAGAATTCTCAATGAATTGAAAGAAAAGGTTTGAGTTTCATATGTTAAGAAATACTTTGATTGGTGAAGCCTTCTCAGTTTTAGGAATTCACATCCCTATATTTTTTTATGTTTCTAATCTGACAGTGAAACTATTCCACATTCACCTTTCACTAAACTCTCTCAACTTCAGTCTCCAGGAATTGATAAAGTAGCTGAAGAGAAGGTCATGTTTTGGAAGAAAAGAACTTTTGCTGCATGTAAGGTGGGAGAATAATAATTTGGAAAAAAAAAAAAAACAACTAACTTGAAAATGCTTCTTTCTGACAAATAAACTTTCAGAAGTTTGCATACCCTGAGGCCTGGTTGTTTCCAACAAAAACCCCAAACAAACCAACAAATGTAACCTGCTATTGAATGGAGATGGTGGGGGGGATGAGGCACTCTTGGGAGTTAAAACAATTAAAAACAAAAATACAGAATCTTGAGTTCCAGTAATCTAAGCTATCTTTTGTAGGGGCAGCAGGCTGAATGCTTCCAAAGGAGCAGGATTTGTACATGATTTGTCTTTTAAAGTGTTTTGGGGTCAAACTGGATTTGATAGCTGCCTTTGAGATAGCCATGCTATGTCAGAGCCTTCCTAATTACATCTTTCATTTTTCATTTCCTGGGCTGCTTAACAAACATGGCACATTAGTGGCAAAGCAGAGAAGTCAGAAGAAAACAAATTCTGTAGAAATCACCAGTCCAGTGGAGCAGATCATTACAGCACTTGAACTAAGGAAGATCCTCAGCCAGGACTCAGTGAGAGCCAGAGCAGAAACACCTCTCGTGTTGAGTAAAAAACATTAAAAAGAAAAAAAACAAAACTTCCACTCACTGAAAACTTCTGTTATTCTCCATGTATGCATGGCAATGCCATTGATATTTCTTCCTGCAGCTTCTCTTCTTCCAACTCAACCTTGCCTTGGAAGACAATCTGCCATGACCAGCTTCCAACCACTTAAGCATGTCCAGCAGTAAATTCATTCCCTCATCCTCCTGAAATCAAGGGGACTTAAGCATATGCCTGAAGTTTTTTTTTCTGAGATTTTTTTTTTCCGAGAAGCAGAAATTAAGTATTCAACGAAATATTTGCATCTGCCAGAGGGCTTTGTTCACATACAGTGTCTGAAGGTTTACCACCTTTCTCCCTGCCACGTTAGAAACACACCCAGATTTGGTCTAAATCAGAAAGATTTGATCAAAGCCAACACTGTGACAAATGGACAGGGACAAAAGAGGGTGTTGATCATACCATGAGGCTCTTGAGTCTCTTATTTGTACTCAGCAACGGGAAATACAAAGTTCCAAAAGCAAGTGTTCATGGATAGACAATCACAGACTTCAAACTTTGGGAAAGTAAAAGAAATGAACTGTTACCACAATAAAAAAAAAAAAATCTCCAAACAAAACCAAACCAAAATCCAGCTGTTTTCATCACCAGCTCTTTGTTTTTTAAATGACACACAAGGATTTCCTACTCTAACAAAGCCTGCTGTATATTCTGGTAGTAAACTTCAGATCTGAAGAAATTTTATATAAATTCATGTTATATTTTTCTTTTTGTATTAGGGGAAAATATTTCAAATGCAATAAAATAGTAGAATTCATGACTGTATAGTAGGCAACTTCTAATTTTTTTAGATTCAGTTGTACAAACTATAAACTGTTAAATTTCTCTAATAATTGGAAAAGTTGTGGGTATTTGAACTTACTTACCTGAATACTCATTTAGCAAATATTTTCAGATACAAGTCTAGATACAGAGTTATGCAATTTGAATATTAGGTTACACATAATATAAATCAATGTTTGACAATATCAAAATCCCATCAAACACTGGGCCCTTCTTATGCTATTATCAAATATAGTATATCACTGTGGGATAGCTGAGAATCATAGAATGCTACTGTAGGCTTGTTTATTAAATTGGGTCAATTTTCAGACCTTCCAAATAGGAATACTAAACATTTACTTTTCCCCTCTGGAAATTCTTTTTTTTTTTTTTTTTCCTCCTGTTTAATACAGTTGTCATCCCAATTTCTAGTGAATTTATAAAAATATTTTTTTTTATCCAATAACCCCAGCAAGGTAAAAATAGGAGTTTTTATAGCAAATGATAAAACAGGCTCACGGACTATGAGAGAAACTAAACTTATTTAAATTGCCATACATTCTCTACTGAATCACACATCAACAGTTTCTTTTTATGTGTGTTGCTGTCCACCTCAGACTAGCAGTTTTTAAGGTGCAGAAGCATCTTTCAAATTATATGCATCTAACTCAATAATCAAGTTTCACACACTAGTGTCACATGCTTCAAATTTACATCACCTGCCCATCAAAAGCTGTGTTAAATAACAGCACTAATTGAAACTGCATAATTCATCAGAAACTGCAGCACTTCCAATTCAGAGAACAAAGGGGTGCTCACATGGTTCTTTATATTACTAGATATAATTTTCTGAAATAAGGAGAGGAAAAGAAACAAACAAAAAAAAAAAACCAAAACAAAAAAACCAAATGCATTTGAAAGAAGTTGCTGCACCTGCAAAAACACTCTTTAAGCTTACTATGAAATACAAAAAAGTGCACCCTTCTATATCTACATATAAAACATATTAGAAATAAAACTTGTGTAAAATGTTTGCTGTGCAAACTATAAAAAGTCAGTCAGTCAGTCCATTCTTTTTAGTTTGTTTTTTTTTTCCTAAGTGTTTTTCCCCTGGGGCTCTCCTGCTTCCTACTGCAGAGAGTCGCTGTTGTCCAGGACCAGCCCGCCCATGTTCGCCGCCGAGAGTTCTCCGCCCTCGTCCTCGCCGCTGTCCACGGACTCGTCCTCGCTCTGCCCTGCCATCATCACCTGCTGCACGGCCAGGGTGGCACCATCCGAGGACAAGGACTGCAGACTGTCCACGTTCATGTTCACTGGAGCCGTGATGGTCACGACAGCACCTGCGGGAGCAAAGCCACAGCGCCTCAGCACCTCTCGTGCCCGCCACGGAGCTGGTTTCAATCCACAGCTAGGGAACTTAAGGGGCTGCCTTAAAATACTAGATAGGTTGGCAAATGCTTAAATAACAGGAAATGCCAGGATTTGGTTGGTCAGGAATCTTAAACTTTTGTGTTGTGACTATTAAATCTGTGTTATGGACACCCACTGTAGCAATTCTCCAATCTAAGTCATCGCAAGGCCATTTCTGTAAAGTATTCCAGCTTAATTCATTGCAGAAAAACAGGAGTGTTCAGATTCAAGGTAAATTCAATGGATAAAGCTGTCAGATCCAGCAGAGGCTGAAGGAAAATCTGTTACAAACTGGAAAGCATAAAGCACCAGGCAGCAGGGCAGAATCCTGGCAGGATGATCCTGGCATTAAAGCAGTTAATTTATCTTTCTTAAATTAAATCTTTTTGTTTGATCTGACACTGAGGAAGTTACTTCTGTCAGAGTCTGTGGAGGCTCTGTGACATTTTTCTGCCCCTCACTGTTCAGCCTGAAGCAGATGTGGAATTGCTCAGCCATGAAGCTGGAGCTGCAGCCCAGTGCTGCTCGTCCAACAGGACACTCCTGACGTGCACACAGAGAGAACTCGGCTGCACATCTCAGTTTGACATCTTTTATTCTGTCATTTCATAACTTTTGAAACAAAAGCAAGCTTCTCAACATGAATTCCAATATACCACCCTTGCTTAAACCACAGAAAACTGCTAAAGAGAGGAAAAGTGAAACATTCTTGTTACCCTTTCCCAGAATGAAACCATGTTTATACTGAAATATCCATGAGTTTCCCTCCCACCACAGGCATCAAACCCTCCATTTCCCTGTCAGAGAGGAATTAACTTTGTTATCCATGCTCAGGCAGCTCTCCTCACCATCTGACATCGTGAGCTCGTTCGATTGCTGCTGAGCAACTCCTGAGGCAATGGAGTCAGGCCAGAACCTCTGCACCGGTCGGTTCTGGGCTGTTTTCTTCTTTGTTTTTGGAGTTTCAGAACAACTGGAGTCCAGCATTGGCTGAAGAATTCGCCTTCTAGCATTGATAAACCTAAATACAACCAAGGGCAGAGTCAATTTAGAACCAATTGGCTGTAAATTCCATCTCTCTGACATTCACAAAGTATGCAGCAGGAAAAAAAAATAAGGAATATAAAACCTATCAGCTGGGCTTCCCATTGCTTTAAAAATGTAGAACCACTCCTAGAACACCAGCATCCTTCAGTTTTGGCAAACTAGCTAAGAAAGCACTTCTATCATTTTGCAGTTAACAGCATTTTTCCCCCACCTCAGAAGGAAAAATTCTCCAGACAGCACAACAGATGTACACTTCAGGATCTTATTAAAAACTAAGCACCAGAAAACCTGCTGACAGCCCAGCTCAGAAAGCTGATACTCCTCTCATTAGGGTTCACCTAAAATCTAGCCCTTGCCTAACCTGCTTTGTTTGGTCTGGTTCCATTTACTCCCTTAAGCTTCTGCATTATTTATTTTACAGCCTCCCTGTCTTTCCAAGGGCTGGCTCCTGATCCAGGAGATGACAGCAAATACAAATTGTCAGATCTGTCCTGATTCCTTTTAGTTCTCTGATTTTCACTTGCTTACTTAAGCATGTTAATTCCTGTCCTTCCCCTTTCTCCTAGTGAACAAGAAAATAAACTGAATCAGCTTCAACAAAGTGAGCTATGGCAGGAGTTGTGACTGAAAACATCATCCCTAAATATCACAAAATACATCCAGGTCCCAGGTTCACCTGCAATGGGAGGAAATCAGGGACAGCTGGTTCCTGAGCTGTCATACAATGCTCTGCAAAGGCAGCAGTGAGATCCCAGAGCACAGAGCTCCATGGCCACGTGTCACACAGTCACAGCCACCCTGCTCCACTTTTGGAACCAGTGTTCTGTCACTATCTTGACTATTCCCCCCCTGAACCCCTCCACAGCCTCACAGTCAGGGTCATCTTTGAAATCTGAGGCAGATCCCTGTGGGGCTTTGCTGCAGCAATTTTAGGAGGCAATGCCACAAGGCAAACAGGACACATGTCAGCACCTTCCCTCCTCTCCTCTGCAGGGCAGGTGTCTCATCTGACACCTCCAGGGAAGGCAAGACATGACAAAACATGCTGAACATGAACTGCCTCTCCATTCAGACATCACTGCTTAGGAGAGCATCCTCTGGTACAAGAACAGAATCTCTAAACAGTGAAACACCTGCAGCCACCAGGCCACTAAATGCCTTTAGACCTCAACTCCTTTGCTTGCAGAAGAGACTTGAGAGCACTTCCATCTCTCTCAGCACTGGAACAGAACACAATTCTTTAATGCTGCAATGCTTTCTGAAGTCCTTATATAATTTAAATGGCATGAGTATTATTATACCTTATAAAAATAACATGCTTGTGTGCATAACTCTGGTATTTCTATACATGTTTTGTAACATATGTAGAATACTTAAGTTCAACTCCAGATGTCCAAGTCAGCCTCCTCACTATTTCTGAGGAAATTTCTGAGCTGTAAGCACGTGGAGACAAGGACAGATATTAAGTTAAGGGCTTTGCTCTTACCAGTTGTTAACCTGGAGTAGTGTCAGATTTGTTTGTGCTGCAATCTGCTTCTTCTCATCCTCTGTTGGATATGGATGCTACAGAGGCCAGAAAACCAAACAAAAAAGACATAAGCTTGTTTTTCACCTCCTCATCAAAAATAAGAACTCCTTTATTACATCTGATTAAAGAGAGTGGATTAAGGCCATCTGACTCATTAAAACACAAACCTTAGAAACCTCACAAACTTTCATGGACGAAAATAATTCAACAAAGAGTGCTTTACTACACACAAACTGATTTTATCCTTGAGAGTGTCTGTGGCACCATGAAGCTGCTGCTGTGTAATTCAGAAGAAAAAGCTTCCCATGGCTGACAGTGTTTATTAAAGAGCGTGATCCCTGGGCAGCACAGCATGTGAGCAGCTCTGATTAGTTCTGCTGGCCAGGGCAGTGTCATATGAGAGAGCTGAGGAGCACTCTGCAGTTAAATAAAGCTGCTCTGAGCAGATGAGGACGGGGCACGTAACACAAGAAGTGCTCACACAGCTTCCCTGGGCCAGTTCTCTGCTGCAAAACAGCTGTAAAAGGCAAAATATCAATCAGCTCAGCACTGGGATAGCTTGAGAGACATTTATCCTTTCAAAGTATCCATGCAAAGGGAAGGCAACTGAAAGCACAAGCAGATTGTGATGTGCTTGGTACACAGCAGAAGGATTGGAAAGGAGATAAAGACAGAAAATTTGTAATTTTCTTTGGTCAAAAATTTTCCTAAAACACAGCAAAATACAGGTGGAATTACTTTTCCTTGTGCCATGAACCAGGGTGTGGAGAGCATTAAGTTCTCAATGCAGTGAAATGAAGAAAGGCTCCTTGTAACAGCACTTATTGAGACTGTGCAGTACAAATGTAACAGATTTATTAAAATATTAATAAAATCAACCAGCATTAGACTGTGGAACTACTCCAAATGACTCCAGGGAAAACTGAACTGAGACTCCATAGCTGACAACAGAATAAATTCACCTTGTTTATGAAGAAAAATTTTAAGAGACCACACAAAAGAGCTACATAAAAATCTGACCATCTCAGTCCTTACCCCTATGTGCTGAAAAAGCCAAGATCTCATCACATTTGTAGCGTGCTTGGGAAGAACTCCTCTCTTATTTTTTGATGAGCCATCATCTTGATGCAAGATGCCTAGATCTTGGTTTAATTGCAACTGGAGCTGCACATGTAATTTTAGGAGAAATAAGGCAGTTAACATGGTAATGACAGTTCTGTATCAATGAATGAGCAACTCATTTATAGCAGGAATGAAAAGAAATTAGGCTTGAATATCTTGAATATACTCACTGTGTGCAAACATAAACAGTTATGGAAACTGTAAAATATTATTGATTTAAGACTTAAATGAAGGATAAAGTAAAATTAATTATTATGCTGCAGTTGCAAACAAAGATGCTAAAGGTCCTGCTAAATAAATGCATAAAATTCTCAAAGACCATTAAGTTCTATATAGTAGAACCTATAATTCACTTTACAACATTCATACTACTTCCTAAATATTCCTATTTCTTTCTCTTTGTTTTTCACTTCCTATGGATTCATCAAATCATTTACACATTGGTTATCTGAATGTTTGGGAATACATTCTGAAATGCTTATGTAGAAATAGAAAGAAACAGCACATAAATTCCATATAAGATTCTATTTCTGACAATTGTAACTGAAATAATTCTAAATCAGGTTTTCCAGACAAATTAGAGCAATTTCTTAAGCCAATCAATATGCAGGAAATGAGTTTTAAACAAGATTTAGGCTATCAAATTACTACAAATATATATTTGGAGCACATTTTAATTTCCAAAGTAATGTCTTACATTCTAAATAACTTGCTTGCATATGGAAGTTTTATAATGAACTTTTAATAGCTTTTCCACAGTGTTTTTCCCTACCTCCCCAGCATTCTGAAAAAGAAGACATTGAAGCAGGATTTTCTATGGGTGACCTTTGCAGGGTTTGTCCTACTAACACCAAGAGTAGTCACAGATGTACACAGAAGGTCAAGTCCTTTTTTTATTTATAAGCTTGAGACATTAATTTCCTCTCAGTATTTTATTTTTTTCATAAAAGGTAAAAAACCCCGAATTTTTCAAAATCCCTCCAGTCCAGGAGAGTAATTTCACACATTTCTTTCTGAGAGGTGTGTGAGGACAGAGCTGTCAGTGTTCTAGGGGAGAACATGGCTGAGCACAGATGTGCTCCTGCCAATTCAAAGAACTCTCTGTGCACACTTTTTTGGTTGGAAGGCCAGAATAAGGGGAAAAGAAGGCAGTGAGTCAGTGATTACCAACAGATTTGATGCTGTGGAGATGGGAGCTGCTCATTCACATTTCTAATTAAATCCAGATTCCTGGAAGATTTGGTTCACCACTTCCAGAGAAAGCTAGCAAGGTTTTCTCTACCAGAAGATAGTTTAGTTTTTATGGGTTTTTTTTTCCTTTAGTTGTTTCTGTGAACTCTTCAGATTCAACTCTTAAGAGCCTCCCTCAAAAGCATTCTGGCCTTTATATTTTAGGGTATAAAGAGACAAAATTGAGGAGCTCCCAGAGTCTCAACTAAATATTTTGAAGGTTTTATAGAAAAATGCTTCTCAAAATAGATAAACTCTGAAATACATTCAGTTTCACAGTACTAGTGGCTGCCATTGTAATAAAAAGTCAAATTTCTCACAATAGCAGCATGGCACCTTCATGTAATACATTAAATCTATCTAGCCATAAACATAGTTCAATGATTAGAAAAGTTACAATAATTGAAAAAGTATTCATTTAATTCGGAGGGGTTTTTGGTTTGCATTGTGGTTTTTTTGTTTGTTTTTTATTCATTGAGTTTAGGGGTGGATTTTTTTAATTTTAGTTTTTTTGTTTGTTTTTTTTTTTTTTAATTTCATGTACCTATACTCTTCTGGCATCAGGAAAGGAAGACAATTAAAAGGTAGGAACTCTAATGAACTGTTGTGGTTCCTCATGACATATTATACAACCTGTAACTCCCACAGCAGTGGCTGCACAATCACTCTGTGTGCACACAGAGCTCGTTGTGCCAGTGTGTCAAACTCAAATCAGAACTCCTGAAACCACTGAGATGTATTTCCACCCAGAACACCATTCTGTGGAGCTTGTGAAACAAACCTGAGAGTTCTGGATCCGAATAGTCCCAGGTGACAGAGCCTGTGTCACCACTTGTCCTTGTGGGGTGACCACAGTGACTGGCTGGTACACTGTCCCCCCTTGAAGTAAAACAGAAACACAGATTATAGGAAATAAAAAAGCCCTTCAAGTATTATTCTCTTTAAACACATCAGCACTGCACATCACTCAAGGCTTTTGATAATACATCAATTATTCTTTTCTAGTCAGCATGCAATGTGTGCTTTTTGCTGCACTAAAATTTACATCCGTTCACAAAAAACTGTGCAAAATTTGATTACATTTCCCTGTATTTTAGGCATTCTGAATCTATTTCCAAAGGAAAATGCCATGATTATCAGGCTACAAAACAGTTCTTCATGTTGTTTTAACTGAGTTTTCAACCAGCAAGGGTCAGAACACCAAAATCACACCTATGTGCTTAGGGCAGGCAGCTGGGTTTGATTTAAAACCTTGCTGAGAAGCAAGACTAAACATTTCATCTCAAATGTAATTTCCATATAACAAGGACATCAAGGATGTCACAGACTTTTAGGTGTGGTTCCAAACTCCAAGGAGCATGAGGCAGCCAACAAGTGCAATGGTTTAGGTAATTTCACATGTTTTGGTCAAATGGAATTCTTCTTTTTAAAGGGAAAAATAAAAAGTAAAACACTACAGTCTGTAAAAATGTCTTTTAACAAATGTAGTGTTGCACATTAAGATCTCTTAATATTATACATGTAACTGCCACTCCCACAGACAAAACACATAAACTAAACACTCATAAACCAGTAAAGCACTTGACTGTACCACAACAACTTCTCAGGTATTAAAACACATTTTTTTAAAGTATTTGTGTAGTTTTTGTAACAACCATCAAGGAAACCAAGATGAAGAGCAAGGTGCCAGTTGTTTTTAGTGTCTCATACCTGCTACTGTTGCCATAGTTACATTTCCCTGCTGCAATGCTGATGCTGGCACCATGATCCCTTGGGGACTGAGTGTGCCTGCAATGGCACTTGGAATTTGCTAGAAAAATAAAACAATTAGTTGCTCACATTTTTTATTTTTTTATGTAAGGAGATCAAGCATGCTTGTGTATTTTTGTAATTTGCATTACGTATTTTTGGCTCTAAAATACGTTTGGAGTTTAATCACAGGATTACCTTCAAAGAGAAAGATACTTCATTAGGGGTTCATCATTACCTACATTAACTTCCTCATTATCACCAACCATTACCTTTGAAAACCCTCATGAAAGCAACTGCTAGAAAAGATGTAAAACAATTTTGAGCAATTTTAGTTCTAGGTATATAAAGAATAAGAAACAGTTTCCAAAAGCAAGAGAGAAAAAGGACAAATGAAATGACCCTTGATGCTCTTACTACAAGCATCAAAGCTTTAGAATTCTAGTTATTACCTTAATTCCTTCAATCTGAACATAATGTATTAAATATTCAATATGTTTTATTCTGCTCAAGATAGCTCTTACTCAACCCTGAACATGCAAACTCTAACACGTTTCCTTAGTGTGTATGAATAATCTCTTTTGATAACAAATGCAAAATGGGTCCCTCGTGTCTCTACAGGAAACTGAGAGATATACAGAAAAAACCTTTTGAAAGCTGAGTTTGCCTGATTTTAGAATCTCCTTTCCACACTTCCAGACACCAAAGCCTAAATAAGGAGGCCAGAGAGTGAAGTTTAAAAGTCATTGGGGCATTTTTTAATACAGAGCATCAGACACTTGAGTAATTCAGAGCAGGGCCATGCCCTAAGACTCAGGATCAAGTGGTACTGGGGTGGCAGGGCTCACTCTGAGCATCTGACAGCAAAAACATCAACCATAACCTATTCAATGTGGCCCATTTAATACAGAAAATGCAATATTGCAGCTTTATTCCATCAGATATTGTCTATTCAATTTAGAATACAGGGTGTGCATAAAATGTATCAGTCATCTCAATATTGTAATGAAGGAGGCAGACTAAGGAAGCCTTAAGCAAAATTTTTTTTTGTTTATTCTGCTTCCTAATCCCTTTTCAACCAAATAGAAAATCCAGGCTATTCTGAATATCTCCACTTGCTGAACTGAGAGAAAAATCATAAAAGGAAGACAGACAATAAAAACAATTGATTCTGTGCTCTGGCATATTTCAACAAATTTGTCCATCAGGCAGTGGCATAAAACAAAAACAAAAACAAAAAAAAAGAAAAAAGAAAAAAAAGCTTTTTCAACTCTTAATAACTGATTTGAGAGACTACAGGAAACTGCAGAAAGTCTGTTTGCAAAGTGACAGCAAAAGAAGCATAGCTGTAACTTCCTAAGGAAATCTAAGCAAAAATCTCCTGGCCAGTATTTGAAACACACCTGAGATTGCACAGGTGAATAAGGACTTCCAGGCTCTCCACTTAATAGAGTTTCACTATTCATTTTTGTCTTCAGGCAGGCAATGTAACGACTGCAGAAATCCTTGCAGAGCTCATTAACCTTCTCTAGCTCGAGCAGATGGATACGCAGAACCTGGATTGCTTTCACCATCTGAGGGAGAGAATTGGAAAAAAAAAATCAGAAACAAAGCAACTGTTTGTTAAAAAAAATAAATTCAATGTGAGATTTAAGCAAGCTCTACTTTCCAGTAACAAAGATCACCCAATTAAAGCAGAGGTAGTGATTGCTAAGTCCTGGAATGTAAAAGGAGAACAGGGGAAACAAAACAGGACGACAAAGTGACCTTTGTCACGTGTGACACTCCAGGGAGACAGAGCAGTTCAGGTGTCACAGGGCACAGGATGTCCATGTGGTTTTTAACCCCCCTGAGCAGCTCTGGGTCACAGACCACACAAGACTGAAGTGATGGAAAGCAATCCCATCACACAAACGATTTGGAAAGCAGGGCTGGGACAGGCTTGGCCAGCAGCAGCTCTCTGGAGCTCTATAAATCAGAAACACCAGGTCCAGCTCCACGTTACACCCTGACACAAGGAAAGCAGGAAGGGTACAGATGAGTCTGAGATACACTGAGGAAGAACACACTCCTGTGATTAAGCATAAATTTGTCCCACAGATTGCTAGGGAGGATGAAAGCTTTTATTTTTCAATAAAATTAGAATAAAGAGGTCCCAAAGTTAATCACACTGTTCAACAAAGCTGAAAGTAAGCAAACAGTTCTTCAGTGCTGCAGCTTTAAGTTCCTCTGTGATTGTATGTCAAAGATGAACAACTCTCACACAAAATCTTGTAACAACTTACATGTGAGGGGACTGATTCTGAAATACAAAACATTAAATACATAAAGCACTAAACCAAATTTAAAAAAATCCATGTTTAAGGTAAAATCCAAGTACAGGAGATACATATGTGAGGAGAACCCTCGTCTTGCTCACTGTGAGAGAAACACTGTAAGCCTGGATAACCAGTGGTATTACATACAGCATAAAAATAGCTTAGGTGATTGTAAGGGTCATGGCAGAAGATCAGAAGCTAAAACCAAATCCAGATGGCCTAAAAGCAGTAGGAAATCCAGGACATTCAAATATGTACACAACACACCAGCAAAGTAATTATTTTTTATACAATAATCCATCCCCAACGTTTCTGTGCTGTGCTGGATCTTGGAGACAAATATCCTTCAGCTTTATGAAACTGAACCGTTGTAATTTTGAAGCATAGTGCAGAGCTTGACTTTACAATTATTTGGAAAAATCTGTCCTATATGAGGGGTTATTTACCTGGGCAGAGCACTGAATCCAGTGATCAGAAATTACTCCCTCCAAACTAATCTATCTATTACTTCCAACTCAAGAAGCCAGCTGGGAGCTGAAGATGCCTTTGCTCAAGTCACCCAAAGGAGATCAAGGCAGGAAAATTTTGGCTGTGCTGCCTTCTCCATCATGACATTTTAGCTTTCACTGAGACAGATCTTTTCCCTGTTTCTTCAGCAAAAGGTTCTAGGACACTCACTTGGTGTAGACAACTGCGTGTTAAAATAAACAAGATAAAAAAAATAAGAAACTACGTGATTTAAAAAAAAAAAAAATTATTTCTTCTCAGGGATAAAAAGAACTTCCAAAAAACACCTGCAGAAAAATCTGAGCTGTAGATTTGAGGGGGTTGATCCATATTAATATCTGACACTATGACACTGAAAGCCTTTGAAGCACAAAGTGCAGTGACCCAACACTGAGACACAAATCTGGGATTTTCTAACCCAGCCCAGGTTGCTGTTTAAACTGCGCTGAAGCACCTTTAAACACAACAAAGTTAATGCATGCAAATGTAACTAAATTTTAACACAAAACAAAGGTCATCTGTGTTTCAAGAAATTCTACCTCTGCTTCAGAGACATAAAAAAAGCTTAAAATAGAAAATTCTTCCTGTGTGACTGATCAACAAATTGCACATCATATTAGTGAGTGCTTTAAACATTCAGCTAAAACCAAGGTAACAAAATATGCTTTTGGACACATAATATGTGACCATATTAGAGATTAGTTTATTTTTGCTTAGTCAAGAGAGTTGTTTTTTTTAAACATTAGCCAAATTTGTACTATTTATTTATCAGCATGTGCTTGGAAGAAAAAAATGAAAGTCTTTTCTTCAGCTTAGACTTAGTTTAAAATTGATGGTTGATACTTGAGGTGAAAATTGAATTAATGTCAAAATTAACCACAAACCCAGACTCAGTAACACTACCCAGGTTTCTGCAGAGCCCTGTGCTGCTGTGGTTAGGAGGAAAACAAAACTTTGTAAATATGTCATGCCTGTCACCAGGACTAATTAATTCATTTCCAGCTACATTAATTGTGGCCATATGGCTCCTGATCTCTTGCAGCACAGGTGGACCAAACTTAATGTCAGCAGAAGTTCACTTTTTCCTTAAAACTACAAAAATCAAGAACTCCTGATAAAATAACTCAAGCTGGACAAAGGTAATACAAAGAAGTATTTTCAGACAGGTCACAGCAGCAGTAATATTTCATTTATTCAGTGCTACTGCATAGAATATGCCACAGAATAATGAATTTTTTTAATTGATTCAGTCTTTACATCTGCAGCAATAAAACTGGATTATCACTTCAGAGAAATGCACAAAGATGGAGTAACCATGAGATTTGTGTATATTCACAGAATCCTGGAATGGTTTGGGTTGGAAAGGACCTTAAAGATCATCCTGTGCCAACCCCTGCCACGAGCAGGGACACCTTCCACTATTGTTGAAATTGTTGTAAATAAACCTAATGGTTCACTATTAGGCAGAGAAAGAAAAGTTATTGAAAAACTTCCAGTCCTTGCTATCCAGAACCTATTCATGTGTAAATATATCTCCAAATGAAAGAAATTGAATCTTTACATTCACAGCTCACCAACCTCCTTGAACCAAATCCTCCTGCAATCTAGATTTTCAGTGGAAGAACACAAATTCTGAAGGAAAAGCTATTTTGCTTTTATTTGTTTTGATTTGATAACCTCACCCTATTTTGAGTCCTCAGCTATGAGACACGGCTAGAAAAGGTGAAACTAGGAGTTTATGGGACAATTCTGCAAATTAAACCAGCAAAAACACTATTCAGAAAGGCTTGTTCAGTCAATACTCAAATGACACCAGCTGGCTTCACCACCACAACTCAGGTTCCTGACACAGCTAAGAATTCAAGAGAATTGAGAAGAGGGTACTGAACCAAAAATCCTTACCCCAAATGAAACAAAAAACTCAGGGGGGGGGTCTTCAAAAAAGGCAGTGTCCTGTTCAAATACAAAAGGGAGAGTATATTTAACACTCCTTGGTTTGTATTGTGTCTAGACTTGACAAAGCCATAAGTAACCTGCTCTGACTTCACAGCTGACTCTACTCTGTCAGCCTCCTGTAGTCCAGCCCAAACCATCCTATGTCCTATGAATGCCAGGAAATTTAAAAATCCCCTCATGGCTGGGAAGATTTTACTCTGAATAGAAGCAACACGAGAGGCAGGAACCACCCTGAGGCAACGTGGGATTTCTGCAGAGTCTGGGTTAGCAGGGAGCAACAAAAAAGTGTCAAGCAATGAATGTCTTAAAACATAAAATAATCTGTTGAAGGTCTAAAAATCTCTCTGCAAGCACCCATGCTGAACAAATTCTTAGACATGGAGGAGTCTGTCTGTAGATGTCCTATGCACAAAGGGAGACTGATGGAGAACAAAGAGCATTTGGTTCATTCCAGGATCTGTAAAAAGGAGGCAGGGATAGCAAAGGGTAAGGGGAAAGGGTGTGGAGCTCCAACAGATGATGCTCCAAGTGGATAAACTGAGCACAACTCCTGAAAGCAGCAATAGCACCAAAATCTGGCAAACACCCATCTTCTGACAGTGATGCTTGCTAAAAAGGACTAAGGGGATGGAAATAACATTCCAAGGAGATATGGAGGAAGTTAAAACTCTAGGAAAGCCCATTTCCAGCCCAGTAAGAACATGAGGACAACCTTCAGCTTCCACTTCCTTCGCACAGGATTTGAAAACAGGAGATCTGCAGGACAGAGCCACAGGGCACGTGGCTCAGGATTGCACCCAGACCTGGGAAAGGCACTGCAGAAGTAAAAAAAGCCTGGTAACAATTCTCCTGGATTGACTGTGACCCTTTGCCCTGCTGATTCAAGATCACCAACAGATGTTGCTGGAAAACTTAACTGGGAAGAACAAAATCCCTAGAACAGAATTCCTCCCTCTAGACAGTAACAAGGGTTTGAAACCTGGTTTACAGGCAATTTAGCAATTTATGAGTACCCTTAAAATTTAAGTTTCAGGATGCTACCCACATTTCCCAATGCTGAAATCCTTTTTAATACTAAAGCAGGAAGCCACCAATTAGTTTAAAATGAGAATTATAATACCCAAGTAACAACATAATCTAGACCACAGCTTAGTAAGAGCTACTCAAATTGGAACAAGCATCCACTGCCTTTAATGAACTTCCTTTCTGGTCAAACTGATCTAATGCCTGTGCCACCCAGATTAACATTCTGTGGTCCTCTGGATGAACTCCAAACTCCTCTCGTGGAGAATTCAAGGCCCTTCAAGTGAGTGCACAATGTGGAACACAATCTGGAGTTGCCAGGACTGTGAGTGACCCTGCAATCACTATCTGTGACCCTTCATAATTTCTGTTATCTACCTAATTAGCCCACAGGAAGCATGGAGCATGGAATTATATTCTGCTGCTTTGGAGCTTTTGAAAGCTTTTTGCTTTCTATGACAGTTGAAGCTCTGTCACAGAAATTGCAGTCTGACTGAGTTCTACATGCCACATCTCAAAGAGGTAAAATAAAAAAAAAAAAGGAACAGCTGATCAATTTTCCTTACTGCAACAGGTCTGTGACTCTCAGATAGGACTTGAATTTGGCTCTTTAGTTTTGTGATGCTCACTTAGTCTCAGTTTAGCTCTGGCTCCGAGTTGATCCTACTGAGCAAACATTTACACCTTATTTGTTTGATCCTGCTCCACTCTTCTAGTCCAGTCCAATTATCAGTCTTAACAGCTTCTCCTTTCAGATGAATGGTTGAATTAACATTGGAGTTAAAAAGGGAAGGACAGCATGAGCAGAAGATGGAACAAAGGTGCACAATAGTATTTCTTGCAACTAAAGAGAGACTTTTAGTCTCTATAAAAAAATTTATATGACACGAGGCAGAATAAACTGCCTGTCTACAGCCTTGCCTGTGGCAAGCACCAATATTTCAAGCTGAAAAGAGACTGAAAGCCATGCCAGCCAGCTCACAACTTGAAAAATAACTTGTGCTCACTGCCCCATACCAAATGAAGAGCCTGTCAGAAGGTCAGCAGCTCAGAGCCTCCAGGACAGGCAGAGGACAAGCTGCACTCAGGTTTCATTTGGTATCCAGTAACAGAAAGCCACAGCTAACAATACGACCACAGGACAGCAGTTCAATGCCAAGGACTTTTGATTTTGCAACGTGGTCCCAGTTTAAGCCACTACTGACCTCAGCAGCCATGGAATCCAGGACATAAACAAATAATTCCTCACCCACCTCCAGCAAAACCAGCCAGATTTGTGCAGCCCATCAGCAAAGGGGAACACCACATAAACCAAGAGACTTTGTCACTAGAACCACAAACTAAAACCATAAACAGGTCAGTGACAGGAAGGACTATTTGAACACACCAGATCCGACTACAACCAAAGCAAGCTGGATCTGAGAGAGTGTTAATGCATGACCAAAAGCACAGGAACAGGCCAAGGCAAGCAGGATCTTTGGGAAACCAATCTTTGGAGGCTCACAGAAGTCAGAGAATGGCTGAGGTTGGAAGAGACCTCTGGAGATTGTTTAATCCAACCCCCTGCTCACAGCAAGGTCAGGCAGGGCAGGTCCCTCAGGGTCATGTCCTGAGTTTGACTCCAGGGATGGAGACTCCACAACTCCCTGCAGAATTCAATCACCCTCACAGAAAAAACGTTTAATGGAACCTCCTGTGTTTCAATTCATGCCCATTTCCTCTTGTCCTGTCACTGAGAAGAGTCAGTCTGTCTTCTTCCCCTGATAGGCCTTGGCATTTCTCTTTGCTGAATTCTGTGAGATTCCCATTTTTTCTGCTTCTCCAAAAGCAATGAAGCACCTCAGAATCATGGCAGAGCCATGTGTGGATCACCCCCCACTCCCAGTTTTGCAGCACCTGCAAACCTGCTGAGGGTTCAGTCTGTCCCATCACCCCAGTCACCAATGGAGATGTTAAACATTTCACAACCAGTCCCTGGAGAACAGCCCTTAGGAGCAGAACTCAGCTGGGCTTCACACGGCTGAGCACAATCCCTGGAGCCCAGGGCTCACTCATTTTTTAGTCCATCTCAATTTACTGCTCATTTGTCTCACCCATGTCTTGTCAGTTTGTCTGTGAGGACATTGTGAGAGACCCCAAAAGCCAAGATAAACCACAAGCACTGTTCTTTCCTCATCCACTGAGCCACAGCTACTACATTCCAATTATCACATTTCAGAAATTGGAAAGAAATTGGGATTAGAGAGATGTGGGAAAGCAGTGATTTTGTGTTGCATTCAGAGAGTTACAAATGAAGAAAATAACCTGAGGCTTCACAGGTCAGCAGACCTGCTTTATGCAGAACAGAACTAAATCTCATATTTGAGTAAAATATTGAAGGCAGGTGTATTCAAAATAGGGAAATCACAGCTTTGTCACAGGAATGACTTTCAGAAAGCCTAAAGGAGTCAATGACATGAAAGAAAAAATTGTATCTGTTAAAGACCTTCTAAGATCATCTTGTAACAGCTGTTCTCTCACATTAATTAGGTGAACCATGATTTACATAAAATTGGAAAAAATTTACATCAATTAAATGTTTTTTATAAATATGTTAAACACCTGACACTCTAAAATTAATTTTCAGAGTCAAATCTGGCTATGGAAAAGATTTGCTTCTTTTTGTCTCCAAACACTCATGTCAGCTGAGAACAGGAAACAACTGTGAAGAGCCCAATGTAAATTTACAGATGAAAGGGAAAAGGGGGTCAGAAAGAATTTTAAAATAATATTTTTAAGCATTAACATAAAGAAGAATCTCTCACAGGCAGAAAAATGTGAGGAGAAACTATAGATCAGAAATCAGGAAGAAACTGCAAATGTGATGATTGTTTCAGAAATGAAAGAACGAGCTAATGCTTACCAAATTATCAGTTTCTGGATCTTCACAGAAAAAAGGTTTTCCTTCTTTCTCCTGCTTCCTTACAAAGTTTTCAATATCTACATCAAAACTGGCAGAAGTTGTGCCTTCTGAGCCTTGTGTAGATTGTTCACATTTTTCAAATAATAGTGCTAACAAGGGAAATAGTGGGTGCCTAGAAAAAAAGTTTAAATACATGAATAAGTATTTTCACTCATGTGAAAATTAAGACATTTAGCTCAGAAAAGCTCACAGCCACTCATGTGAGTGTGACAAGTTCTGGAAGAGACTGCATATAACACCACTGGCTACTGCAAAATAAAATGAAAGTTTATTTTCATTTTGATTTACCACACTCTGGAGGCAACACAGCAGTGAAATATGTATATATTTAATTAAAGAGAACAATCAGAAGCAAGAAAGCTCTGACTGTTTAATTCACTGTAATTGAGTGGCACTGAGACAAATTAATACAGTGCACTAGAAATGAGATTTAGGATTTACAAAGAGGATTAATTCAGATTTAAGTGGAGCCTGATAAAATTAATTTATTCTTCAATTTGAGCCATACTTATACATCATGAAATAACTTTAAAAAATTGAGAAGAGTATTCAGGCTGTGCTCAGAGGCCTCTTGTGAAATCATGCTCTGAGGAGAAGGTTTTGTTAGCACAAGTCTGTAAATGAATGGATACATCTTTCTGCCTCAGGTTGAGGCTTTTTTTGGGTTTTGTTTGGCCTTTTCCTGTTTTAGTGGTTGGTGGTTTGGTTTTGTTTTTTTTTTATTTGAGCCTGAAAACCAGTAATAATTCTGTCTTTATAAAGCAGTTAAAGAACTCTTAACCCCATGAAAACTGAGCAAACTGCTTAGCACAGCACTTTTCACTGAAAAATCTCAAATTAGTGTGCTCATACATCAATATTTAATCCATTTTGAGCTAATTACTGGGGAATAGATTGTTATCCCTAAAGAAAAAGGAGTAAAGATTGACCTAATTACAGTAAAACTCGTATTAAAGATAAAAACTACAATATGACAAATAGTGAGCACAGTTTAAAGTCTAAGGTAACTTTCTAAATTTGGCAGCCACCCTTAGAACACCCTTTAAAAATGCTGAAATTGAAAAATCCCACGAGCTCAGGAAGTTTTTCCTTGGCTGATGTCTGACAGTGAAGCCTATTTGGTCTCATCCTTCCCCTTACAAAACTATGGAGATCATAGAGATCACCTGCTTTTTTTTTCTTATTAATTTATTAAAATTATATTTAATAAATATTTATTTATTAAAAAAAAACAAACCCAAATCCTTCACCCTTCAAAAGACAGAACACGAGTCCATCACTACCTGTAAATGGCCTGCTTGTCTGCATCCATTGGAGTCTGGGATTCTACGGGGGCAGGACTCACCCCTTCAGCATCAGTTTCAGAGCAGTTGGGATCTTGTTCAGTTTTTAACTCTGTTACCACTTGCATCTGTAGGAAAAAAAAAAGAGTAAATCTGCAGCCCTGACGTAAAATAAGGGTGCTGTGTTCTGAGGAAGGAGCAGTGCAAAGGGCTCCTGAATTGCCAGAAGGTTGGTGTGACTTGGCAGTGACACAAGAAGTTGTAGCAGCAACAAAACCCCTCTTTTAATCCCTGACACTTTTTGATATATAAAGGTCACTTCCAAGTTTTAGCATTTGGCTTTAAAATGGGAACGACAGATATTAGTAAATTGTTGAAGCATTTTGTCTCTGAAGTGGCTGTTTTTGGAATAGCCTACAGTGCATTGCTCCAAAAAGTTCATGGGAATGTCTGCATGAAAATCCTTTAGGATGAAATCAATGTAAAGAAAAGTTTATCCTCTTAGGTTTTCTTTCTTATTTTTTTACTGTGCATTGCATAAGGGTACTGAAGAAAAGGATCTTCTAGGTTTTCTTCTCCATTAAAATGCACATTTGCTTAAAAAAGATGAAATATTCTGTGTCCCTCCAGTCCTTCAATTAGAGGAGCACAACCTCCCACGATCTTTAGCACTCCATTTTATATATTTTAAGAACCAAGTGTTTTTGGGCTATCCAACCACAGGAGAACAGCAGTAACTCCCACACATCCATTTAACACACATTTATTTACACCATGGAAAAGCAACACACAGCCACAGCTTCACCTAAGCACCTCCTAAACTGCATTAGGAGGCTGGGCACTCCTCTGGGATGCTTTGAAGGTGAGAAAAGACTCTTCAGTCTTTTTTCCATCACCTCCAGCTAAATATCTTTTGGACTGAAAGGTCTTCCAGGAAACTGAACTGTGAAAGTCACAATTTCCACCCCTCAGCCCAAGCTCTTTGGTTTTCTCCCATTTGAGCATCTGCACAAAGAGATGGAAGCACTGCAATCCTTTCTCTTAATTCTTTTTTATCTCTGATAGAGGACACTGTTCTAGGCATCTCCAGCAAGAACTGACAGCTGCAGAGAAAAAGACCTCCAGAAACTATTAGAGAATCTGACTTTATAACAGAATTTAGTTTATTTCCACATAACAGCAGCAAAAAAAAAAATAATTTAGTATTCTTAACAGCCTGGGAGAACCAAAAAGTTTGTGCTTTATTACCTACTGGGGCCAAGCCATCTCCTAGAAAAATCAGAAACTGAGAAAATTCAGCATCTCCCACCCAACAGAGCAGCCTGCCTTGCAGAGAGCTCCCTCAGCAAGCAGAGATGATTTTCAAGCCAGAATGCTTGCAAAAAAAAAAAAACCAAAAAAAAACTAATGGCCTAATTTCTTGGCTAATGACAGGAAGGAGGAGCAAATTAAAAGGGGATGACTCAGACAAGTGATTATAAATGTTGGCCATACATCTGCAGAGTTTGAAGGGAGGGAGTGTGCTCAGTTAGGGTTCTATCTCCCTAGGAAGAAGAAACAGCTCACTTAAAACTGCAAATTTTTTTTTCTGTGGGCCATTCCCAAACTAGAAAACAGCAGGCACCCAAATTACCTGTCTATCTTGGATACTGAGAGTTTGAAATACACAACAAATAGGAAGAAAAAGCTCTCTCCCAATCTGTTATTTAGAAAAAAACCCCATATTTTACTTTCACTGCCACAGGATGGTATGCATCTTCTGGGGGAATAAAGCAAAGTAAAAGTAAAGTAGGTGAAAGGAGAGAGAGAAATTAGAATTCCAATAAAAGAAACGAACAATAAAACTAAAAATCAAAAATCTGTGTTCAGATGAACTTTTCATAGGAAAGGTGGAAAGTTGCTGTTTTTTCTGACTGCTCCCCATTGTTGCCATCTGCTGACAAAAGTACTTGCATTTATTGCTTAGGCTGACACAGAGTAACAAAAAAATGAGTCTCCAGAGAAGAGGCCACGGCACAACTTGCCTCCAGTAAACAGTATTTTAATTTATCAACTTGAAGTGTAAAACTACACAGCCTCTTGTACAAAAAACAAACATCATGACCAGATAAACACGACTATGTTTCATTATTTCAGCTTAAACAATGCCAAAGCAGGCATTTAGGACAAAGTAACAATTTTTTTTCTCCCTTTTCCTAAGCATATTTAGTTCCTAGAGAAAGGAAAACACACCTACCTGTTGTCCATCTTGATAGTTGTCTATACTTAATGTCTGTGTTGCCATCATGGTTATTAAGACATCAATTTTGTCAAATCATCATAAGTGTGAACAAATATTCTTTAAAGGAAAAAAAAGGTCAATTAAAAAAAGCAGCCACTTAAATTCCTGTTCTAAAGGCTGAAGAAAAAATAAAGGTAGAAATTCAGATTTATGCACAGCTCTCAGAGAGTTTATTGACAACAATGCAACATGCCACAATCAGCCACATGCAAATTCAAACAACAAATAAAATCAATTTGGAAATATAACAGGATTTATCAGTAACATGTTCATTATATCCTTTTATATTTTGAAGTAAATTTTTTAGTAAGAGGCTGAGTTTTTTTTATACTCACAAGCTTCAAGTGAACTTTAGCATTCATTTCTGCACTACTTAACTGATATTCTGAGGTAATGTATGAAATCTAGAAATGGGCAGGTTTGTGTTTCTGTGTTTTGAAAAGGCTCCCAACCCATTGAGCATCACTGTAACTGAAATAATAATAATTAAAAATGATGAACCAAATACAAAATGTTAAGGAATACCCTGCTCACTTCTGGGTGTGAATCCCAGATTCTAAAGGAGGGCCTGAAATTACTTTCAGAGACCAAGCCTCAAATCACTTCTGACATCAGGAATTTGCCATCCAAGTCATTTAAGGTTCAACAAAGAAGGGAACAATATCTAGCAATTTTTAAACAACAGGGTCCCTGTGATTATAAAGTTTCAAAAGGGACCTAGGAATTCAGAAGTCTCAATTTCAGATACATTTGATACTTTGGGAATTATTAATTACAAAAGGATTTAAACACAAGTAAATGCATCATGCTATTCTCTCTAGGCATTAGCTGGAGTTTGGCACCCAGATGAGTTAAATATTTTTAAATTAAGATACACAGTAATTAAAAAAAATTAATTAGCAAAGCACCACCGCCAGATAGAGTGTACCCAACAAATTATTACTTCACATTTCATTTTCTTGTCAGATCTGCAGCCATTACAACTGATATCATGTAACTCATTAAGCTATTACCAGTAACTATTAACACAGAAGTCAATTTTCCTTGACACACAGGAGTCCTAATGTTTAGCTACTATTAAAAAAATCCATATTAAAAAAGGACTCAGAGCTCATGTCTTGAAAAATGTTACATCCAGGTTTTCTGCTCCTTTTCATTTATGTCAGTATTGAAGAACTAAGTTTTAAAATTTTCACCAGTTTAAGATCTGAAACAGAATATTTTCTTTTCCTTTTGCAATGTGTTCAATCACTACAAAATTTTCAACTATTTTTAAGTCCATCCCTTACTGCATACTACTACTGTATATGACCATTTTTAAGAGCATTTTAAGAGCATTTTTGCATTTATGGATATTTTCCCCTACAGATTATAACAGTCTCAAGTGAGTGTTTCATTTTGCAAACACAGGACAAATTTCAAGGTTCCCTTTGACCACAGTTTCAGGCACAGATACAAACCAAACTCCTCAGAAGAAACCTCAAGCTTTACTTTGCATCCAATTCACTCAGAATAATTCCTAAGTATGAGTGCAATTCTTAAAATCTTTTTTTTGAACAGCTTCAAAGACCAGAGAGGTTCACCAAGATGATACAAGCATGGCTTCCTCTACAAACTAGGTTATATCTGCTTTCACAGAACATCAGAATTCTTTCTTTGAAACTCCATAAACATTACTAAATTAAAAACACAAAGGGAACAACCTAAGTGCTCTCACTGATAGAAGTATCTCAGATTTTAAACTTTTTTTTTTACAGTTATAAATCATTTAGTGTTAAAAGTTAAATCAGCACTTGCCACAATAAGTGAGATACCATAAGCAATAAGGGAACACATTCTAAAGCATCAGCCCTGTAAGCATTTGCCTGATGTTTAAACATTTATTTTCTTTCATAAATGGCAGCTGACAGCCAGTGCAAGTGCCTGTCTGTATTGACAGAGTGAACAGGCACATAGAAAATGCTGCTTTTCTTCCTTCTCAAAAGACATACATTTAATTTATGACTGTGACATCCAAAGCATGGACCAGACTGCCCTCAAAATAAAACCAGAACAGTTGAAATGATCAACAAAGAAAGAGCAAACACTATTTAATGATTATTTGAAAGTTAAGTCCCACAGAAAACACTGCTAAAGAAATTGTTTGACTGTGGGAGAAAGATGAAATTCTCAGGCAAAAATGAAAAAATAAAACAGTTGTAGAAGAGGAAGAAAGTCTTAAAGAGTTCACAGGGATGTAAGATCATATTTGTGGCATGAAGAAAAACCTGGAGAGGGAGGCCACAGAGATAACACATGTAAACTGCTGCAGACAGTAGGGCATGGTAAGAATTTTTGGAGAACAAGACAAGCTGGACTAATCCCTCCTTCCAGATTTCCGTAATGAAGGGACGTTCCACATCTGGGAGGCCCCCAGGCCACACAAAAGAAGAAAGGAGGTGCACAGCTTTGAGCTAGATCCATAGATTATTTCATCTAGAAGGACTTTTCCCATTTTTTCTCCCAGGGGAATGACTGGAAAGAATTCTGCATGGGTATATCCTTTATTTCCCACAAGAGCTTCCCCTCTGACTTATAATTACAGTAGAAAAAGATTAAGCTATTAGGCAAGATAGGAACTGATGAGGTTTAGTGAAGACAACCACTGCAAATCAAGAAGAACAAATTGAGCTAATCACACTCTTAAATTGAGGCAATTAACCGAGGAATTACTTGTGTTCACTAAAAAGAAACATTTCCTCATTACTCAGTAGAGGCAAGAAACAAAGTAGGCTAAACTTTAAGGCAAGTGACTGAGGAGGTATTTACAGATTTGGCTTTATAAGCTCGTTTGGGGTGCAGCAGCCCGGGCTCAGCAGATGCTGGGCTGCAGACAGCGGTGGGGCTGCTGTTGCTCCCAGATGTTTATCACTGCCACAGCTAATTACTTCCACAGCTCCTCCACACGTGGATGGTTTGTGATCCTTCTCAGCCAGGCTTGCTCAGGCCTCTCCCAGCTGAAGGTGGCTATGATGGAAAGCAGCTGACTCGCTCTGAAGTGGTTGCGTTGAGCTCCAATGACCCCTGCCCTGCTCGGGGGGTGATTTCTGCCTCTTGTGTGTCCATTCTCAGCTTGCAGCAGGACCATCTCCAGCCAGCACATGACCTCAGGACACAGAGTATTTGGGTATCTGAGGTGAACCCCAGAATGTGTGACTTCTGGACATCTTAGCTTTCAAAATGCCAATTATTCTCTGTGAGAGAAATCGAGAGTAGAGGGAAAACTGTGTGTGTTTGTGTTATATTCAAAGAGTTACAAGTAACAAAAATAACCTGAGGGTGAGTCTGTCAGTATGCTTCACACAAAACAGAACTAACTCTCATTCTATTTATTTTGAAAGTAAAGTGTGTGGAAAATCCAAGGAAAAACTTAACGTCGTGGAACTGGAAGCTGATGCAGGACCTGCAATCAGAAACTCCGCTGATACCTCTGGCAAAAGGGAATTCCTAAAAGATCAGGGTCTACAAAGCAAAGAATAAAAAAAGGGAAGCCTTTTATAAAATAAGGTATGAAGGGAAAATGTGAAGCAGAAAGGAAGCAAAATGAAGAGGGATAATCAGAAATAGAGTTGTGGAGATTTTGTGCAAACTGAGTTTGCAAGAGAAGAGATTAAATGTGAGCTGAAACATAGACACAAAGTGATCACTTAACATTCACCACTCCACTCCCTGCTTGTTCCACTTACTCCTTTATAATTAAGGGCACAGGGACCACCCAGTAACCTTAACAGAAGGTGCAAGTGAGCTGCTGGAGATCAGTGGTATCATTTTTAACATATACAAGCTACAACAGATGTTTGTAAGAGATATAAATAGTTATGCTTCAGGCTACGACCTAACCACCAACCCTCTTAGGGTTGTGAAGGAACTACCCCACAGACTTGTTAACAAGTAATCATTCCTGCTAATTTTCCCTCGTACATGGTTCTTTGAAGTCCTTCAGGGAGAAATGCATGACTGGCAGATTCGGCATGGCTCTTTGTTCATTCTTATTTAACTTCAGTCCTGGCACTTGCTATGTAACATTAGATCCATCCATTCACACACCAAATTAAAAAGAAACAAAAAATCAACTCTCTTTGACACATGAAAAGCAACTAGAATTGGCTTCCTTTTCAACACAATACAGGATGATATTTATTTCCAGGGCACAGTGTTTTCTAAAGAAGGTAAAATATTGGCCATGAGGAAGCTGCTCACCCCTTCCCTTCAATGAGCTGATGACATGATCTTGTTCCAGCACAGAGATCCCACTGATGTACAATGTGGAAGACAGAGACCTAAAAACCAACAGAGACATAGTCAGAAGAAAAACAACATCATAGAACACACATCCTAAGACTCAAAAATATTTTTTTAAAAAATTGTTTCATTATGTGGTTCCCTCATCAAGTTTTAATGAACAGACAGGAATCTTTTTGCACGTTTTGCAAATTTTTGCATTGTTAATAATCTCTAATCGCACCCATTATCCCACGCTTGAACTTCTTATCCCATTATTTGATCTTTCTCTCATCTTATTCCATTCATTTTCCACATTCACCTTTGTCTCTGCTGACACCTCCAACAGAAGGCTCCATTTGGATAATAACTCCCTCACTGTTCAACCTTCATATTTTACTCCTTGGCTCAGTGTCTGTCTGCCAAGACTAGACAAGACACATCCCAAAAATAAAACCACGAAATGCAAATAGGAATAACTCACCACTGTTGTGAAAATTAAGCATGAAATCAAGAAAGGTGAGAGATTCTTTTACCCCCATTTAAATCTCCTTCATAATCATTTGAATACAATCCATGGTAAAATCAAAGCATGATGCTAGAATTGGGCCATTATTAGGATCATGTGTTCTGTGAAGACAGGTTCTGCTACAGGATTATTCAGCAATTTTAAAAAGCTTTCCAAAAATTACCACTTAAAATTATTTTAATTGCATTTAATAGCACCCATTTGATACATTGAAGCTACTTTTTAAAAGTAGTAAGGATTGTGAAAGCAAAGTAGCAAAGATTGAGCAAACACTTAGAAAACACAACTGCTGAAAAGCATTAAAAAACCATCCCAGGGGAAGTTCCAGACACTAAGGTTGCACAGAGGCCACCAGAAATTAAATGATGGCTAAAACACAGCTGAGATCTTGAATCTGATTATCTCTGATTCACACACAGACAAAGTTCACAATAGGAACTGGAAAGAAAGTAACTCCAACGTTTTTGAAAGCAAGATGAAATTGGTCTTTAAATTGATGAAAATTTATGCATGTGTTGTTTCCCAAGAAGTGATGATTTTCAGACAAGCTCACAGAAAAACAAAATGTGAAGGGCCACTCAATCTAGATGCCACCTCTGGTTCATGCAACCTGGCTCTGCAAAGAGCAGGGAAAGTATTTGAGGAGTTTTAAATCAGTTTAAATTTCAGCCATTGGTATGAGACTGAACACTGAGCAAGAAGGAGTTTCAGTCCAAAGGGACACACCTGGTCCTGAAGGTTCAAGGAGCAGATGGCACAGTAAAAGTTCTTTCCACTTTTCCTTAAACTGGCAAAGATCTATGTCTTCAGAAAATGGGCTTCTCTCATTTTTGCAGCTTCTTAATTCTGTTCTGAGGACAGTGTAACCCTCTGACTCCCTTCTTCACATGCCATGCATTTTGGTACTCATTCTCACTTCAATTTACTGGGCTACTTTCAAATGAAAGACTTCTCACTGCTCATGGCATCTTTAGAACAGAGGTCACTGACAGATAAATCAGGATAGATAAATAGATAAATTATCCATTCCTTGTCTGACATATGGAGGATTACAAATCTGGAAATCCTGCTCCTTCACTCAGAAATAACTGCAGCCAAGAACTGATGGGGCCACTGCTGCTAGATCTGGTCAGTCAAATATTCAATGTATGAACAATTAGCCCTTGCCTGAAAAGCCTTCAGCTGAAACTCTGGAAATAGCAAATTTCTAGACAGCTGATAAGATATTGAGGGTGGGAACAAAGAGGTGCTAAAGAATTGCAGGTGAAAGATGCTGCAGAGGGAAGGACGTGGCTGAGAAGGAGCCAGAGGATATTGCAGTGATATTGCTCTCTTCAAAGAGACACTGGACAACATTTAATGCTGTCTACCCTAAAACATATCAGACACGAGACCTGAGCTTGCAGATGATGATGTCTTCTTGCACATTTCAGTGGTGGCAAGAGGAGGGAGCAGATCCACCTGTCACAGGGTGGAGACAACACCAAGGTGGAGTTTTAACCTGGACTTGCTATTGCCGATTTTTATTTTCCTTTTATTCCTCTGTCTGGCAAGCTTTAAAGTAATGCCACCATAATCAGAACACCTAACTGTGAAACCAAAACAAAGGGCAGCTTGCTTTGTCTCTCAGAAAGTGAATCACCACTGAGGTTTTAACTACAAAGCAGAATAGGAACTTGTTCATTCAAGCGTTGAGGGAGCCTCGTTTGAGTCACCCTCTCATTCTGCATTTCAGAGGGCAGGAAGCAAACACCTGCACTTGTGCAATTCACATGCACTAATGTGAGCAGACATTAAGATCCGTGCATTTTTATAGATTCAAATAATGATGGCAATAATTGACTCGAACAATGAAGCAGTAGCAGAGCACACATGCCAACATCCAGGATTCCTTCCACCCTTCCCCATCCCCACTGACCTGCCCACGCATTCATTCACAGAAATTAAGACAAGCAAATCAATATGAAGTTGATGCAGGCAAGTTTATTAAAACTGTGCTCAATGAGAATGTTCTCCTCATTCAGCACCAAGGTGGCTTTCATTTCCTCTGTCTCACGCACTTAAAAAGTACAGTCATTATTTAGAATATTACACTTTTAAGAAAGACAATGTTCCTGTTCAGGAACATAACACCAGCCTCAGGGAGTTCCATCACACAGACACAGCCACTCAGTTACTCTACAACAGCTATGCTGTCAATTGCCCTGGGAGTCAAACCCTAAAAAGCCACAAAACCAATTTTTGGCTGCAGTAAAATGAGATTTATTTTGTGTCACTTTGTTCCCTTTATTGTTTGCTGGTGCAATGGAGTTATTTATATGTTAATCTTGATGAACATGAGATGACATTAAAAAAAAATGAATGCAAATTATACTTTAAGAAACCAAAAATTAAAAATAAATTAAAATCCACAACTAAAGCAGAGTTTCTGCAGAAATACAGGCTACACTCCAAGCTACCATCAATCTTTCTTTACGTGTAGGATTTTGAACATTCATGCTATGTAATAGTGACTTTATCCAGCAAGACCTCTCCAACAATGTATCTACTGCTTTGTTGTCCCATTAATCTTTCATAGCACCCCCTTTTCATATCCCTCCATCTCAGATCTTAACAATCCATACAAAATATTCATTCCACAGGCCACCTCCCAGGCACCACCACACAGCCACCCAGCATGACCAACAAACCATCTCATTCAAAGATTTGTGTTCCTTCAGCAACTCACTCTTTGTTTAAACTCTGCTTTTGGTACATTTAATTCTATAAATTATCCTATTTGCAAATACCAAATTAAAAAAAAAATATATAAAGATGTGCCACTTTATAAGCTAAAACTGTGTATGCAATTAGTTGATAAAATGAATATTAAGGGTGCATAGATCATAGGAATTCCTCCAGGCACAACAACAGAAATAAAACTGAGGGGATCTGGGTTTTGTGAAGAACTCCAGCTCCTAATTCTGCACACATTCTAGGTGTGTACACCAGCATATTTCTAGGGACAGGTGCATAATCATGGGTGACATTCCTGATTCCACGTCATCACCAATTTACCACAGTCCTTCCCAACAAGGATGAGAAAGGTGAGGAATTCTACCCAATCCAGTCATAAAATGATGCATGCCAGGTATCCTGCCCCCAGGTAGCTCTTGGAATTCCAGAAGGGAATCCTCAGGTTGCTCTCTTACCTTCCGCAAAATAGAATCCTCATTCTTCTGACTATGAAAACATCCTCAAATTCAAGGAAATTCCTGCAGCATCTCATTTCTCCCATCCAATTCACACTGTAATTTGAGCTTGCTTTATCAGCCCCATAAAGTAATAATAAGGAATTTAGGGGACTAAACAGCAATTCTGGCAAGAGAAAAACGAAACTTGGGGGAAAGGAAACCTCCCTCTTTAATTGTTTCGAGACTCTTGAGGGATTAGAGTATGAGGGAGCAAAAATATTTCCCATCACTCCCTCATCCACCAGTGAAGATTTCTTTTTTTCTGTATTCTTAATACGACAAACAGAAGGACTTTATGGGTCCAGCATGAGAATCCTCACACACATTTATTGCTACAGGACAGAGAAGGATTTTTTTGCCCTCAGTTTTTACCCAATGTGCTTTCAGAACATGTTGGACCCAAAAACCAGGAAGATGGTGTCACATCTGCCTTGCTGCTCTGGTGGCAAGAGGGTGGCATTGGAAAGGCTACAAACACTCCTTACATCCCAGAGGATGTGGATCAGCACTTCCACAGCTGGAACTCATCCTGTACAACTCCTGCTTACTGATATTTAATTACTTTCTCAAAGCAAATTTCATTAAAAAAAAATAAATCAATAAACAGAAAAAGAAAAAAAAAAGTGAGAACTCCACCACCCTCCCCATTTCCCTGGCATTCCCCACATGGATAAATAGGGCTGTTTATGTCCTAGACACAAATCCATCCCTCTGCCACTGAAGCCTTTGGAATATCCACATGAGCAAATCCCAAATTTCTTACTTTTGGAGACACTCATGGAACCATCTCCTTCCAGGCAAATTAAACCAAAGCAACAGGAAATCCTATTTTAATCATGATTTGCATCAGCACCCAATAAACTAAGACAGAAATGAATCTTGTTTTGTGTTTATATTTTGTGGTTTCATAAAGATGAAGACACAGAATAACCACCAGTCTGCCTTTATTGCTATTGAATATTTTACAACGTGAGCAGTTTGTGTAAGCATATGTTATATTTTCCAACATTTTTATTATAAAATCATAAAAGTTTCCAATTGTTCTACGAAGGCATGAATTCCTGATGCTATTGAAGTACAGTTGAAGGGTGAATAGGAGTTTTATTTAAATGCATTTAAAATGGACTTTGGATGTTGAATGGGTAAGAAAATGCCCTCTACACATTTTTGGCATTTAAACAATTCACCAGGATCAAGATGTTCCCCTATCAATTATTTCATTTTCATATCTTTTATAATTTCTGGAATAACAACCCCATTAATGAATCAAGCCTTAACTCAGAATAGCCAAAAAACCTGAAAGTGACACAAAATCCTGGTCCTGCAACCCTCTGTGAAATCCAATTCCAATCCATCACCAACTTTTCCAGAATCTTCCCTGTTTTGACTCTAACATTTGGTAAAACCTGAACAATTAACTTTGCTTTGCTACTAAGTATAGGTCTTAACATGAACTGTAGTTTTCTTTTTAAAATGAGGATTAAAGAAAAATTTTTCCTTTCCTGCTCCGCTCTTATTTCCCATCTCTCCCAAACACAAGTCTCCATCCTTCCAGGAATTATGACTGCTGCCTAAATGTTCTGGGGTAGAGAAAGACTATTTAGGATTAAACTTTACCCCTCACCTACTGCTGTGAGCTGCATCAGGCTGAACTACCTGGTCCAGGTGATGACTGCACAGGCAGGTGACATGCAAGGACCAACAGACAGGAAGACATTTGTGTTACACAGAACATTCAGGCAATTTAGATAATAAATATTTGCCCAGTACCATTATAAACCAGGTTTTCCAAGAGGTTATGGTCTGCTGAAGTTTCTCGAGGAACAGCCATATGCTCCATGTGAATGCTTTTCCTCCTTTCCCCTCTGCAACACTAAAATCCACAACTCAACTGCTGATATGCTCTTAAATAAGAAGAATCCTGCCTTTCTTAAAAATGAACATATTTACTTTCTCTCAGAGTCATTCTCCAGATGCTGAGTCATTTTAAAGTTGGCAGAATAACCCTGCTCAAACATATTCATCAATAACCCTGCCCAAACATATTCATCAATAACCCTGCCCAAACATATTCATCGTGGCAAATTTCAGTAGGACTAAGAATTAAGCTACTGAAATCACTACTGCAAAATAAAATAACAATAACAATAATAATATTAATAATCTTCCTTTTGGTATTGATACTATCATAGCCTAGATCACATAAAAATGGGCTGGAAAGTATAAATTAAGTGATCACAAACTGACTCAGAAGTTCTTTAGTTACAAAAACATAGAACACAGTACACACGTTTTCATTCCCATTCCCTAGGCATGTTAAACATGTGTAAAGATCCAATTTCTGTCCTCTAATTGCCTCTGTTTCCTTGGAATATAAAAGGCTTGGACTTTATTTTTCAGCAAGTATAATATCCTTTCTCCTTTGCTTTGTTTGCTGTGTAACTCATAAAAAGCCAAGCAGGATGTGAAGTATAGCCACACTTCCTAGCCTCTTCTGCCCTCAAGAAAAAATATAAGCAACTCCAAAACCTCACCAATAAAATAAAAAACTGGAATTTGGAGGTTTAAAAGAAATGGATCCCTCTTTCAGTATACCAGAAGTAAGCTGCCATGTTCTACTTTTTTGCCTGAATTTCCCATCAGCTGCAGATCCCAGGGCAAGTGACAAGTCTGTGATCACCACACTCAGCTCCCATTTCCAAAAAATCACCTTTTGACTCTCTCTGTACTTAAACTGCCCTCAGGTTTAGCAGCAAATGCCTCTTTTGTACAGCTAGGTACTGAAAAATGAGAACACCACGGCCTGGAGCAGCTGCCACATCAAACCCCAAACAATGTGACCCCGTGAAGGATGAGAACCAACCATGCGAGAACAAAATCCAAGTTTTATTTCCCTTTCCAGCTCCAACTTTTGCCTCTCAGTGCCCTACACGACGTGGGATCCTCTCCCTGCTGGCAGGGGAACCAAGTTACTGCCAAGTTACCAACCTCACAAAAACGTGCCACAGCTCCATAACAAAATTGGCATTTCCAGATCCGTGGTGCCATAATTTTATTTTCTACCACACCTGGTGAGTCCCGTGTCCCACAGTTCTGGCAGGAAACCACCTCAGTGAACGAGGTGAAGAACCTGCTACAAGTGTGAATATTTCAGTATTCCAGTGTTCAGTTCCCTTGGGGAGATCTAAAATGGTCTGGGCAAAAGATTTTGGCAACATCTGGCATCAAGTAAGCAAATGAAAGAACTCCATCAGCAGCTTTTTCTCCTTGCTCTTGGAATCCTCCTGCTTAGAAAAGCAGTAAGTTGTTTTACATTTTGTACAGCACTGAGCTGTGGCAAAATAAACCCCTCTGAGACTTCTCATTTTTAAACTTACAGACTCTTTGAACAAGTGAGAAGTGAAGTAACCAGCTGCTGCTGCAAGAGAACATTTGCAATATTTTTAATTTCACACAAAAAAAAATTGCATTTGGTCTTACTTAGACCAAAATAAAAATATTAATCTGCTTTACTGTAAGCTTTCACATATGTGCCAGTTTTGCAGAGGCAACATTTGGCTCCCAGACCATGACATAATATTCTGAAATACAATTTGGACTGCTTCATTCAGGACATTAACATGGCCATTAGAACAGGCAGTTCCACTGCCACAGTGGTGGCTCTGTGATCGTTCACCCTCAGCCACTAACACGAGGCTTAATTTCACCAAAGAGTTACTGTTTTCCAGGAAATTGAACAGCTCCTGAACACTCCCAAACTTGCTGTGGTAGCAATCAGAATTATTAGGGCTTTATTAGAGCATTGCATTGACGGCACACAAAAATAAATACAGTTGGAAAGCAAAATTCTCAAGAAGAAATTACAGCTTCCAAAAGACTAACCATTTTATAAGACTAAAGCATTTAAATAAATTAAATTTATATTTCGCTCATTCTAAACTCCTTTCAGTCCTATCATGGAAGACTGCAAGGACTTAGTTTTAAAATGTTATTTTTATTTAACCCAAATAATACAAATTTGTATTAAGAGTACAAATCAAAGCTGTAAGTACTTAATACCAGCTTGACTTTTTACATGCCAAATTGAAATTTCCAAATACAAAATAAAATCCCCACCAACCCTAACAACAACATACTCAAAATGTGAAGAATTCTTGGGTTTTCTATCAGCACTTAGGAAATGGTTACAAAAAAAATTTCAGCCCAGCAAAATACATAAGCACAGATAAAAAAAAAAAAATGTATGGCTCAAACCCACTGGGGAGATCAATGAGAAATGATCCGAGCCTCCAAAATCTCAGTGCAGCACCACAGCCCCTACTTTATCCTTTGACTTCCCATTTTCACCCTGGGACTGAAGCACACTGAGCTCTGCCTTTCACCACTGAACTGGAGATTATGAAAAGAAAACACAGTAAAATCTACACTGAAGTTCTCCTGTGTATATGTCAATTATGAGATGATAATGTAAGTGGTGACAGTCAAGAGTAAAAAAATACTGCACAGTTCATAAAATGAACTGATAGAACATACATGGGAAAAATAATTAGAATTATTTCAAAGAGATTATGTGAAATGTTTGGGGATTTTTTCCTTCAGAAAATTTTAGAACTTGAATTCAAGGATTCTCTACGTGATTACACAGACTTGGAAAAGGATAAATTTGCCATTTTACTTGACAGAAAATGCACTCAAAATGCATTTGCTGTTGCTTGATACTGTAGCAATGACACAGGAAATAAATGTAAGGATGGATTTCTGATACAATCACAACAACTTGTTTCCTGGTTCTGTGTAATCCATAAAATTCACACGTGCAGCTAACGGGGGCTGAGCAGGACCCCATGCAGCTGCAGAAGCCACCTCACTGCAGCCACACAAACACAAAAAGCTGAGGGGATGAAACCCCCAGCACGGATTATACCCACAGAGGACAGGGAACAACCTGTGACTGCATCCACAGGGTGAGAACTGCAGGATGAGTGGATATCCTAAACCAGAGCTGGTACAATTCTCCTCATCAAATAATCCACACTGGTGAAATTTTGTGCAAGAGCAGGCTTGAGAATAAAATCAGGAACTAACCAAATGTGCGTGTTTTTTTGTAAAAACTAAGGATTTAGTTAAAAAAAAATAAAATTAAATGAGATATTTAGCATACTTTGAGAGTGACCTACACCCTCTTGCTCTCCTCCTTGGCCCAAGTGTTTTCCAACATCCAGAACATAATGCTCATGTTCCCTGGTCCTGGGATGTGTTTAATGGAATGCACACAACCCATTCCAAAGATGGGCACGGACAAAAACTGAATCTCGCCTGGGCAGCTCTCAAGTACAAGTGTAAAAAAAAAAAAAAAAAAAAAAAAACAAAAAAAAAAAAAAATAA
>VZTB01003372.1:40524-65596 GCA_013397245.1 Thryothorus ludovicianus
GGTCGCCTCAGGGCGCTGCTCCCCGGGCCTGGGGGAGTCTCGTGCTTCGCTTGTTGGAGCTGCGAGTCCCCGCGCCTTGGGAGGCGCCGCCGGGTTGCCCCGAGCGCGGGAGCCGCGCTGGAGGCTCCTCACGGGCTGTCCCGGGAACTTCTCCTCCGGCCTGCGTGGGGTGAGGCTGCCCGGCTGATCCTTGAGACCCTCACAGCCCCAAAACTGCGCCCCCTGATCGCCCCAAAGCCCCCAAGCGCGGGATCTGGCTGAGGGCGGACCTGCCCTGTCCCTCAGGATCCTGCCCATGGATCAGGATCCTGCCCATGGGTCAGGGGCTGCTCAGGATCCTGCCCATGGGTCAGGGGCTGCTCAGGATCCTGCCCGTGGATCAGGGGCTGCTCAGGATCCTGCCATACCCTGAATAAAGATGCTGACCACACATGGGTTTTTTTTTTCACACTGAAACTCCACTTGGGAGGAACCAGTGCTGTCACAGCTTCTTCCCCCATGAGTTACCGCTGTTAAATATTCCCCCTTTTCCTAAACATTCCTATATAAGGGACAGGAAAGTGTCAGGAATGTGCTTTCAGACGGGTGCCCTGGGCTTGGCCGTTTTGCTGTTGGGATATTAAAAAAGTGTCTCTGCTGGAATGCCTTTGAGTCACGCATGTCACAGGTGACCCATGTGCTGTCCCCACCTTGTTCCTCATTCTCAAGACTTCTGAAAGATCATCTCCACAACCCCTCGCTGGCTTTGAGAGCAGAGGTGTGTGAGGGGACGAAGAAGGTGACGCATAAAAAACAGATCTCATTTTAAGAAGCTCGGTTTAAACCCAAAGCAGTTTTACTTTCAGGTCTTGTAGTCCCTCTGCAAAGCCACCACTGGGAATCTACTCGATTATCCTGTACCCAGTAAAATGGGAGTACCCTACATTTTTTCATGGTCCATGTCTCTCTTCCTGGTTTAAGTCAGCTATTACTTTTTTTTTTTTTGTTTTATGTAACACTTTCCTGGACCAGGCCACTTTTTAAAGATCAATATTTTGGCAATAGACACAGCTACTTAAATGTTCCTGCCAGCCGGGTCTGCCCTCAGTCCTCTGTGCGTCACTGCTGTGTCAAGACCCTGCTCAGCCAACACAGTTGCTCCAGGAATCTTGTCACCCTGTGCACACTGCCACCATTTGTCCACTGACAAAACAGTTGCTCCATCCATCCCCTTGCCAGACTGCCTGGAGCCTTCACAGGAGTTCCTTTTCCAGCCATTTTTCCCTGCACAAGTCAGAACCACGTGGACATCGGGCTTGTGAGCAACTTCTGCACCAAGCAGAGAATGAAAGTCACAGAAGTGTTAATCCAGAGTGCTCAGATGGGTAAATCGTGGCTCAGTGTTAATGGGAATGATTTATTTAAAAAAGATTAGGAAAAAAAGCTCCCCAACCAACTCGTAGTTTGTCTCGTTCACAAGAGCCTCTTTCTCTGTTTCCACTCCTGTGCTGTGTAACAACACCTCTCACACAGCTCCTGTGGCCAGGTTGGCTGCTTCTACCACAAGTTTCAGCTCTCATTATCCCTGACACATTCATTAGTGACACATTCACTAAACAGTGCTTAAAATTAACTGCTTCCCATGTCCAGACCTGCCTCTTCTTCAAATTTGATTCTCCCTGCAACCCCTTTGTTCTCCTTCTGCCTCGCCTGCACTTCTTTGGATAGGAGTTCACTGATTTCTTCTGAGAACGAACAGATTAAATTAAAACTAATTTAGTTTCTGTTTAATCTCTCCTCCCAGTGATCTTCAAAGCCTTTCTTGATGCTTTTCCCAACTTGAATTTTCTTTTCTCTTCCTGCTTCACTTTGCTTTTCCTTCCCTCCTGGCTGCCACTTTCAATTCCTGAGCTCCCCCCCTCACTCACAACAGGTGTGGAAATTCCTCATCTGCTGTTTCTCCCTCACCCCAGTAATCCCATATTTTGGTCGCTTTTGTAGTTAAAGTTACTCCATCCATTACTCTCCTCAGCCTCTTACTCTTTTTATGATTTCAGTAGATGTTTTAACTCCCTTGATCTTAAAGCTTGTGATCAGCATGAAGAAAGCCTGGTTCCCCACACGTCTGTGCCTCATGGTTTGTTAACTTTAGGGTGTAAGGTGCAAATTTTAACTGAAATCTCTTTCAAAGTTGTGATTTATTTCTCTTTAGTCAGTGCATGCCGTTGCCCAAAAGTTCCAGCTGCAGATTTTCCATGATTTGGAGGCGAACATGATACACCCTCCCTGCTCCACAAATGAAAGTCACAGAACTAAATTATTCTGTCAGCTTTAATCCCATCTGGAGTAAGCCAGAAGGTTCAAACATTCTTAAACAGGGATGCACCCTCAGATAATACCTCTACCTACATGACATGACTACATAAACCTCATTCCCACAAGAAAGTAACCTAAAAATCATTCCTGATCAAACTCGTGACTTCCAGCTCACTCAAAGCTCTGATCCCACTCGCTGTCAAGAGGTCCCTGCTTTTCAGTTTCTCTTCAGTCATTGCTGATACAGCTTCTGCAGGCTTAATGTTTAAAGCTTTAATTTTTAAAATATCACAGCTGAAATGGCTCCAGGAGATGAAGATTTAAGACTAAAAATTATAGGACCCCTGAGAGAAGCGGGCAACTTGGAAAACATGAGCAGCAGGGGAAAAGAATGAAGATGTAACTCAGATGAATAATCCAAAGGCAAACAAGAAAAAAATCCCAACAAAACGAAACAGAAAGAGAAAGGACAGCTGCCTTTTCTTCCTGTTTCTGTTTGCCCAAACAAACAGTGCTGTCCCTCATCAGTTCTGCAAAAGAACAAGGATCCAATCCATAGGATGGAAGACAGCACTCCTGGGAAATTCTCCATCCTACAAATTTTACAGGGATTGTTACACAGCTGATGAGGTTTTATGCTCTGAGCTCCCATTGGTATGGGTGCACTCACTTCAATGCAGTGGTGACAGGGCTGCTTTTCTCTCTAAAACAGCAAAAGCCACCTGCCAGGGTGAATGAAATGTCACTTTAATACTTTGTAATAGCAAATTACAAATATTTAAAAATGGGGTTTGAAGATATTCAGGCAAATAACAGAACACTCAGATTCTCTAACTTCTTTTACCTTCTTCACATTGTATATTAAATAAAAGTATTAAGTATAGCTCATTATTTAAAGCATGCCCAGATGGGTTTGTGGGGTCAGCACCTTACTTGACTACTCAGAACAGTCCCCAATATATGAGTGCTCCTCACAGCTGGCACAAATAATTGCACACACTGAACTGCTTGAGGTCCTGCCTCATCGAATGAGACAAGCACTTTCCCAAATCTCTTCTCTGAAACACATTTTCAGTGTCAATTTAGGCACAGTAGGATTGTGTAAGTGTGTTGAGGGGCAAAACTCTATCCTACATACAGCTGCAAGAGGAATTAAGCTTACTCTGCCATCCTTCAGCAATCACCACGTTATGAATATTACAACTGTGTGCAGAACATGACATTCACCTGCATTTAACCTGCTCAGATCACTTCTCGTGCCTCTCCACTGTGTAACCCCAACTCTGTCATAATGAAGCTTTCAAAAGCAACATTTACATGGAGGTGAAGGGATGGGCTTCCATGCAGTTGGCAGTGATCTGTACTCATGACTTGTGGAACAAAGCCTGTAATTGCAGTGATAAGACTGGAATAATCTAAGGAGAACAGGGTTCCCCCAGATTTCCATAAAAATCAGGTGAGTTTTTAAGTGTTGATCTCCTGACAATGGGAGGCTTCTGCAGAAAACCAGTTTCTCCTTTCGTCATTCCAAGGGAATAAAAAGGATGTAGTAAGACATGTCAACAACTTGGATGTCCTCTGGCTGTTTGGAGAGCGTTCCCAAGAGCAGCCTTGGTGTGCCAATGCACAGCACATTCACATCAACAGCCACAACTTTACCTGGTACTGGAGGAGGCCTGGAAAAATCTGTGTGATTTACTTTATAGTGGATACAGCTTTTAAGGTATTAAAGCCGAAATTAATGAGTTAACTCAGTCTAAATAAGTGCTAAGCTTTGCTTGAACTAGATCATGGAGATGTGCGTAACTCGGCTGGGAACATTCCCTCTGGAGAAATCAGGAGCTCGTGTCCCACAGCAGGACTTGGGCTCAGACCAAGAGCTGGCACTGCAGTGCAGCACTACTGCAAGGAATTTCTGTGCAGGGACCAAGGATGCCATCCTTTGAACCAGCTGATGTTTTTCCACCCTCTCTGTTCAGCAGAAAAAGCCAACCTACTTAAAGCCTCCTTAAACAAAAGGAAAAATTAGAAATGTCTTATTCAATATCTCTCCCCGTGTTAAATCAAATTTGAATTTTCCAGAGCTGTACATTAGCTGAATCACTGGCTGCACGCTACTCACTCCATCTGTTTATATGGTTGAGTCACTGCATTACCAATATTTTAACACGTTACTTGGAAAGAATTTTGGGCGATCTGGAGGACAGCCCCCCAGAGCTCTGTAAGACAATGTTCCCTTCTCTGTGTTCTGCAGCACCATACTCTACCCATTGCTCCCTTTCTGCTACCAGAAAGATGTTAATTGGAACAAATGGCTATTTTAGGAATAAAAGCACAGCTTCCACTTAAAGGCTGAAGATTGAGCTGTGATGTAGAAATCCACTGTCACCTCCCTGTGTGCCATGTCTTGCCCTGGGAACTGTGCAAGGAGTTCCAGGGTGATGGAACAAACATCTTTCACAACCCAGCATATCTTTTTTCCACTCGAGATACCACAAACAGGTTATTTTCCCAGGGCAAACTGTCTGTTTTTAATGATGCTGAAAGCTGAGAGTATTCAAAGTTTCTCCAAAAATATGCTATATGTAAAAAGACATTTTTATTTACCTCTGTGTAGAAGGTCAGGAGGGTGGAAGGGGGCAAAAAATAGGGTTGACAAACAGAGTCAGAAGGACAGAAGGAATTGCTGATACAGATTTTATTTTACGAAAAACATAAAAAGAGAATATTTTGTATGAATGTCACCATGGAGGACTATGAATGCATTCATGTTATTCTGGGAGTTGAGAAGCAGAAAGTGAAACCAACTGAAATAAAAGAAAACCAGCGAGACTAGTTTTACTTTTCAGACCAGGGGTTGGATCCAACTCTTGCAGAAGTCGGTGGAACAATTCCCACCAGCTTGAGTGGGATTTGGATTCAGCAAAGTGAAATGCAGAAAAAAACCCCAGGAAGCTCTAATGAAAGGTTCTCAAACACTGGTCTACAGAACACTTGCTTCAGTCCATAGAGACGTGACTTCCCTCTCCATTACTCATTTGCTTCCAGCTGCTTTTATGGGTTTCTGCATTTTGGAGCCCTGAAGGACTGAGAGGTGTTGGCAACCAGGAATGAGAATGGCCGGCTCTTTTGGAGATGGAAGAGTCAAAAATCCAATTGCTGAGCAAATAGGGCTGGAATAAAGAAGGGACTATCTGAAGGAGCAGGAGGCCATTAAGCTGAGAGGATTAGGTGGCCTTCAGTGAGGATTAGGTGCTTTGCTGCCTAATGCAACCGTCTAGCCAGGCACCTGAGCTGCCAGCACAAAGCAGGAGCAAAGCTGAGCCCTGAGCAGGAGCCTGCACCGAGCTAAAAGCAAATAGGAAATGCCAAGGGCAGCAGCCTTCCACAAACATCCCCCTCCTCGTCCCTGCCAAGGTGGGATTTGTGGAAACTACCACACACCTCCAGCCTGGGGTGAAGGCAGCCAGGCCCATCTCTGACAGGCTGCACACTGCAGCACTTGCACCATCTCCTCCAGGCCCACATCCACAGTGCCATCCCAGAGCTGGCACACATTCCTACCACCACATCTGGCTGAAGCCCAGGTCTTGGGAGCAGCCAGGCCTCAAGACCAGGCTCTGATCAGCTGATGGGTTATGTTTGGGGCAGCATTGCCATTAATGCTTTCAGGCTCTTCCTCAACACGAGGGGCTGCTGACATCTGAGCACAAGGACAACATTTAGGAGCATTTAGGTTGGAAAAGAACTCCAAGATCATCAAGTTCCACATTTACATCTTGTCAGCCAGAGCAAAGCACTGAGTGCCACATCCAGATGTTTCTTGAACGCCTCCAGGAATGGGGACTCCAACACCTCCCTGGGCAGCCCCCTACAATGCTTGGCACCCTTTTCCATGAAGAAATTCTTCCTGATGTCCAATCTGAACCTCCCCTGGCACAGCTGGCACCCTTCTGAATCACAAGTCATGATCAGACCAACATATTCAAAGGCCACTGGCAGACTTCTCCTCCATTAATTCCTTTATTCCCATTTTTAAAGAGATTGCAATTCTATAATGTCCTTTTGCCTGCCAATAAGTCTCTCCTGGAGTCAGATTACCCAAGTCAGCCTTTCCTCACAAGAAAGAGGAGATACAAGAGCCTTTCTAGACAGTTTTTCTAAGATTTACTGATAAGAAAACACTCTAGGAAATAAAGGCTGTGTCAGCACCTTGCAGAGCAGTAAGATACAGAGATCCTCACACTGGCTCTGCATGAAATAGCTTTGGATCTGGGAGCAGCAGAAGAAACACCAGCCTCACACTGTGCCTGGCTTAGCTGCTGGGCTGGGAGGCAGATTGGCTTGAGACTGAATGCTCTGCTAGCAAGGCAGGGCTGCTCCAGGGATCCAGGCTCCTATCCCTGCCAAGCTCTGCTCCTTCCTCTGAGGAAGACTGGCCCGTCCAGCCCTGGGCACAGCACAGGGATGCTTTGTGCATGGCATTCTCCCAAAGCTCTGCAATGCCTGCAGCTACAGACCCACCTCCCTCAAGGACCACCAAACTGGGCAATGACTTTTCAGCCCTTTTCAGTTTGCAATATCCTGTTTGTTTCCCAGAGCAGGTGCAGATTCCAGGGAGAGACTTAAGCCTCCTCCCACAGAAAACTCACAGGCCACACCATCACTGTAGGGACAGGGGCTGTGCCCACCCAGCACTGGGATTCTTCCTCATCATACACAATATTTATTCATTGACCAGCACAGAAAACAATGGAACAATGCTCTGTAGGGGCAGGTTTAGGTTGGGTATGAGGGAAAAGCTTTTCACCCCGAGAGTGGCTGGGCACTGGAACAAGCTCCTCTGGGCAGTGGGCACAGCCTCAAGCCTGACAGAGCTCAAGGAGCCTTTGGACAACACTCTCAGGGACATGGTGAGATTTTTGGGGTCCCAGGCAGCAGCCAATGCAGGCCTGGAGGAGAGAGCTGTTAGCAACTTATTCCCTTTTACTCTCGTAAGGAGTAAATCACATCAGTAAGGTATTTCTTTTTTAAATCTATTAAGTGAAGTTCATGTAAAATGCATCTCTTTTCTAATAATCTGTGTATTTTCAAAGAAGCAAAGAATCTCAGAATGGTGTGGGTTGGAAGGGACCTCAAAGATCCTCGTTTCACAGCCCTGCCATGGGCAGGGACACCTTCCACTAGGCCAGGTTGCTCAAAGCTCCATCAAATCTGATCTTGGACATTTCCAGCGATGGGGAAGCCACAGCTTCTCTGGGCAACCAGAGCCAGGGCCTCACCAACCTCACAGGGGAGAATTTCTTCCTAATATCCAGTCTAAACCTACTGTCTATCAGTTTGAAGCCATTCTCCCTTGCCCTGTTTCTCCAGGCCCTTGAGAGAAGTCCCTCTCCAGCTCTCTTGTACAATCCCTTCAGGTATTGGAAAGCCACAATTAGGTCACCCAGCATATTTTGATAGCTTTACTCTTTATTCATAAATACAGCATTGATCACAGGCAGAGAGAACACACTGGAATCAGCAGAGACCCTTCCAAATGTGCCAGAAACAATAATGCTTCTGGCTTTGCAGGTTCATAGAGCAGGACCAGCACTGCAGTCCATTTCATGATTAAACCCTGCTTTCCATAATAGTTTAAAATAACAGAAAAGGCAGCAATGAAATCTGCTCTTCATTGGGAGGTGACTCTTGCTCTGCTCCCTCCCCATTTCAGGGATTTACAGTTCAGCTGCCCCCAGGGTTTGCTTCCCTCAGTTCTACTTTCTGACAACTATCACCAAACCCAGTCAAAATTGTGCTTTTGTTTAGCACTGCCCTCTCCAATTCTCTTCTAAAAATGGTCATGCTTTTGCTTTTCCAGTCACACAGGAATCAAAAAGCTGTTTCAAACCCAGCATGTTTGTCTCAGTACAACATCCCACGTATAAAACGTGTGCCTACTTTGCATGTCAGTCTTCATTATTTTCTCTACAGATACGGGGAAACAATCCCAAGACACTCAGTGGATTTTTTTTCTCAGTGCTTTTTCAGGATGCTGGCATTCCTTTGGCTGCCAAGGAAGATATTCCCTGACTCCACAGTCTCCACAGGCAGCAAGCAGCTGAGCTCCTGTGCTGCACAGTTTGTACAACAGACTGCATTTGCACAGTGAGATTCAATCCTGCCTGCTTTTAGGGACATCCTTTCTTTTTGAAAACTTGGGAACAAAGTTTTCCATTATCTAAGGTTTGGTGTTTTGTGTGTTTTTCCCCCAGTTATTGTAACACAAGCTGCATGTAGGCAGAATCTGTGGTGACTATAAATTCCAGCTGCTTCCCTGGTCAGTGCAATGTAGGATGCTACTGAGGCAGTTAAACATGGAAAAATGGAAGCTTTCAGAACCTCCATTTTCCTGTCACACCTAGAGCCAGCCTTGCCCCTTTCTCATCCTCCCATTCCTTTTTTCAATGGGACTATCACAGCTGCAGCCACTGCCAGAATCTCTTGGCAAAGGAGCTGCTCTCTGAGTCAGAGCCTAATGCCATTACAAGGTCTGCAACAGCTGCAGCAGTCAGACATCTGCAAGTCATTTGAACATTTTATGATGAATAAAAACTATCCATTACATAGACCTATACATTATATATTAACCCTAATACTTATTCAGTTACACTAACAATAACCTTTTCCCTCTGCATGCTGTAAACTTCTTTGGCTGCAGGACATGGTAACAGAGATACTCAGAGCTCCAGTCTGGTGGAGCAGTCCCTGTGTACATATTACCTAACTTTTCTACCTATTTAACCAGTAAATGATGGAAAGAAAGAAAGAAAGTGAATGCAAAGCTATAAAAACTCATACCATGCATAAGGAAACCATTTTTATATAATTACATGAGACTGCATACAAACAGAGAGGATACAAAACAATGAGAAATGCAGAATAAGAATGAGAACAGGGACTCAAAATGTATAGTGAAGAGATCTGATTATGACATGCACAGATCTCAGACACATCCAGATGTCTCCAGCCAGCAACCTGATCCACAACACCACAGCCAAGCCATTTGAAATCTAAAAAAATCAGAATACCAAAGACAGGGGAGCAAGGCTTACAGAAAAAGAAACCGGAGTTGCGAGTAGTTAAAAATCCTTTAAAATAATAACGACAATAAAGAAACATAAATATGGTTTCATGAAGGAAATATATCCACGGCCACAAATTATGAAGTCAGCCCTCCAGGACATTGCATTCCTCATGTAACCTGCTGAGCCCGCTGCACATAAAGAGGTGTAAAATACACTCACCGGCTGGGTGACTTCAGGAATGGAGCCCCACGTGTGACTCCCTACCACTGAATCCTCTACGTTCACTTTACAGCACCAAATACAAGCTGGGCAAGACATAACCTCTCCCTGAGTTTCACCATGAGAGTTTTAAAGAGACAAGGAGAAAGTCTGGCATGACAGAAACGACCATAAATTCTCTGTGAGGTTCATCCAGAGCCAGAATTTTCCTAGCAATCCAGATGCATGTCAATGTGATTTCATGTTTGTTCATTTGTATTATTTGCAAACTCTTTGGATTCTCAGGAATACACCTCTACTGCTTCCCATTCACTTTTACTCTGTATTTCACCTGCCAGTTTGGTGCCCATCATAACACCAGGATTGCTTTGGAAGCAGAATGCCAATTAACTTCCACTTTCACACCAAATTAAATGTGTGGATTAATAAACTGGAGAACAGTGTGGGCTTAAGTAAGAATCAGCCATTAGAATTGCCTTACAGTTAGAAAAGTGACGTTTAGGAAATGTTTTCTTGACATGATCTGCTTCCCCTGTGCAGTCAGAGGCCAAACTGATTATTTCACTGGCAATCCATCTTTATTGCTTGTGTTGGCTTTAATGTTCCCATTCAGACAATCCACACATTAAATATGAGAAAGGCCCTAATATCCTAAAAACCTAATAAGTTTACAAACCATTCATATAAAGGGAATTCAAAGGGAGTCCAGCAAAGTCCTTGTTTTTTAAGGGTCAGAAAAGCATTACATTTCAAGGATGAAAACCCACTTTGCCTCTGACAGATGGGACACTTTACTCAACGTAACCAAATTCGTTATCAATTTGTGGAGCACCTACCTTCCACAAAATTTTAAAAAAAGGAGAAAAAGAAAAAAAAAAAAAAAAAAGGGAAAATCCTGGCCCATCTGATGGCAAAGACAACTTACCCAGCGTGACGTGACGCAGTGATGCCTTTCAAAGTCAGCAGCCAGCCAGCTGTGTCCCTGCTGCTGCTCCTGCTTTTCCCATGCTCCAGAGCAGCCAGGCCGCTTGCACAGCCGCTGTCAAGTCAAAGGGCAAGAGCAAAGCTTAGAATAAACACGTTGTTTTCACCCACTCGCTTGAAGTGCTGCCAAATCTCTGAACATCAGCGCGCGGAAATCGGCGAGGATCACGGAGCCTGAGGCCCGAGCAGCAGCTGGAATCCTGTAGCTGTTACCTGGAGTCCTAAGGTCCGAGCAAACAGCTTCCCCATTCCTCCAGGCTACGTGGAAAATCTCAAAAAAACACAATCATAAAAGTGCAGCCAACACCAAGGAAAAGAACCCCCAATTATTTCTTTCTCCGGTTCTCTTTTTTTATAGTCATCTCAAATTTGGAGCGATGGAAGCAGAGGGGGGGAGGAACGGGGTGTCCTTTTGGAGATCTTTAAAGATGCTGGTTTTCCAAGACTGTGCAGAAGAAAGCAGCCATTGATTCTAGAGATAAATACTGAAGTTATTCAGAGGGGAGGAAAAACTATGGAGATAAGCAGCTCTGGGCCCAGCAGTAAAACCCAAACAGCAGGAGCTGAGCAGCTGCAGGAAGGGTAGACTGCTTGATTTTTCTCAGTCCAATGGTGACCTTCACGAGGCAGGAGTAGGGCAGAGTAGTGAAGTTCCTTCCCTGAACTCCAAAATTCCACAGCTTTGAAATGGTTCTTCAGCAAGGACTTGAGAGAAAAAGCTCCTTCTCCACATCCAGCCGCCAAGAGAAAAGGAGTTGAAAAACACCGATTTCTTATGGCTAACAGGAGGGTGATATAAAAGATGGAGTCCATTGACTGGTGTCCAGAGACAACAACCTGGTATGAATTCCAGCACCATTCCACTTCCCAGCAGCTGGATTTCTCACCAGGGTGGATTGCTGGTTTTGGACACCTCCCCATTTTTTCCTGTCTGTTAACAGTCTTCCACTAGTAAGTATTTGGAACAGTTGTAAAGCTTTTTTTGTATCTCAACGGCCTTGCCATTGCCTGAATGCAGTTTCAAAATCTCTGGCATTTCTGCCCAGCCTATCTGAAGTGTATTTTTGTCACACTGTTAATAAGCACTGCATCTCCTGGGAGAACCTCAGCGAGCCCAGAGCTCTTAAATGATGCGTGCCCCCAAGACAGAAGTTGTAAGGAAAAAATCTTTCTCATGTTTTACTCGTTTTTATTCTGAGTTGCTTGCTAAATAGATGTGATGTACAAAGAGAAAGTTGGGACCACTAACTCCTCATCTATAAAATAAGGATGAGAACCTAAGGAATTATTCAACTTGCCAGGCAGCCAGAGGTCTCACAAATGATCCAGTCCAACACCTGACTCATAAGGACCATCTTTGCTCTCAGTTCCTGCATTTTCCTTCAGTATTCTGAGTTTCTTTCCAGCTCCCCTCACTCCCACTCCTCAAACTATAGGATGCAGCTCACTGGGAATACCCCAGGAGAGTTTGGGAAACATCCATGCAGTTCAGAATGGCCTTGTCTGGCATGATTTTAAGCTAAATAAAAGAAGCATGGAAGGTGCCTTTTGGAAAAGGAGTCCCTGGAAATGAGCGATGGAAGCGTGGAGGAGTGGTGCTCTCAAATCCCATTCCAAGCCTCCAGGGCAGAGGAACTCTTGCTCCCTTCTTTGAGGCAGGACATGAGCATTTGTCAAGCACAAGGTGTCTCATGGCTTGCACGTTCCCTCTCCCCTGCCAGAGAGATGCTGCCACACATTTTAGAAACCAGGTGTACCCCCGTGGCCAAATGGAATAGACACCTCACTGTCATGGACAGGCGTGAGAGAGAAACAGAAAACGAAGCAACATCTCAACAAACAACTACAACAACAACAAAAAAGCAAGCAAAAATAATCTACATTAGCTCAATTTTTATATTACTGCTTCAGGAAGTGTCCATTTGGGAAGGGGCACAGCCATCTGAACCATATTTCAGACTGAAGTAACAAAAACGACCCCACTAAGAATTTTAGGTCTTGATTTTAACAAAGACACGTGGCACGGGCTCTGTGAGTGTTAGAAGTGAAAATGCATATTGGCTGTATTCTGTGATGCTAGGGATTTACAGAAACATGTTCCTGTCAATCTATTTTGCAGTTAAAAATTTGTAAAGAGGGCAGGAGAGACCAAAATAAATTTTGAGAGTTGACCCACTGCCTTCATACACTGAGACAGAGTTTTGGAGATATTTCATTATAAATACATGTACTTAAACTTATGTCTCTAATCATGTAATTAACACATTCTACCCCAAAACTGCCACATATCCAAGACTTCCAGAGGCGGGTATGAATTTCCAAGTGTAATTGAATGTGCAAAAATAAAAAAGGGGAGCTCAAAAATATTTGTAGATTGTATTAGGAGTGATCTTGAACCGAACACTGAGGATATCTAAGCACTGAAACCACAGAATCATAGGAAAAATTATTTACAATACGATTAAAAAGAGCCACAAGAGGAGAAGGAAGATCTGGAAACTTGGTGGGATATTTTGTTTAAAATCCTAAGAGTTTAATTAATGTTACTCAGAGTTGAGAGCATCAATCACTGGGGTGTTAGAGAAGTAACCTGGCCTGAAGGGGGAGATTCCTACCTTTGATCACCTCCTTGGAGGGTGCAGAAAGGACAAAGCCAAAGCTTGTCACAAATGTGGAGTAAGGATCAGCATCAGGAAACAAAAAATTCCAATTAGACAACAGGTAAAGGGATTTTATTTGTCTTTTAAATCACAAGATTGTCCAAATGCTGGAGAAGGTACCAGAGAGCCTGTGGGATCTCCATCCTTGAGTAAGTGCAGAACCCAACTGGACAAGGTCCAGGACAACCTGATCTAATTGCAGCTGCTGCAGAGCAGGGGATTGATCATCTCAGGACTTCCAAGCTCAGTTTGCACAATCCTGATGTTATGATGCCACACGGGATACTGGGAGAGTGTTTTCTGCTCACTCACTGCACATCAGCCCCTGACTGGACCCACCAGGAATTCAAACTGTTTGGAGCAGACAAGCAATGGCATCTCTTGTGGTGAGAGAAAAGACCTGGGGCAGGTTTTTAGGGCTTAGTGGGTGTTTTTTGATTGTTGAACACTGGGGATGTACTGTGGAAGATCTGTCAGTGCACTCAGTGAAAATTCTCATTTCCCATTTTCTCTTGAAGAGATCCTTACATATTTCAGTTCTCATTGTGACTGGGAACCACAGAAGGACCAAGAAAGTCTTGACTTGTAGCACCTAAAGCTGTAATACCACAGGCTGTGTTTGCAGTACCACTGCTGGACCTTGGATTAGTGGGTTTCCAGTGGCTGTCCAGAACCTTCTGGGTTCCAAGTTACTTTGAAAGATCTAAGTGTGAGAAAATTATGAAAAGCAATTTTTTTAGCAATTGGCTGCACTTAAAAAAAAACCAACAAAACAACAAAAAAGACATAGTTTAAAAACCATTCCCTTTGACAAGGAAATTGGTTGCTTTGTCTTTTCAATGAGAGGTTTCAATGAGAGTACAGGACAATCCACTTTCCAGATTTTCTTGTACTCCCTCAGTAATGCAATATACATTGAAAACCTCACTGCTTAAGTCTGTGCTGGGCCTGAACAGCTGGTTTTCACAGTAACTAAGCTGAGCCTTAATTTCTTTCACATTTGAAGTTTTCCAGGAATTATGTTAGTATCCTGGATTATACATTCTTCCAAACAAGATCCCTGGCTTATCTGACAAGTGCCTAGCACAGCAAGACAAAGTTACTAACGTTACAGAATCTGAGCATGTTGTGTCACATCCTGCTTGAAATTTAAATGTTAGCATATGACTCAAGCACAGAAACATCTGATAATAGCCAAGGACAAAAGCATGAAGCCTTTTTCATTGAAGTCCAGGAAAACACAACAGTGGGAAAAAAAGTCTTGGGGCCTTCCTTGCATTATCTGCCCCTCCCAGAGCAGACTGGTTCACTGAGCAGGGCAAAACTAAGACATGCACCTCATGAGTTATGAGGTTATTTGACTTCCAGCTTCTTTTAGAGGTGCAGAAAGATCAGCAGAAGACACTAAGGCAGGGTTACCTGGATAGAAAAGGCACCCACCATTAATTTTTGCTGTGATCATGAAACGAGGGTAGCAGAATGCCCATCCCAGAACTAGATTAGAATCTCAGCTAGAAATGCAGCTGAGCAGAGGGTGGGAGTTGACTGAAAGCAAGATACATTTCTACCTCAACCCACTCCTCCTGGGCTGATTCAGTCCCTGTTTAGAGCACCAAACCTTCCCTGAGAAATACAAAGGCCACGAGGTGAGCAAGTCTGACTCCCAGCAGCCAACAGTGACAGCTACTGTGGGCAGGCTGAGAAAATACACATTTCACTTTTACTGCCTAGGGTGTGACAGTTTGCAGCCTCCTCCTGCAAGCACAGAGCAGCTCAGAGCACAGTTCAGCACCAGTGCAGCTCTGAGCTCTGAGCTCAGGTTACTGCGTGGAGCCTCAGGTAATAACAAATCCCAACAGCCTTACTGGGGCCCTCCTGTGGGCCCTTCTCAAAGGAGGACCCCGATTCTTTCATGTTTTTAATGTTAGCAGCAAATTTCTCTCCCTTTTATAAGTACAGAGTACATGGGACCATTGGTGTCTCCAAGTGACTTTCTGCTCTTTATTCCCCAGCACGTGGATTTATACATTAACAGATTTCTAAATTTCAGCTGGAGTCACAAACATGCTCCTTTATTTTTTTTACAGGACAATAAAATCGCTTGCCAGGGGTTTCTGACTTAAAATTCTACACAGCAAATTGATGTAGGCCTCTTGATCCTTCTTACCACATTTTTGCCAAGTTCCAGTATAAAATATCTGCTCTACTAATTGCACCCAGGGATTCACATCCAATATCCAGATAGACTCCTAAAGCTGACTCTGCTTTCCCCTTTGATCTTGCCTGGTCTGTTGCTTGAAAGAATACAGACAGGTGATGGAAAATGCTGGAGTTATTAGAAGACCTGCTTAAAGGCCAATTAACTCCAAAAAAGCCCAAAATGAACAAGAAGCCAAAATGGAACTAAACCCACAACAGCTGGCGGCCATCAAAGCGATTTTCCCAGAAGGCAGAAGACTGTTACTAATAGGATGGAAATACAAAATTTACTGAGACCAACTGTAACTGCTGATAACGTGCAGTGAGAAGTGCCTCATGGCTCACATTTTCTGCAGAGCAAGACTGAGGCTGGGCAGCAATTTTAACTTTTAGTGTTGGGAAAAAAAAGAAGTGGGAAATTAAACATACTCCCAACAGTTAGTACCAGGAGCTGTTTTTATCCTTATGGTATTGTCATCACATTTAAAAATATTCATTCAAGTGTTTCTATCTACAGAAATAGGTTTTTTCCTCAAAGTTTAATCAACATAGTAAAAGTCTATTAGGAACTGCCCACTGAGATTCTCTGACATTTTAAATTATTTCAATTACTGCAGAACTTGAATGCTGGAGCCCCTGACAGATGATTAAATAAAGTTCTATGTTCTGTTCTCTCTTTACAAGAGCAGAGGTTTTGAGATGTTTCAATCACATTACATAAACTTGCATTCCTCCACTAACACAAAACATTCACTCTTGCCACAGGAGACAAATATTTCTTGTGCTGCTCCCAGCCAATGATTTTAACTCCCAAATCCAGAGTAAACATTCACTCTTCAGAGCTGGGAACATGACTGAGTACAAGGAGCAGAGCCCACTGCAGTACAGTGACAACACCACCAAATTAAATATAAATTAAATATCCACGTGTGGGATTCAAGGCACTTGTTGAATCCCACAGGATTCTTTGACACAGTCCTGTAAGAATGGTCAGTACCCAAAGTTTGGAGACATTGAAAAGTCAGGACTTTTTTATACTATCAACAAATAATATATATGGAGAGGTGGAAAAGATATCTTTTATTCAGTAATGATTCATTTGCAGTTCACTCATAGAAGTCAAGAAGTGAGGGACCCCAAGAGAAAGGAAGAACTGTTCAAAAGCCCAAGTTATTACGCCTTTATTATTTATTATCTGATTTCAATTATACAGATGAAGCAACAGTGCTAAAGAGAACAATTCATCCTCCTGCCTGGGTGTTTGTTGAAATTGTGGCTCTCTCAGTGCCTTGGTGATGGTCTGCCAGAGGATGGCTGAGGCTGCCTGTACTTTGCAAGGACAGCAACATAATCATGGAAGGTGAACGTGTGATATTCGTGGTGCTGCAGGTTCTTGTAGGTGGAATTATCAAACTCCTCTGGAGCAGGCTGAGCTGTTTTCTCTGTGAAAACAAACAGAAACTGGTGACTATGAGGATGTCACACCAGAGGATGATGTTTTTAAGCCCTGAGTCAGCCTTCACAAACTGTCAGATCCCTCATCCAGTCAACAATGGAAAGAAAAAAAAGCCAGCGACTTTAACAAGAGGAGAAATTCACCAAGTCCAGCTGGTGCCTTGTCTGGCCCTAAAGCAGCACATCAAGGATCAGCACAAGGAATCTCACACAGCACAGGTTTGAAACCCAAACCACCACCTGATGCTGGGGGTGGACAGGGCAGAACATTCCATTTCTCTCTGGGAGACATATGTCTGCATTTCCTGGCTTCCTCATGGTTGCCTTGGTTTTCATTGCAGCCAGAACAGTAGGTGACATCCTTAGCAAACCAGGAGGGACAAAGGAGCAGTACAAATGATGCATCATCCTGTGAGACCACGAGATACAGCTCTCAGACCTCCTTCACAGATTGAATTTTTGCCATGAGGAGAAGTGATGGAATTAGCAAGAGCTCCACCATTGAATTTCAAATGAGGTAATCAAACCAATCAAACACCAAACAGTAATCTATTAAGAGCCTTTGATGTAAATTTCTTTTCTTGTAAATATAATCTTCTGACCTTTGCATTAGCGCTCCTTCAAAAAAGGATAACCCAATAAAGTTATTTAGAACTCCTGACTTCCTGTTAAAGCCAACATTAATTCTTAGACTTTTAGAATATTATGCAAATCTAGGCAGTATCATTTACATAAAAGGTTCCTGTTACAGGCTGATTTTACAACCAAGCAAATTACAAGAAATAAAACTTTACTCCCAATATTAATTTATTCTTTTTTACCCAGAGTTTTAACAACAGAAGACGACAAAAAGTGAAAAGTAGAGAAAAGCTTTGTCATATAAATTTGTATGTCCTGGTTCAGGTTAGATTGTATTAAGCTCTTATTTTAACATTTTTACAATAAAAACACAAGAACTTGCATACCAGGGTTCCCTTTTACTTATGACATAATTACTGCAGTGTGAAGCTATCAGATTAAGAGAAATATCTGCTGGCTTTAGCAAGGCTTGCTTATAAACCTCAATGTAATAACTCATGGTTTCAGCAACTCATGAGAGGAAACATCCCTGTGCCTACTGCTCAGCTCCTCTGACACAGCTCAGAGGGGATGAGAGAAAAGCCAGATGATGCCCTGTGCTGCAAAGAGCCCCAAGAACAGGCAAGGGGAGGCGAGAGAATGCTCAACCTGCAAGAGCCAGTTGTTCCAAAATTCAGAGACAGATGTGCAGGAAGGGAAGCAGATGGAGCCCCATTTTTCCTGCCCAAATACACTGCACTTGGCATCTCGAAGGGAAAATTTATTCCTGAGTTGATCCTCCCCATGCTTCATCTCTGCTTTGTCTCCTAAGGAGCAAGCACTTCACAATGTTCTTCTGAAATGAATCACGGGCCCATTTCTGAGTTACCAGCCACAGCTTTGCTCCTCACTCAGCAGTTCAAGCCAGCAGTTTTTGCTGACTGCTCTACAAAGGGATGACATCACCTGAACATCCAGGTTTGCATGGAGAAAAGTTCTTTTTACATCTTTTGTGTGGCTGCTGCAGAGTTTGCAGACAAAAGGGCTCAGGACAGAGGTAGGAATTACAGGTGGCACAGTCAGCTGTGAGTGTTAAACAAGGAAAAGCAGTGGCTGTTCTCAAAGAAAGAAGAGAGAACAAGATAGATCTGGAGACATCAGAAATAAAAATCATGTTTGAGCATCTAGAACTCCGTTGTGGATGAATGGTGAGAAAAGCATCATCTGTAAATGAAGAGCCCTTCCCAAATTTTTGTTATTTTTAAAAGACAGCTTATGCTGTTGACTGCAAGAAGAAACAAGCAAATCAAAGTATAACTTGCAAACAGTGCTGCACTTTGGTTTCTAAATTGCAGAATTATTTAGGTTGGAAAAGACCAACCTTTGGCTGATCACCGCCTTGTCAGCTGGACCACAGCACAGAGTGCCACTGCCAGAGATGTGAGCTGCCATCAAGGAAGAAGGTAAGGGAACAGATGGAATTATGAGCCAGGTAACCCCTCAAACAGAAGGCAGGCCTTTTACTCAGCACCATCTCCTGGAAGCTGACACACAAATGCAATTATTTTGTCTCTTAACCTGGTCAGGCACTTCAGAGTCACAGAATGGCTGAGGTTGTAAGTCACCTGTGTAGGTCAGCTGGTCCAACCCCAAATGTTCAGGTAGGGTCAGCTACAGCAGGGGGCCCAGGGCCTCATCCAGACAGCTTCTGAGAGTCTCCAAGGATGGAGACCCCACCACTCTCAGTGCAGTGCTCCATCACTCACAGTGAAAGTATTTACTGATGTTCAGGCAAACCCCTGTGTTTCAGTTTGTACCCAGTGCTTCTTGTCCCATCACTGAAAAGCCTCACCTCTGTGTTCTTTGCACTCTCCTGCTATTTCCACACATTGATGATGGTTCTGTCTGAACCTTCTCTTGTCTGGGCTGGACAGTCCCAGCTCTCTCAGCCTTTCTTCACAGCAAAGATACTCCAGTCCCTCCATCATTTCAGAGGCACTTTGCTGGTCTGGGTCCAGCAGCCCCTCATCTCCCTTGCACTGGGGAGCCCCAAACTGAACTCTGCACCCCCAGTGCACCTCACCAGGGGAGGAGCTGCAGCTCCCTCAGCCAAGGTTACCCTTGGTGGCCTTTGCCACAAGGGCACATTGCTGGCTCACGTTCAGTTTGCTGTTCCCTTGGCCCCCAGGGCCCTTCCTGAAGGATGATACTTACAATTAATGCTGATTCTACTTTCAAGCAGGAAAATTCTTTAATTCAAAGCAGCAATGAGAAGAGGGGTGTCAAGGCAGATTTATGCTGCCTAAGATAAAAGGCAGAATCTCGACAGATCAGGACAGAGAGACATCTGCTACTGAGATACACAAAATGAGATCAGCAGGACCACCAATTAACAGGATGGCAGTAAATAAGAATGGTAGGTCAGAGAGGGAAGCACAGATGAGATGATTACATGATGCACCATGGTCTTTCCTGAAAACACACCATTGTCTCCTCCCCAGCTCTCTACAAAACTGACTCACTACTTCCACATGAGCTGCTTGCAACCTTCCAGTCTCAGAATCAACAATGCCTGTTTCTGGCATTACACCAGGATTTCTAGAAGTCTTCTGAAATTTGAAACACTGACAGATTGAAAAAAAAAGCCATCAAAACAAAACCCAAAAAAACTCAGAACAAAACCAGAAAGATGGCAGGGTTTAAGCAACAATGAGATGGCACCAAATTTGACTCTTGAGACTGGCAGCTACCAAATCCTTCCAAGAAAAGAGAAGAATGAAAACAAGTGTTGTCATATAAACCCCATGATTTTGCTCACAGTGGAAACAATCTTGTTTCCATTTTATAAGTAATTGTTTTATGAAACTATTACTGCAGAGAAATGAAACCCCTTCCTTTCACAGCATAGCTGGAGACTGAGTATTACTGACAGCTTATAACAATTAGCAAAGAACAGCAATTTATCTTCCAGAAAGTCACTGCCTCTCTGCCAGCTTCAGTACAAAGATCAGAGAAGATGTGGAAACCCTTTAAAAAAAAAGAAAATCAAACCCTAGCCCAGATGAATCAACACAGTTCAAACAATTTAAAGCTGTACCCTCTATTGTGCTGCTCTCTCCAGCCTGGACTCCTGCCTCCTGAGTGGTCTCCTCCTTTGCTGTGGTGCCCATCACCAACATTGTGCTTCCAGAAATCTCTTCCACTTTAGGAGCAGTTCCTTCTTTTCCTTCCAACTCCTGTGCCTCCTTCACCTTTCCCTCCTCTCCTCTGGATACCAGATTTTGCTTTTTGTCTTCCTGAGTCACAGCTGAGGCTTTCAGCTGAATAGCTGCTACCTGGGTTCCAAAGGACTTTTCCTCCACATGATCAGATTTATGAGTGATATCAGTCAGATCCAGACTTTTCACCACGGGTGGTTCTAACACCAACTTCTTCTCTTTTGGAGTGGGTTTTACTTTGGGGTCTCTTGCTTTGGATTTTGATGTTTCCTGGCTGACTGGTTTTTTAGAAAATTTGACTTGCTTTACAGGAGGCACATTAATTTCTGGTTTGCGTGGCAGCTTCTTAATTCCATATTCTTTGAGGGATTTCTGGGAGAATTTCTCTTTTGCCAGCATTGATGCCTTTACTGCTACGTCCTCAGAAAAGACGGGATCTCGTCTGGGAAACTCAACTTTAGTTTTAATGGCAACTTCTGAATCACCAACATCTTCATCCTCGGAATCTGAGCTAGAATCTGACTCTGAGCTGGATGAAGACAAAGTCTGATCCTCAGCTAACTCTTTCCTCAGGCCTCCTCCTGTTGCAGGTGTGGTGAGGTTTTCCTCCTCAGGGGAGGAAGCAACTCCTCGCTGAGGAAATGCAACCTGAGTTTTTCTTGACATGGCCACCCTCGTGTCTTCAGCAGGTTTTTCAGCTTCCTTGAGGTTGGTACTAGATATGCTCTCACCTTTGTCTGCAGACAGCAGGAGAGCACTAGAAGACAACATTTTACGAAATTCAACTGGTGCCTTCATGGCAAGCAGCTTGGTGCTTCCCTGTGGTGCCACTACATCTAGGAAACGGCATAAAGAGGATTATCATCATTGTGTCTGACATGGCTGTTACTGATCTTAGTCACACAGTTTTAACTTTCAGAGATAATCTGCTACAAAAATAAACTGACAGTAATTATAATGCTAAATACAGGCATTGCAAAGCAGAAAGATTTTAGATTTTTTAAGCTGAAGAAACTGGAGTTCTAGTAGCAAGTAACAGTTTTTGCTGCTGCGATGCCAAAATTCAAGAGATAAATCCTTACATTCCTCCCTTTGCCAGACTCCTCTAAGAGCTGGTTTTCCCTCTGCTTCAACTCTGCATCACTGGGAAAGGTTTGCAGACACTTCCCTACCTCAGGTGAGCACTAGGATGGCTGGCTAGCCAAGCTCCTCAGGTGCTGCTGCAGAGACAGCACTGGTCTGTGAACAGGCAGTGGAGCAGAGACACAGCCACGGCTGCCTGCAGGAGTTATCTGGGAAGCAGAAAGGAGGGATGACTCCCAAAAGGAAAAGCAGCAGAGAAGGAGATACCTGAGGCCATCCATGGAAGCATTACTTGTTCACTGCCCACGTGAGCTGCCAGCTGAGCTGTGCCCCCACAGTTCAACACTATTTCCCCAAGACCTCCTCCAGTCTTCACTTCCTATTTCTGGTTTGAGACCTCTTTGTTAAAGAAGTCTTGGAAGATCTCCTGATGCTTCGTGATTGTTTCTGTCTCTGTTTCTTCTCCCTCGTGGATACCTGCATTAAGCTAAACTCTCCAGACAAGGAACCAACAGTTGAAGGAGAAGGCAGCAATTTTCAAGTCCTTTCAGAGTATGTGTAACACCTCTCGGATGCTTATTATCATCCTCAAGAGGCTGAGCAACAGCAAATACTGTTGTGGTTACAGGAAACAGGAGCTCTAGGAGCACTGGGAGCACATTAAGAAGATTCACCATGGCTGAGATTGGCCATTACAAGTTGCACCACTTCCAACCAGCAGCAAGATTCAACAGATTTCCAGCCCATTATGCAGATTTTTCTGCAGAGTTTGGAAATCCAGATCTGCTTTATATGCCCATATAAGCTAGATACAGCTTTCCCCTCACAGGTATTTTACAGTAATATCTTGTATGATTTAAGGAGTTATTACCATTAATTCTGAACAGAAGCAAGCCTTTAGCAATGCCTAAATGAAAACATCACAGAAGAGACAAGCACATGAAAATAAAAGCGAAGTATTTAAGAAAGAAACGCAGAGTTTTTATCAAAACAAAGTACAATGAAATAAAGGTATCAAGTTTACAGGTAGTATTTTGAATAATTTCAAGCACATACTTCTCTCTGCCAGATGGAAGGTGCAGGATGGGAAGGAAGGGCAGGGGGAGGCAGGAGGATGGGCAGCCACCTTTGGAAGAGGTCCCTGCACAGACTGACCCAGCCAAACAGCAGCCTGGAGAAACTAACACGTGAGGAAACGTCACTCAGGATGGAAGAGTTCTTCAGAGAGGCATGGAAGAGGTTAAACTAACACAAGGATGGCCAAAGGGAGGACAGAAAAGGGAAAGCTGAGCAAAATCTGAAGAAGTATTAATGTTAAGACATTCTACGAAACCAAGAAGGCAAGGAAAATTCAACATGACCATTAATTACTGGAATAATACTTTAAACAGTTAAGTTTGGCTAAGTGAAAAAGACTTTAAACAGTTAAGTTTGGCTAAGTGAAAAAGACTTTATGATTAAAAGCTGAAACATCTAATACAACTGATACATTTTAATTAGGGTATTTCAAACCTTGCACCAGCTAATCTGTACCTGCATGACTCTGCCCAAAGAACAAAACATCCAAATCAGTAACAGAAATATCATTCCCAGATGTGTTCCTCCTGATGCTTGGAACATCAGCATCATTCCCAGCATGTATTTAAAGCCTGTTCACACTCAGAGAGGTGAGAGGCAGAAATTACAGGTCTATTTTCCATCACTGACTCTGCATTTTATCAAAGCAAGGAAATTTTGCACATCCTGTTCCAGCCAGAACCTGGCAGAGGCAGCTGCATCCTATATAAATTAATTAACCTGGAGTGTTTGCAGGAGAAGCAGTTGCCTGGGAGAGCTGGCCTAAGAGGGCTCCTGACACAAATCAGAGCTGCAGGACAGTGAATCCAGAAACTGATACTAAAGCACACCTCAAATATACTTAGTGCAAAAAAAAAATTAAAACATAATAAAAAGCAATTTGCTGATCAATCAATTCATGCAGTGAAGGCTTTCTTAATGGAACAGCCAAGTTTTTATTTGCTTTGGCATTTAAGAAGGTGGCAGAAGTCTGACTTCAACTACTCTTTCAGTGATTTTTTCAACAGCAGTCAACAAGTCTGGTCACTCCTACACATGGTTCCATGGAGCCTTCCTGTTCCAGCACCTGGATCTCTGATTTGGGCCAGGAAACCTCAGTGAACCACTGAGGTTTATACAAACAAGGCATCAGTCTTTGAAATTTGTATTCCCGTTTTGACTTTGGTCAGGGATTAAAGGGGTTCAAATACTCCTCAACGTGGGATGCAGGGCAGCATCCAAACCAAGGTTCAAGCTTGCAAATCTATTGGGCAAGAAGCATTATAACCAAATTTAACACAGCAGGGCCACAGCAGCTTCTTACACCACTGCCTGGAGCTGCTATCTGGGATATTTGGATCTTGGAAGTTCTCCTCTAAGTCCTTCTATTTTTTAGCCGTGACAACACAAACACTCCAAAGGACAAGGGAGAACATCTGAAGTTAAAAACAGGCTTTTGCACCTCATTAAAAACACTTCCAGGGATGGGGCATCCACAGTTTCTCTGGACAACCTGTGCCAGGGCCTCACCACCCTCACAGCAAAGAATCTTTTCCGGAGAGTTGATCTAATTCTACTTTCTTGCACTTTGAAGCCATTCACCCTCGTTCACATTGAACAGTCTGACAGTGCCCCAGCCAGCCAGGCCTTGAATATTAAGGTGAAGGTAAGCAGGGAAGAAGTGACAAGCTCATAATTATAAAACTATATACGTGTATACATAAATATGTGGCCTACAAATATATTCCACACAGCCAGACCTTTACTTTTACTTTTATTACTACACGGTACATTTTATCAGAAAGCCTCGTTTACATGGCGGTGACCTTTCAGTCCTTGTTTTTCCCAGCTTATGCAGCGCCTCTTTCCGAGGCGTGACCCTTCCCCGGCTCTCCTCACCCGCTCCTTTTATCGACATCCCCGATCCCCCTCACCACCAAACCACGCTCTTACTCTTTGGCGGCGCCGTCCCGGTGCCCACCGGCTTCGTGCAAAGCCCCCGCGCCTCCAGCTGCAACACCTGCACGGCACGACACAACAGAGAGTTAACAGAGCGGGAGGAAACCCCGACAGCTGACGGAGGGGGGGTGTGGGGGCAGCAAATCGCGCCCAGCAGCGCCTTTACCTCGCGGCTCAGCGCCCGCCCGCCTCCCCTCAGCGCCGCGGCCGCCGCCGCCATCTTGCCCGCAGCCCCAACGGCGCCGGTGGGCGGGGCCGTTGCGGCGTGACGTCACGGCGGTGCGCGGTGACGCCATGGCGCGCGTGGCGGCGCGGG
>VZTB01003372.1:65972-95081 GCA_013397245.1 Thryothorus ludovicianus
TATTATATATTTTTGTGTTTATATGTAAATAAATACATATAAATATATATGTATGCACACATATATACACAAATATACCTTATATATAACATATGTGTATATGTGTACCTAACTTATAGAAAATATATATATAACTTGTATATATGTAGCACATGTGTTGCATGTATGTGCATAGCGTGTAAAATTGTAAATGCATAGAACATATACAATATTATTTTGTGCATATGTAATAATGATATATTTTATGTCCACGAGGAAGGTGCATATAAATAGCTCCAGGGTGGGTGCCAAGAGGATGGCACCAGACTCTTTCCAGCTCCTGTTGCCCAGGGACAGGATGAGGAGCAGTGGCCATAAAATAAACCCCAAGAAGTTGCACCTCAACGCAAGGAAAAATTTCTTTATGTTGAGGGTGGAGCAGCTGCACAGGGAGGGTGTGGAGTGTCCCTGTCTGGGGACATTGCAGACCCTCCTGGAGGTGTTCCTGTGTCTCTGTTCAGGTGACCCTGCCTGGGCAGGGGGTTGGACTGGCTGATCTCCAGAGGTCCTTTCCAGCCTGGAGGATTCTGAGATTCTGTGGAGGATCTGGAGGGAGGTGTCAGGGCGTGGGCCAGGCTCTGCCCAGAGGTGCCCAGCAATGGGACAAGAGGCAGGAACTGATGCCCAGGAAGTTCCACCTGAGCATGAGGGAGAACTTTGTTACTGTGCAATGACCTAGCACTGGATCAGATTGCCCACAGAGGCTCTGGAGTCTCCCTCTCTGGAGATATTCCAGAACCATCTGGACACAATCCTGTGCTGTGTGCTCTGGGATGTGCTGCTGGAGCAGGGAGGTGGGACCAGATCACCCACAGTGATCCCCTCCAAGCTGACCCATCCTGTGGTTCTGTCACTGGGAAAATGCTACTGACAGCTGTGCTGAGTCTGACACAAATAAAGTATATGCAAAGTATATCACCAGCAGAGGAGGATTTCCTTTTTGATATGTGCATACAGTCCAAAATTATCAATTTCTACTGCCTCAATAACGCTTTGGGAGCCCATTTGGGCAGAGGAGGTTCCTCAAGATGGGGACACAATACAAATTGTGCAAATAACTTTGAAATAAGAGAATCTTGCAGAAGAGTTGCCACTCTTAGTTAAGCTCCTGGTTGTTGTAGTCACAGTAATTTCAGGTTTGTTTTTCCCTTGCAGTGATGAGAGTCTCTTCGTGTACGATTGCAGCAGTGCAGAGAAGCAGCCCTTAGGAGAGAAAGGGTGAGAAAATCTGCTCTTTTCCTGGAGGGTGCACCCCTGAGCTCGTGTGGCAGTGAAAGAAAGCCACAGGATAACTCCTTGAGCAGGTGAAGGGTTGGTTTTGCTAACCCTGATGGATATATATGGGTCTGTTTTTTGTTTCTGTTTCATCCAGGGGTTCATTCCATTGTGCTCCTTTTTTTCTGTTTTTAGAGAGAAACAGCAGTGGCAAAATCAAAATCTCTAAGTCTCTCTCTTGTTGGTCAAGACATTTGAGGAAAGTCGTGCATTTTTTGTTTGACATCTAAGTCCAAAAAAATTCCACGAAGCATTTACATAAGTTCTCCTCCAGATCTCTTCTCCAAGTCATGAGAGTTTAAAACACACATACACACACACACAAAAGTATTTTTTCTTACCTGAGATTCAGCCACTGGATATTGTTTTACTTGTAGCCAAACAGGAAACATTTTACTGTTTTCCTCATAATTTATATCAATATGTGCCAGCAAAAACTTTTGTTTTCTAAACAGGTTTTGATAGTCTTAAACATATTTTCAATTTCCCTTGTCTTGGCTTATTTCTTTGCATTAATTTCCATACTGGCTCTACATTTTAAGCAGAAATAAAAGCGTTTAAAGTTTTACTTTGTTCCTCACTCTCCTGATGGTTTGAAAACAACCTCCTCAGGGAATTCAGTAGCTATCAGGCTGTGAACTGTTGGTCCCCTTCTCTCTTAGGCAGGATGGAAAAGGGACAGATAAAGGAAGTGATGACATCCTGGCTTTTGCCTTCTCCCCATCAGGAGATTATTTTGCCCTGACAGATGACAACAAACGCCTGATTCTGTTCCATACGAAGCCTTCCTGGGAGTGTGTTAGTGTCAGGTAAGGCAGCAGGATGGTGCATGCTCTTATGGATTTAGAGTTCTAAAGTGGGAGTATTTGGCATGTTGATATTTGTTATTACTTAGTTTCCTTTGGTTTTTTTTATTCCTGCACTCAAAATTTGATGTTTTTGGGAATTCAGAGTATTTGTCAAGGATTTATGTGTGGTCTTCCCATCACCAAGAATGGGAGTGCAGATGTTTAATATCACTGTCCAAGGAAGGATAATCCCTTTCCTTATTCCAAAGCTAGTGTTTTTATCTTTAGGAACTAAAACTTCACCCACTCTTAGTGCACTGGGGTTGGGCCTGTTGTAAGAGTGATGCCAAGCAGTTCAGTGAGTGCATTCTCTGTTCTTTCTGATGTTGGGGAGTTTTGGGGTGTTTGTGAACTTCCTAAAAAGTTGTGGTATTTTCAAAAAGCACATCTTTAGAGATGCTGCAGCTGTGTTTCTTCAGTACATTCCTCTAGAGGAAACAGCCTCTAGCTGTCCACCAGAGGTCCTCCAGTTCCAAGTTTTCTGCTGCTCCTTGTGACAATTCTCTGTAGAAAAGCCAGGACTGTCAAGGGCTTCCTGGAAAATACCTGAGCATGTGACATTGCTGCTTCTGTTGGTCTCTGACAAATGTGAGACCCTGGTTGCAAAAAACAAATCAAGTCTCTGTATCTTGGCTCTGTGTGTAGGATACAGGATGGACCCTTGGGGTTAAACAGTGTTGTAGTGAGGAAGTGGTGAAGGCATGAAGCTGTGCCAGGGGATGTTTGTTGTTGGATATTAGGAAAAGGTTTTTCAGCCAGAGTGGCTGAGCCCTGGAGCAGCTCCCCAGCACTTAGGCTTACACAGCTTGAGGAGGGTTTGGCTCTCAGGCACATGGTGGGATTGTTGGGGTGTCCTTTGCAGGGCCAGGAGTTGGACTCAGTGATCCTTGTGGGTCCCTTCTAACTCAGGATGTTCTGTGACAAATCCAGAAATGCTCAATTCTGTTCATTCTGTGTCCTGCCTTCCCTGCTGCCCTGCCTTGTGTGTCTTGCCTGTAACATGCCACTGGATAATTGTTTGGTGTTTTAGTTCTGCTGAAAGTTTAACCAGGACCTCAGGTGGATTTTTTGGGAATGTCGTTATCTCATATTGGGAAACTGGGAATACAGGCAGAAGGCTTTCTGCATGGATAGCAGTGCCAATGTTTGAGCTGTGTGACTTGTGTTGGTTTTGTAGGAAGCTGTATAAAGGTCTCACACAGTGCTGGCCTTTGTAGTCAGCTTGTGTCAAAGGGGAGTTTTGAATCTTTGTGCTCAAGATCACAAGTGGTACAATGAACTTGGAGCAAGACTTTCTGGTAACCTTTTTTTTGGAACTGAATTGCCTGTGATCCTGTTGTTGTGGTGTTCCTTTTAACAGTCACTAAAAAGTCTGGGAGTTTCTCTCTTCCTACCTGAAGCACAGTGTATTGTCTTTTTGCCTCCACATGGCCACTGGATTTCAGAGTGGGTGAATATAAATATCCATTTCCTATGATCCTTGGTGCCCACAGTCCTGTGTTGACACACAGGATGTGTTTTCTGGCATCTGTAGTCCTTAGGTTTATCTGAGTAGTTGTAAGAAAACTGTTACCTGCTACACTGGCAGCTGGAACTGTGAGATGATGGCAGGTGATGAGGGAAACTCAGAATTCCAGTTCAGAGCTTTGTCTGGGCAAGGAATGTGGAGCCTGTGGCTCTGTGACTTGGGATATGAGGAGAAGAGAGCTCTCCATGAAGGGCTTCCCTGTACAGTACAGAGTGGCAACTGGAGGAATAGTTCCTACCCAGTTTTGAAAAGTGTTGCTGCAAAGGACTCCTAATAGGACAAATCCTGCCTTGTCTTCTCTTCGTGTTTAACTCAGGTTTTTATGATGTAGAGTGCAAGGAAGTCTACCAGCCTTCATTAGAGTCCTGGCATGCTGCCTGGGTGAGGTGCTCAGTTGAGAAAATACCAAAGCAAAAATGCAGTCATGCAGCTTTTAATGGTCTCCTGTTCCTCTCCCTACCCCAGGTGTTTGCTATTACATAATTCACTCATTTACCAGACTCAAAAGTGCTTTTTCAGCCCCATAATGTTTCTCTCATCACTGCCATTTCAGTAATGTTGCATCTGAGAACTTTTTGCCCAGCCTCTTGGTCTGTTTAACTTCCAGACTTGCTGAAGCTGCCATCCAGAGCTGTTCAAGCTGTGCCATTTGTCTTTCAGGTTTGTGAGCAGGAGATGCACATCCCTGGTCATCACAGCTGCAGAGGATAAGATTTTTGTTGCAGATAAGTCTGGTGATGTCTATTCTTACTCAATAACAGAACCTCAGGCAGATGGAAAACTTGAGCTGGGTCATGTCTCTCTGCTGTTGGATGTGGTGAGTGTCTGCCTCTGTGTATTTACAAACCTGCATTCCTGCTTGTGCTTGGGTCTCTCATTGTTGCTCTTGTCCCAGATTTGTGGTTTGTTTTTTTTTTCTTTTTTTAATTATATAAATGAAATGTGGTCCATATTTCTTCCTACTGAGTTTGTGTTGGCAGAGTTTGGTAAGGAAACAAGAAAAAGTCTTCATGTTACAGTCACAAAAGTCTTGGTGACAGTGTCTCTGGGAGTTCAGCCACTCTGCCATGTCAGCTGAGCTCTTCAGTGTGATAAGTTTCTTTTTAAGATGCAAGGAGACTTGGAGCTGTTCTCTTGGGGCTCAGTGGCTTTCACTGGACCTGGAATTGAGTGTTGCTTGTCGTAGTGGGTGAGGAAGTTACTGTCACAAAGATTTACTCTTCCATTCTTGGTGGAAAAGAGTGGCTTGGTATTTGTACCTGCCTTTTGGGGTGAGGAGATTTCTTTTCTTAGCTAAGAAGAATTTCAAGCCTTGAAGTGCTGGGCACTGAAGCTCTCTCTTTCCCAACAGGCCCTGAGTCCTGATGACCGGTATATCCTGACTGCAGACAGAGATGAGAAGATCAGAGTCAGCTTGACAAAGGCTCCCTACAGTATTGTGTCCTACTGCATGGGACACAGAGAGTGAGTGTCTCGTGTGCCAGAGCCTTTGTGTGCAGCCATGCCCTGCACAGCCACCTTCATCCACTCTCAGTGGGTGAAATCTTCTCCTCAAATCACACTAAACAGCAGCTTGGTCTGTGATAGAATCATGGAATAGTCTGGGTGCAACAGACCTTTAAAAGTCATCCAATCCAACCCCCTGCCATGAGCAGGGACATCTTCAGCAAGATCAGGTTGCTCAGAGCCCTGTCCAAGCTGGCCTTGAATGTTTCCAGGGTTTGGGCTCTACCACCTCTCTGGACAACTTGTGNTCTACCACCTCTCTGAACAACTTGTGTTTCACCAACCTCATTGTAAAAAAAATTCTTCCTTACATCCAGTCTGAGTTTACAGTGAGTTTAAAGCTGTTACCCCTCCTCCTCTTGCAACAGGTCCTTCTAAAAAAGTGTGTCCCCATCTCTTCTATAAGGCCTCTCTAGGATCTGGAAGGCTGCAGTCAGGTCTTCTCCAGGCAGAACAGCCCCCAGTTCTCAGCCTTTCCTCACAGCAGAGGTGCTCTTGCCCTCTGCTTGTTTTTGTGGCCTCCTCTGGACCTGCTCCAGCAGGTCCATGACCTTCTTGTACCCAGGGCTCCAGGGCTGGACACAACCTCCTCTGTGAGTGGTGCTCACCAGAGCAGAGCAGAGGAGCAGAATCATCTCCCTCCACATGCTGGTCTTAAGAGGCTCCAGAAATTGTTAGCTCAGGATGGAGCTTATCTTAGGAAGTGAAGTCTTAGGAACTATCTTTTGAGGTTTGAACATATGCTAATTAAATTAATGTCATCTCAATGCAGAACTCAGACTTTAGGTTCTGTGGTGATACAAAAAAACCTGGCTGTGTCACCAGGATGGACAGGGCATTCCTGCCTGGACTGCAGTGTGCTGGAGCCTGCACTGTGAAATACAGGCAAGGAAGGGAGCCTGCAAGGGAGATGGAGAGAGTCTGTGGGAGTTTGGAGTGACAGGACAAGGGGGGATGGCTCTGAACTGACAGAGAGTAGGTTTAGATTAGATACTAGGAAAAAATTCTTCACTGTAAGGGTGGTGAGGCACTGGCACAGCTTGCCCAGGGAAGCTGTGGATGCCCCATCCCTGGAAGTGTCCAAGCTGGTCATTAGTGGTTGCAGAGTGAAAAGCAGTGTAAATTAATTGAAATATATTCAAAAATTCAGTGTTTAAATTATAAATTAATAAAAAAGTGTTACATAAAGCAATAATTTTCTCATTTCAAAGTCATGGATTTTCTTGTCTCAGTGGGGCTCATGGTGATTCTTGCTGGATCTGTTGTCCCTGCTTTTTCTGGAAGTTTGTATTACAGTGACCAAATCTCTTCCTTCTATTTTTTCACTCTGTGGCTTTAAAGCTATGCCTGTTTTCAAAGGCAAGACTGTCCCATTCAGGTCATGTTCTGCTCAGGTCACTGCATTTGAGATTGGGGAGCTCTGAGATAATAATGATCCCCAGGAGTTCAGGTTCTCATTGCTCACCAAAGACAAAGCAGGATCACCAAAATCTGGAAGACAGAACTGGCTGAATGTAGGCACTGGTAAATTGCCACATTAAAATTCTGTAAGGATTGCTTTTAAATTATCTCCCAACTGTGGCTGGAGAGATGTGGCACTCTGGAGGCTGAGCCATCATTGCTGTGTTTTAAAGGATCTGTTGATGCATGTTGGGAATGTTCATCATGAACTGAGAAAGGGGAATGTGCTACCTGGGTAAATCTGTCTCCATTGGCATGTTTTGATCTAAGTGACAATGTTCTCAGCTGGGAGGAAGTCAGTAGAATTCCCTGAGTGCAAATGGGGAAATGTAGTTCTTTATTAAGTAGAAAGTCAGTAGTTTGTGTAGTTCATATTTACTAAGTACTGGTGACATTTTCTTCTTCCTCCTCATTATCTTAATGTGGAAAGTCTGTTTGTTTATTGTAAGGTTCTCTATAACTGCTGTTTTCTCTTACTGGGTGTGTCAAGAGAGTTCAACTTTTGACTGCTTTTCCTTTAGGTTTGTAAGCAAAATACTTGTAATACCCAACTGTCCTGACCTGCTGTTGTCAGCTTCTGGGGTATGTATTGCAATTTCTTCAAAGAAGTATTGTTTTTCATATGTTTGGGGTTTTTTTAAATTATTATTTTTACTTGTGTTTTGGTGAAATTCCTTGGGATACTTGGAATAATCTCTCATGGTTTACAGCACGGCCTCCCTCATCCTCCTGCTCCCTTTTTCTTGGTTCTGTTCAGGGTTGCTGGATCACATAAGAACCTTTTACTATAAAGGTAAAACCTTTTACTGCCTTTTAGTAAAAGGCATCTTTGGGATGGTGAAATTACCATTAACTCTTGTTCTGGAGCACAGACATTGTCTGCTTGGATGAGAACTGTAGAAAGGAATGTTCCCTCCCTTCCCTCCCCAGCCCCTTTCCTGAACTGATGGCATCCTGCTGCCATGCCACAACTGTACAGAGGTGGAGTTGGCCTAAAAAAAGGGAAACAATATTCTTTGTTCCCCAAACTACCAAATAATATTTCCTGTGGAGCTTACAGTAACCCCTGGCATTTGCTTTCAGCTGCTGTTCTTTCTTCCCTAAGGCTCTGTCCCTCTAATTATTGACACAGAGAGAGCTAGTGCTGCACATGGCTGTATTTCACTCTTAGCCCTTGGCTTTGTTTTTCCAGAGAGGTGTTTAGCCTCTCTTTGGGAGGTTGCTAAATCAAATGAGAATTTGGTTGATAACAAGAGCATGGGGCAGAGAAGGGCAGCCTGAAAGAATTGCCATTAAAATGCTGAGCACATGTGACTGTGCTATTGGAGACAGGCTTGAAATGCCCTCCTCCAGCTACCCAATTTCCACTTCAAAAGGAGAATTAAAATTAGCATGATTGAATAATTTAGAATGCAGGGGGAAATTATGTTAATTAAAATGCTTTATCTGCAATTTGAGGTCTTAACTAAGTGACTATTTAGCAGCTTCTGTGGGGAGCTCCTCAGGGAAAAAGGGTTTAGCTGAAGGCCAGGAGTGGCCTCTCTTTGCCTGAGTGCTGGCAGTAATAGACTTGTGTCCACTTCCATCTGTCCAGGACTCCACTCTGAGACTTTGGCAGTATAAAAGTGGAGAAGAAGTGCACTGCTGTCAGCTGAGTGACATCTGTGGGCCTCAGGCAACCAAACCAGACCAGGTATGTCCATGTGTGCCAGTGCTTCTGCTGTGCTCCTGGTCCTTGGGACTGCCAGAAGTGTTGCTTGCATTTTGTCAGAAGTTCTTTCACTAGGTTTAGAACTTACAAAAACTGTTACAATAGTCTGGGATTTTGGGAAGGCAGTCCCTGAAATCCATTCCTGTGTTTTGTGTGAATTTCTAAAATGTGCTAAGCAGTGACCAAAAAAAGCTGCTTCTACTTCTTCCCTAATTTAAGTTCTGCACAGTGGACAAAGCCTTCACCTGAAATCTTTTTTCCAAAACCACAAGTGTTGTATTCTCTTAGGCAGGAAAGATCATGTGACACTGTGAAGATCTAAACATTCACTCATTTTTAAAAAATGCTTAGAATTTCAAGTGTTAAAGTTGCGATTTTCCTGAGCAAAAAGAAGCTTTGTAATATTTTTTACTGATGACCTGCAGTAGTGCCCTGTGGAGTCAGTGGAGTCAAAATGCTGGGCTTGTTATTTTAGGTTCTCTTGCAGCTGGTCAGTGTCCAGAATTTAAATGTGTGAGTCCTACACAAACTGAACACCCCAGGAGCTCTCCTGAGCTTCCAGCTTATACATCACTGGTGTCACACACACAACTTGGGGTGCTGCTGTGATGAGAGCAGTCATTCTGGTACTGCTTGAAATCTAGTTTTGTTTTTTTTCTTGTCATTTAATGTGGCAGAAGACCAATTAGCAGTGAAATAGCACTGTCCTTGTCCCTGCTGTGAAATTAAACCACCTACTCATCTGCTGGGTTATTTGAGTTCACCTCACCACCCCTCCTGCTGCGTGTGATTTTTCATGTGAATCTCTAAAAACACTTCTTTCCCTGCAGAGCCACAGCTGCCTCCCACTTGTCAGGTGACTGGGAAACCATGCAGGCACATCCTCTGTGGAATCCATATCCAGGCAGAAATTGAATTCAGAAATTGAAGCTTCTGCCTTCCCTCCTTTGTGTTGTGGTTCTGGTAGGGGAAGTGTTGTTGTGCTTCACCTCCCCACAGCTGGGGAGCCACTTTCACCTCAGCTTTCCCATTGAGATACTGGAAATCTTGGGTTTGGCCTGCAGTTCCTGTTGGGAATTCAGGGTGACACCCACATGGACAATTTAACCTCCTTGGGCTTGAGAGTCTTCTTGGAAGCACACCTGAGCCACACACATTCATTCACAAGGTCTCTGCCTCATTTCAGCTCGATGCCAGTGCTTGAAATCTTTGAAAAAAGATTCTGTTCTTTGGTTTTTGACAAGTGAAAAAAGGTTCAAGATTGGGTTACAAGCCCATCTAACTGGTATCCACTGATACTCTGGGTGCAGCAGGATTTGAGCATTTCTTTTAGAGGGAATTATGGGTTTGTTCTAAAACAGTTTGCCTTCTAGATTTATAGGATCACTGAGGACAAGTAAGCAGCTAACTGAAGTGGGAAATTCTGTAATTAATATTAAAAATGCTATTTGTTGCTCAGACAGGCTTAGCATTATTAAGATGCTTGTGTGTAAATTAGCAGTGCTTGATCTGAACCCTGATTCCACTGATTACAAACAAGTTCATCAAACAATAATATTAAACTATATAATAAACCTTGAATGTAGCATTGGATGAACAGATGTCAAAAAACTTGTTGCTGCTGGTAGGAACTGATCTAAGAAAACCTCCCCAACTCTCTTAGAATGTTTTTAAATGTAGTTTAGTAATACTTGCCTTGTCTCCTAATAAAATCCCTTCCATGAGGTATTCCTGATGTGGCCTCAGGAGAAATTGGAGGTGCCCTTTGTTTGAGGAGTCTCCATTTAGCTTCTTTACCTCTGTGAGTAAACAAAGAGAAAGGGAAAGCCCACAATCTGTGGGTTAATAAATAGAACACAGCAATTAAGTAATAAATCTTATTCCTGCAGTGCTTTGCAGTTTTTCCATCCACTGCCACGTGTGCTGGTGCTGGAAGCCACATGGTGGCTTCTTTGAATCTCTGAAATCCTGGGCACTGCTCAGCTCTCACAGGTGTTGTGCAGTGAAAGGGAGACTTGTGTTCATCATAGAAATGCCAGAGGTGACATCTGGTGACAGTGTTGGGTCATGCTGTGCATCCAGGTGTGTCACAGATCATCTCCACAGCCTAGAGTGGCATTTGTGGTCTGAATTTAAGGACACAGTCTCTTGAGTCAGCACTTTGCAGCTTGTAACAAGCAAAGGACTCTGCAGCCAGGGATCAGATGGGGATAGAAGTGCTTTTTCTTTTTTTTTTTTTTTCTGTTGTTACATTTAATTTTTACCATTGATAGCCAGTGTGAATGCACTGGAGCTTTAAACACAGCTTGAAGCTCAATGGGGATGGGATCATCAGTAATGGTGGGTCATGTGAGCACAAAAATGTGGGCTTATTTTGCTTGGCAGATGATGAATATGTGCCTGTTTGGGGAATGTAGGAGTGTTTTGAGCAGTGTAGCATTGGATTCAGCTGATGGCTTACAGATCCTCACTTCATTTTCCCACTAGAATGGGAGTAATTCTCTTAATTCCATAGTGCTGTATAAATATTTTCCTGCTTCAGAGCATTCACCTCATCTGATCCTCTTGACAACAGAAGCCTGTTTAAAGTCCAGAACATGAATTGCACAACTCTACCCCATGCACCAGTACATTAATTTTTTTATAGGGTCACCCCCTTCTCACAGATGACATCAAAAGTTAATTTTAAGGTGTTGGCAGGCTGATAACAGTGTCATATAAACACTGACTTGAGTTCAGAGAGTATCAAGTGAACATCTGTTTATCACAGAATGTTCTTGTAGCCCTTCCTTAACTGATTTCATAGCCTTGTCCTTGACCACGGTGCTGCTGTGGGTCTTGCCTTCATTTTGCTGATTTTTTTAACTTACCCACACATGGAAAGAACTTGGAAAGAAGATGCATTTTCCTGTCTCTTTCCAGCTGTGAATAAAACTTGGTTTAAATCAAAACAGCCTCCTCCCCTCCTCCAGAGGGGTTGGGAGAGAGCTGCTGCCTAATTCAAGTTCACAGAACCCTTTGTCTCTCTAACAAAGCACTTGGCTGTGTAGGTGGGCACTTCCCTGCATGTTTGTCAGGCAACAGGCAGAGGCAGAGCTTTATTATTAGAAATAAATAGCACAGGTTTCAGCTTTTCAATACATATAAATAGCACAGGTTTTCATCATATATATATATATATGTATTTTGCCTTACTCCTTTAAGTATCTGAAGAACCCACTCATGGCTTACAGTAAATAGGAGCTGTCAGTTCTACTCCAGAGCTGTGGTGTAAGTGGCTCCATCCTGCAGAAACAGCATTTAGCCACATTAGCTGAAGAGAACATTTCTGGCTCAGCCCACTCATCCTACCTGGTGCTTGGAATCATCTTTCATGTCTTTGTGAAACAGGGGTCCTGAGTCCCAGTGCTAAATATGAACAAAAACTTCATATTTCTGCAGAGTAGCAGGAGATCAGTCCCATCTGTTCCCAGGAGCTCTGAAACATATCAGTCCTTTTGATAATGTTTTTTATTAAGTGCCCCTTTCCTGTCCAAACAAGTGGTTGAGAGATGAGTGAAGTGTGTGTGCTTGCTGTTCTTGCTTCCCCCTGTGAAATCATATCACACAGTTTTTCTCATGTGCTGGAGAAAAAAAATAAATTGTTTTCAGCTCTGTTCTACCATGAATTAATTTTCTTTCCCACAGTTGGTTTATCTCTTAGTGGTTGCATCATGTGCTGTTGACAAAATAGCTTCTGGTGTTAAACTTGCTGACTTGAATTTTTGGAAGCTGTGCTGCTTGTTTTGCTTTCCTACATGGATTGCAGAACTGTGAAACAATGCCTATACATCAGCTGGTAGCTGCAAGGGTAAAATCCTGTGGGAACTCCCAAATTTACCCTAACTCAGTGAGCCAGAGGTTCTGTCCAGTCACCAATGTCTTGCTGGGAAAGAGGTGGAGGTTAAAATAAAGAAGACTTGAGGATACACCAGAATTCTGCCAGCAGAGTGTCAAAAAGATGTATTTTCCCTGCCCTAAAGGAAATAACTCTCTGCTTCTCCACTTGGAAGGTTTTAGTCATCAGCAGTGTTGGTGTTGTTGCTGCTTATAAAACACACTTGAGAACCAGCCTTTTGCTGTTGCAGTTTTGCCATTCACATTATATAATAGATACTTTTGAAAAAGCACCCCAGGACATCATTTTGCAGTTTCTCTGCTCCTCACAAGTTTTTTCCCACTCCAGGAGTCTCAAATCAGTTGTTTTCTATTTCCAGTAGAATGGTTTGTGCAGCAAAGGTGCTGCTTCTCTCCCAGATAAAACTGTGGAACTTCTGAATTCGGAGTGTGGTTTGTTGTTGTGTTGGTTTTGTTGTTTTGCTTTTTTTTTAAATGAGGGAAATGGCCTCAGGCAGTCTTTCCTTGTTGTTCAGAGCACATTTTCTGTGGAGCAGGATGGCTTCACCCAGAGTCAGGTTGAAACAGAGGCAGCTCAGCAGGGATATTAGAGATATTAGCTATGCATCACTATCTTCGTTTTTTAACAAACAGAACAGCAACTAATAGCTTGTGTTTGTAATATCTGAGCTGCTGGAGTGATATTCTGCCTGAGCAGGCTTAATGTCAATGTTTTTGCCATTAGCATTGCAAGAGAGAATGTTTGAAGATGCTGTATTTTCCTTCATCTGTTGGTTTGTCTGCTAAGAGTAGTTCAGTCAAATCTTTACATTTGCTCTCTGGACAGTGTGAAAGGGAGGAATGTGGAAAACTTCATAAAACAGCAAGCACTGGTACAAAAAATAACCTTGACTGCAGTTAGAAGGTAATTAAGTTGCTTAACTTGCTGTAAATTAAGACATTGCTAAATTTTAGAGGCTCATAGTGAAACAGAACGTGAATTTTCTGCCCATAAATGGTTTTTAACTTGCAATGATTCTTTTTTCTTCTATTCCTAATAGAAATACACCGTGTCAAGAATATCCTACTGCTGCCAGGGTGGTTATATTGCCATTCTGTGTGACAGGTAAGAATAGATGGAATAATGCCCAAAATCATCACAGCTGCTGCAAAGGCATGAGCAGCTTTCCTTGCTGGCTGTCCTGGCTTTCCCTGAGCCTGGAGTTCTTGGTGCTGTGGCTCTCCAGAGGTCCAGGAATGCCTGTGGCTTCCCAGGGAGCCTCTGTGTCCTGTACTTGCTCTGAGTGCAGAGGGAGTGCAAGGGTTACCTGGCACTGCTGCCTTGTGGAGGCTGACCTGGAACAGAGACCAGACAGAGCAAGAGGATAAAGCAGGGATTTATTAAAAGGCCTCACTGGACACACCTGGGCAGCACAAGAGTCCAGCCAGACCACATTCAAGATGCCCCAAAATGGTCACAGAATGGACACCTGATCACAAGGTCTCACACTGCTATAAGTTCTGGTCCATCAGCATTTTTAAGTTAATTGTTCAACCACAGCTCCAGGTTATGAAGCTCCATCCTCCTTGTTTTTTCTTCTCACTTCACTGTTTTTATTCTTGGGCCTGAAAGTTGTCCTTGGTCCCAAGCTGGAGAAGGAATTGTTTTGTCTCCCTGCTCAGTAGCACTTAATATGAAACCCAAAACTACCCACTAAAACAGCACAGAATCTAAAAAATATAAAAGCTAAAACCTAGGGCATCAGCTTAGTTAATTTTTGTAGTTTGTGATTTTGCCTTTCCCTCAGTGGAGGACACACGAGGCTGAGGTGTACAAGAGCTGGGGGATGTTTTATTTTGGCTGGTGCTCAGCTGTATATTCCTTCAAGTGCAGCCCTGTAGGCCAGTGTGTCACAATGCAACACTCCTCATAAAAGTCCTTAGTAATCCTCATGAAATTCCCTTTACTACCCTTTGTTTTAAAGAGGAGGCAGCACTTACTGCTTTTTCTTTCACATAACACTTGAAAAGCTGTTTGACACTTTGGGTATTTACAGCTTCTGACTCAGATCATGTAAGCAAACAGCATTTGAAGTGCTCATTCTAACCACTTGGCTTTGGCTCTGTTTGGAATGAGAGTGGGTGTCTGTAGTTTGCTGTACAAGTGATGGCTGTAGGTGGATTTGGTAATAATGGTAATTAAGTTTTTCCTCTCAAAAGTATTCCCACAGTCTACATCTTTCAGCTCGATGCCACTGCCCAGCAGCTGGTTTACAAACAGCAAATCCCTCTGAAGCACAAAGGCTGGGACATTGCATTTGAGGAAACAGGAGACCTGTGGGTTTTGCAGGAAGACAAGGAGGCTCCTCTTCTTCTGCACAGAGCATGTGATGGAGAGTGGAAGGTACATTTTGAATGCTGACAGTGCTGAGTGTTTGGTGATGTCTTGAGGCCACAGCAGAAGTGGAGTTTGCTGTTCCATTAAAGCTAAAAAGGCACCTTTCTCTCTGTCTTGAGGTGGAGTAAAAGCCATGGAAACACATCTCATGCTTCTTCTCACCTGTGTGTGATGCAAAGGTGTCAGGAGCTTGTTATGAACAGCAGTGTGTCTGTTCTCAGCTAAAGCTGCCATGTGCCACAGCAGGATCAGAGTGTTTGTCAGCACTCCAAACCATTGCCTGAGCTTTCTGTGGGCTACACTTGATGATTTAAAAAAAACCCCAAACCCACAAACCAACAAAATCCCTTTGGGTTTGCTCAGGAATGCTTTCTACACAGCTTTCCTTGTGCCTGCCTCTGAGGGATCCTTTGCAGGACATTCTGGGAGCAGTAAGGGAATTACTTCATTTTCAGTGAGAACAGGGAATCAGATTTGGGGTTTGTGCTATCAAGTTCTCTTTTCATGTCAATTAAACTGGAAACTCATTTGTTATCCTTGTAAGTCCCCAGCTAATTATGATCTGGTTGTGAAGCCATTTTAAATGAAACTCTGAGTGTGTTCTTTGGCCCTGATGTGTTCCCTGGGATATTTCTTTTCCTCACAGATTAGTAAGTGGGAATCAATTTCTTTGTTCAAATGGCACAATTTGAGATCTCAGGCCAGGTTTCAATAACAGTCCTAGAAAAAAGGAGCCTGGAAGAGATCATGGAGGTTTTTCACTTGCTCTGTTCCACTACATTCTTCTGAGAGCTGTTGCATTTTTCAACATGCTGTGAAACATGAAATTATCTATTAATCCCAAAATAACATGCAGCCTTCCTTCTTTTCCCAGGCTGTAACTGATGACAGAGGATTACAGAAGATGTCAAAATACATTCAAGACAACTGGACAGTGTTTGAAGGTGAGAAATTTGGCCTAAAGGTTTAGGGAATGCAGTTTTTACAGCTGAAGCATAAGATTTAGAACAAGAGTGGAGTTCAAGTCAGTTCAGCTGGCTGTTGAAGTCAGTCCTTTCTCAGTTTCATCACTGTCTGGTGTGGAAGTCAGTGCAGATAATGAAGTGTCTTCAGGGCTCTGTTATCAGAGAACCATGTGAGAGCTGAATTGCAGCCTTGTAACTTTTCCTCAGACACCTTATCACAGGGATGCATCCAAACAGCCTCTGACAGAGCTGTCTTACTGCTGTGGTATCAAATACTGGTGTTTGTTGTCTTGTCTGCTGCCTGGGTGTGAGACTTTATCAAGGTGCAGTGGAGACAGTCAGGATGGAACAGCCGTGGGAGGAGCAGCTCTGCTGTAAAGATGGGCTGCAGGGTCCACCCTGGCAGGGCAGGTGATGTGGAGCCTGCTGGAACCTTAAAGACAACCCATGGATGGGACAGCAGATGACATTGCTTAGTGTCAGGGCTGGCTCATTTTGTTCTTGCTTCTTGCCCCACTCCCAGCCTCTCAGGAAAACAATGCCTGGTTTCCTCATTCAGAAGCACCCTATGTTTTTTGTATTACAGAAAACACCCAGCTGAAATTATAGCAGTGGTTTTGGCTGCAGGGTAGAGAAGGGCTGTGGCCTGTGCTAAAATCTCAGTTATGTGTTGAAACTCCATCCGTAGAAATTTCTGTTCAGTACTTTGCTGAGAGACTGGAATCTTCCTTAAAAAACATTTTACAGTTCCCAGCAGTCTTATGGTCTGTTCATGGGGTATAAAGATGGAAGAGCTGCAGAAATGTTCAGTCTGGTGTAAAGTCTCCTTAATATCTGGCACTGGATGCTTTAGCATGTAGCTGTCATTAGGTTGGTCATTAAATTGCAATTAAGGTGGTGCAGTCTGTGCAAGTCAGGTGCTCCTTTGGAAGGGAGATGTTTGAATGGAGATGTTGCAGACTTGATAGTTACAGGCAGGCAGTAATTAGGAGGATGAGGTCTGTGTGAAAATGAGCACAGAGAAGTAAAGAGCAGGCAGGGGGAGAGGCTCTGGGCATAATTAGCCCGTGGAACAAACAAGTGTGAAACCAGTCACCAGCTCATCTGCAGCTGGGAAAGGAGCATGGCTCTCATGACAGGGTTCATTATCCTTAATTAGTAGGGGAGGCTCACTTGATGAGCACTTATTCCAGTGCATAATTAGTGCTTCAAAGGTAGTTACATCTCCTGAAATAAGTGATTGTTACATTGTTTGAATCCAGTCCTAATCTCCCTGCAGATTGTCCTTTTACAAATTTCCTCACCTGTCTGAGGTTTCTGTAGGGTTTAAGATGCAGTGGTCAATCTGGAAGTATCACAGAATCCTAGGATGGTTTAGGTTGAAAGGAACCTTAAAGACAACCCAATTCCAACCCCCTGCTGTGGGCAAGGAACACCTTCCACTATCCCATCCCAGCCTCATCCAGCCTGGCCTTGAACACTTCCAGGGATGGGACCTCCACAGCTTCTCTGGGCAAGCTGTGCCAGTGCCTCACACCCTCACAGGGGAGAATTTCTTCCTAATACTGAATCTAAACCTGTTCTCAGTTTGAAGCCATTCTCCCTTGTACACATTGAAGAGTGACATTGTGCTATAACTGATCCCAGGAAAGGATTTAGTGCAGATTGATCAATAGGAGAGCAGCATGGCTATTCAAACTGCAATTCTCCCAGAAATGAAGGCTGTATTGAGGAGTGCAACCCCCCTGGAAGTGAAAGCTTGTGCTTTGCTGAGTACCACAAAGAAACTTGCTTTGTTTGTCAACCAAGAAACAGGGGGATGCTCTGTGAGGGTTTCTCTGGAGTAGCACACCTAGCTTCAGGACCAAACCTTAGCAGGTGCTGGGTTTCTCTTCATTTGTCCTTTAAAGATTGTGAATTTTGGTAAGTGGGAAAAGGTGAGAACTGCAAATACTGGCTTTGTCAGGTGCCATTCCAAGAATTTTTTAGAAATGCGGACTGAGCCAGCTGGTCTCATTCTGTGTTCTCTACAGAAATAACCTGACTGGGGATTTTTGGATGGATATTAGTTCCCTGCTAAACTTATCTAAACCTACAGTCTTGGGGGTGCTGTGAGGAACATTACCCTGAATTCACAGAAGGTGTAACAAAGCCATTGGAACAAATGCTTGTATGTGCTGTAGAACACGACTGAAGTCCACTCCTTTGTCCCTCTTGTAAGTTAATACTCCAGGAGAAAAGGCAGCTAAGCACAGTTAGGTGACAACTCCCTTTATAGTGCTTGGGTTTCAGGGAACAACTTCAGCAGTTCAAAAACAGAAGCCCTGAAGTTTGCAAGTGTCCAGCATGTGAGGAGAGCTGTGTCCTCTGCTTCACTGTGAGGTGCTTGACTCTGAATTTTTTTGCCCAAAAATGGAGGCTGTGCCTGGCTGGTGAATGCTGAACAGCTGTTTGCCAACACAAATCAGACTTATGCAGTGTAAATGTTGATATTTAATCAAAGAGTGGTTTGGGTTGGAAGGGACATTAAGATGATCTCATTCCACCCCCTTGCCATGGGCAGGGCACCTTCTACTATTCCAGGTGGCTCCAAGCCCTGTCCAGCCTGGCCTTGGACACTTCCAGGGATCCAAGGACAGCCACAGCTTCTCTGGGTACCCATGGCTTCCCCACCCTTCCAGGGAAGAATTTCTTCCCAATATTTAATCTAAATCTGCCCACTTTCAGCTTAAGACCACCCCCCTTGTCCTGTCACTACATGCCTTTCTGGAAGTCCTTCTCCAGCTCTCCTGAAGCCCCGTGAAGGTACTGGAAGGCTGATACAGTGGAGAGCACCTCAGTAAATGAATTGGAATTTCACTATCTAAAATTACAGCTCAGGAAATAATTGATGAGACCACTGAGGGATTAACACCTGTGCTCTTGCTCTGCCCAACCACAGGTTTTGTTGGTGCAGGGAGCTACTACAGCCACCTCTACAAGGCCTCCTTTGACAACATGGATGAGTACCTGCAGAGGAAGGAGGAGAAGATACAGCAGCACAAGAAGAAAAGGCAGGATCTGCAGCATGCTCCCACTGGACAGGCAAAAAAAAAGATGAAGACTGAAGAGCCATCCCTGTGACTGCTGTGAGCTTGTGACCTTGGCCTTGAGGAAGGGAAGTGATCCCACTGTGGACTGTTTAGACATAAAAAGTGAATCATGCAAAAGGACTGGTTTAAAATTTTATTCAGGTTTTCAGGCAGGCTGATATGACAATATCCTGTTTGCAGCAAATTTGTTTAATTGCAACATACCTGAACTTCCTAGCAGAATGCAGTGTTAGTGGCTCAATCCTGGGAATCTCTGATGCATGTTATATGAATATTGCAGATGGTATTTTCCTTGAAACAGGATTTTCTTTTTGCCTACTGTGTTCAGGCTTTCTTTTTCAGGTGGAAACACGCTGATTAAAGTGGATGCAACTTTGTTTTTATTACTTTCGGTTCTTTCAGGTTCTTTTGTGTTTTTTAAAAAAACTTTTTAAAAAAAGTCTTTTAGTTAAGGTAACTAACTTAGGTACCTGGGTATGGGGAAGGGAGTATAGAAAAAATTCTTGCTGGGTATGAGAGGCTGTAGCTGAGACTTTGCCTTCTCTGTTTTTATCCTTTAACTTTTGGTTCATATGGTTGGGATTTTTGCCTAGCTTCTAATCCATTACTTCTTACTTGTGGAATATCTCTAAAGGAAGAAGTGTAAAAGTTAATTTTGTATGCTGCAAAGTGAAAGTAAAACATGTCAGTCAACGTTGTGTTATTGGAAGCTCCTTCCATTGCAATATGATCCTACTGGTGTCTGAAAATCATTCCAGAGGCCTGGGAGTAAAATTTGGAGTGCATCCTGCTTTTATCATCCAGAACTTTTCCATACTTTAATTATCCAAGAGATACATCTTCTTGAGAAGTTATCAGTAAGAGCCTTATGGGGCCACTTGTTGCTTCATCAGGGGGCAGAGGATGTGTTGATCTGCCAGGTGGTGTCATGTTCATGTGGAATATCATGTCCTTCACAAAACCAGTGTGCAAATCTGTACAGTCATTAAAAGTGCTCAGAATTAACCTGTGCACTGTGAGTGCTTCTCTCTGGAATGTGTGGACACAGAATTCTTGCATTCAGTTGCAGATGTGTGGCCCAGCTGTTTGGTTTGCTGACAGCTTCGTTCCCTTTCTCCCCTGGAAGATGCTGAATGTCAATAATAGAGCTCAGCAACAGGCAGGCAGATTTCTTGGCAGTTCACCTAAATCCCATGCTGGTTGGGAAGCTGGGATGAAAAACCCTGGGATTTCAGCCTTCTGAAGGAAGGTGTGGGGTGAAAACCTTCTGGTCTGTCCCTGGAACAGCTCTGGTGATGAGGATTTTTTTGAAATATATTTCTCAGGAAAGGGTGAGAAGCTGCCACCTGGAGTGCTTTGGTTTGGGGTAGGAGTGGTGGCTTGGACCCTGAGGCACCTTTGGTGTGGTGGTGGCTTTCAGAACTTTGTATTCTTGTGTTCATTTAATTGAAGAAAGGCTCTGGGGAGAGCAGTTGGGGAAGCACTTAAGGAAGCTCAGCCTCAGAGTGTAGCTTTTATTTAGGAGCAGAGTTTGCTGGCGTGCAGATTCTGTGAAATACCACCAGAAATAGGCCTGTAGTCACTCTGTGAACCAGACAGGACAGGAGGAAAAGGTTCTGATAGATCTAGCTGTGAAAAAGAAATGCTCCCATGATGAAGCTTGCAGACACCATACAAAATCCAACATTTTTGAACACATTTGAAGCTGCAGCAGGAGCCTGTATTGGGTCACTTCCAATCCATTTTTTCACTGGAGGAAAATCTGGGGAGGACACAGATCACTGCCTTTGGGGGTTGGTTGCAGATCCTGTGTGTCACTATTGTTAAACTTCTAAAGCATCAGGGACTGACATGAGTATTCCTATTCCTGAGAGATATTTTTCCTCATGGGTATTCCTGTTCCTGAGGGATATTTTTCCTCAGCACAGGGTAGACCTTGACAGTGATCTGCACTGGCTGCAGGCACTCCTGTGATCCTCACCCTGCTGCTCTCCTGGAAGAAACCCAAATTTTCTTCCAACACTTGAACTCATGACAGATTGCAGTGTGTGGGAGTGACATGAGATGTGATATCTGGCAGATGGCTCAGGCCTTTTTGTTCTTCTTCCTGCAAGTTCTCAGTTCCTTTTCCATTTCATCTTCCCTTTTCTGCACACAGCAGTTCCTGAGCTTCAGTTGTGAGACCTCGTGTGCCTGTGCAAAGTGATCAGAGAAAGGAAGCTTTGCTGGAAGGTCTAAATCCTTCCTTCAGATGTTTTCCAGTCTGCCTTGTGTGACTGCAAAGCACACACAAATCATTAAAAGGGAGTGGATACCAGTGCAGCAGAGAGGGAGACAGCACTCCTCTCCCTGGTATTTGAACTATTTATTTCTGGTGGTTAAACCTGATGTCACTTGCTTGTGTTTATTTTCTGAACTTGAACCAAGGCCTGTCTGTGTGCCTGGCAGAAGGGGGTGGGGTCAGTGAGGGTGTAGTTTTATAGCAGGACTGGAAAACCATTCCAGGGATATTTGTAGGCCACATAAGTTCACCCCATGCTGCACTGGAGCTTTTTGTGGTGATTGTGCAACTCCCCTGCTTCTCTCCAGAGCACTGAGAGTCCAGGGAGCTTTTAAAAATGCAGGTAGGGGGAAATGTGTTTCTTTTCCTCAGTATTTCAAACCAAAACATGTCCTTCCTTGGGGATTTCATCAAAACCCCCTTCAGCAGCACATAGTTGAACAGAGTGACCTTTTGTTTGTCATAGCAGGAAGGAACCCTAATCAAATGCAACCCAGAAATATGCTTTGGAGCAGTCCTTACATTTTTAAGAAAACTTTGAAAACAAGCTTGTTCTCTAAACAAAAATGTCTGTAAACAAAGATGTTCCTTCCTTTAAAAAGAAAAACCCCAATACAATGTAGTTGCTTTATCTCCAGGCTAATAAAAAGTTGCTGCCAATTTCAGTGCACTCCAAAATCTGCTTCAGCTTTCTTTGCTGAACTATTGCATGGAGTGCTTTGATCTGAGGAGGAAACACCCTGTGGGTTTGTTTAGCTCTCACTGGTTGTCCCTGCTGCCATCAGTCCTGGTGTGAAAGCAGAGCAGGGAGCATGGTGAGGGAAAGCACAATGTGATTTGTCAATGCAGAGGCTGGAAAGAGAATTAAATGTTGATTTTTAATGTATTTGCACGGGTTATCTCCCACTACTGCACACCAATACTTTCAATATTCTATTTTCCCCCCTTTCCTTTTCTATTAACAGAGGTATTAGAGTAATTTTTATTATAGTGCCCATTGGAAATGGGAGTTGGGTGCTTAATTCACCCCTCAATTCAAAAAGCTCTTTATAGCTGGGTGGAGGAATTGACTCCAGAGAATCAGCACGGAGCAAATACAGGTAAAAGCAAATTGATCTCAGCCCTGGGGCCTCCCCTGCTTCTGTCAACAGCAAGGCTCCAGCTCTCCATGGAACAGCTCTGTGCAGTTACTCACCTGTCTGAGATTGATCAGATTTACACCTGCAGGCAGGATGTCACATTTCTGCATTTTGCCCATAGAGAGAATAATTTAAAAGTTTTATCTGGCATGGAAATTATGATTTTGGACTGTCAGACCTAGTTCTGTATATGTAGTTTATAGTTTTATATATGTATGTATGTGTATATGTATATATAAACACAGAAATATATACACACATATAAATATGCATAAAAATATGTATGGCTAAATATATATATGGATATAGGTATAAAAACATGGATACATATGGATATATGTATAAATATATATATATGTAAGAAACCCCCCACCAAACAAAAAAACCCCAACCATTAATTGTCCCAAACTTCTTTGTAACACAGAACAAGGAGCTCCTCACCATGTGTTGCACCTTGCTGTTCATCACCCTTTGGCTTAAGCCTCATTTGTACATGGGAAGGAATTTTATTGCATACTGCACGTGGCCCTCACTTCCTCAACCTCCATGGGAAAAAGAGACAACCTCAGTCCTGTGAAACGTCCAGGGAGCAGCACAGGTTGGGAATTCTGAGTTTTCCATGTTACAGAAAATACAGTATAGACAAGTGTCTGTGCTGTTAATCCTTTCTGAAGTGACTGTCGGAGGGAGGCAGTTATGAAACACAATATTCAACGTGAAAACACAATTAAAGCGTCCATTTTTGGCATTCCATCTGTGCAGGTTTTCAGGCTTGCAGCTTGATTCACTGCCTTTACAGCTGTGCTGCAACTCACCAGCATTTTGTGCTTTTAAATGAGAGCTGTGATATTGTATTTTTTCATCAGGGTGTTGTCAAGATGGCAGCATCCCATATAAATCCTGGTTAGTTTTCTTGCAGTGCTGGATGTCTTGGATTTCTCCATTGACATTTCCCCTTTATCACTGCAATATTTCACATAGCAGTGCTTCCTTTGCTTTCTAATATTTCAAAGCTCAAGAAAGGCAGAATGTGACACCAGCTATATCAAATTAAAAGCAGTTTTACTCAGAATTTTTTCCCCCCTGTTTCCTAGACTGTGGATGTATTCATATTATTATCTATGTGCATTTAGTTTTACCTGAAGTAATAACTCATGATTGCCTCTAAAGCCAACAGTATTCAGCAAATGAAACAGCAATTTGAAAGTGAAAGCTTCTTATCTTCAAGGAAATAATGACTGTAGTAATTAGTCACTGTCTCTAAGATTTGCATGTACTGCGTTTCTGGAATACTTTACTGGGAAATTCTGTTTTGTAAACAAGGCAGAACTGCTCTGTGTCAGGCAACTTCTAGGAAGAGCAATATAAATCAACTGGTACTTCTCAGCTTCCCTGAAATCCATGAGAGTTTCTTTAGGGAGAAGAGCAGCTTTTACCTGCTTGTTTTAGTACATCATAAAGATGAATTTTAAGCCCTTTCCCTCTCTTGCCACCACCTTCATTAAAAGCCAGAAAAGCTCTCCAAAACCCCAAAGTGACCAAACAAAACCTCCATGGCAAATTAGAACAAAGGACCCCAGTGATCCCTCTGCTCTGTGTAAAGCCACCTGAATAAGATTTCAATTTTTTTGGTTAAAGGTAGGAATATCATATCAAACTGTCCCTTCTCTCCTCTCCATGGTGCAGCCAGGAGGAATTTTCAGCTGCTCTTTGTTTTGCTTCAGCACAGGTACAATCTACAATAAAAAGATAAAAAATTAAAAGAGGAAAATTCTCCCGCTTGAGCTTTGCATCTGCAGAAAGCCCCGAACACTCAGCACCCAGGCAGGTGTAGCAGCTCCCTCTGGATGTGTCAGGCACCAGCACGGAAAAGTTGCTGCTGCATTTTAATTTCCTGTCAATAACCAGTGGGTACATTCAGGAGGGCACTGCAAAGGAGCTGACTAAATCAAGAAGCAAGAGGTTCTTTTCACCCTGTCAGCTTTTCTGGGAAGCCCAGCAGCGTTGTGGAGGTAGCAAAAGGGAAATCCCCACCTGAATCAGTCACAGCTGCTGTGGCTCTCAGGAGGTTCCCAGGACACTTTTTGCCCTCTGGCCTCACGTGTGGCTTTACTGGCACCACAGAGACAATGCCCTGTCTCCTCCTTGCCTGCCCTGGATTCTCCCACAGAGGTTGAGGGATGTTGTCTGTGGCTGGGGTTTGTGCTGAACCCCTTTTTGGGGAGACAAGGCACGGCAGGAGCTGCTCTCTTTGCTGGCTGGGTGTGGAAAGGAGGCTCTGGTCCTGCTGAGGGATGTGTGAGCCCTCAGAACCCTACACCCAGCTCTCCCCTCTGCTTTGATGTGTCTTCTCTGCCCAATTCCCCTCTCTGCATCCCACCCTTGCTCTGACACCGTGCCTGGTGCTCCTGCCCCAGCCTGGCTTCTGACACCTCGTGTCACGCTGACAGAAGTGGCAAGTGCCAGGCTCTCCCCACAGGTGTCCCTGGCATGGCTGCACCAAATGGTTCAGTGATGAGAAACAGGACCTGCCCTCCTGACAGGGCTGTCCAGGAGCTGCAGCTGCCTCCTCATTCCCACGCTCATCCTTCATCACTCCCTGAGAGATGCCACCTCTTTTTTCCACAGGCACAGGCAGGTCCATGTACCTGTGTGCATGGGTAGATAGGGGGAGGATATTCCTCCCTGTGAGGGTGCTGAGGCACTGGAACAGGTTGCCCAGACAAGTTGTGGATGTCTCAATCCTGCAAATGTTCAGTGCCAGATTGGATGGGGCTTGGAGCAACCTGGTCTAGTGGAAGGTGTCCCTGCTTGTGGCAGGGGGTTGGGAAGTGATAGTTTTTAAGGCTCCTTCCAATCCAAACCATTTGGGATTCTGTTTTTAAAATAGATTTCATCAAAGTTGCAAGAGATGAAGAAAGGGTCTGGATATGGCACTACCTGGTAAGCAAAGAGCTCTGCAAGATTGGCTGCTTTTATTCCTGGCTGGGAGATATTAGGGATGAGAAGCTCTCACCACTTGGACATTCATTCCTTCCTGCTGCCCAGGGGAACAGGCTGGCAGTGAGAGAGCTCCCTACCCACTGCCCTTACTGATCAGCTTCCCCTGGTGACAGCAGGGCCATGAGAATGAGCCTGGCCAGGGCAGGAGACAGGAGAGCTGGCAGGCTGGGAGAGCTGGCTGTGCCTGAGGACACGCTGAAGGAAGTGTGGCTGTGTCTCTAGCTCACTGCAGCCATAGTTTTACAGGACTTTTTGAGAGGGCACATAGGTATAGGGCAATGGATAATGGGTTTAAAGAAAGAAGAAGGGGTTAGATTAGGTTTGAGGAAGAAATTCTTTACTATGAGGCACTGTGAGGTGGAGAGGCACTGGCACAGGTTGCCCAGAGAAGCTGGGGTTGCCCCATCCCTGAAGGTGTTCAAAGCCAGGTTGGATGGGACTCTGAGCAGCCTGGGGTAGAGGAAGGTCTCTCTATCCATGGCAGGGATTTTTTAAAATGAGTTTTAAGGTTCTTTCCAGCTCCAACAGTTCTGTGGTTGTGATGTTTTCCTCCCCCTGGGCAGGAGGCAGGGGGGCAGGTGGTGTCACTGAGGCTGGCAGCTGATCCCAGCCTGGCCAGCTCTAATCTGTTATGGATGAAGCCATGGAGGATATTTGCAGAAGCAGATGCCAGAGAAGCCAACCTGCCCTCAGGCTTTGCAATCAGAGATGGGGGAGCACCTGGTTTGCAGCACCCAGCTGCCAGAACCTGCCCAGCACTGCCCACACCCACCTCACTCCGTGTGGCACAGGGAAAGCTCCTGTCCACCTGCAACACATCACACACACCCAGCCCCATCTGCTCTGGCTGAGCCAGATCCTTCAAAGCCTCCAAGCAAAGGGAATTCCCCCTGGTGAGCTCTGACTGCTGTTTTTAGCCTTGACAGGAGGGAAGCCAGCTCCTCTGGGACATGACACCACCCCTGTGGTGGGCACTGCTCTACCCAGCCCCTACAAGGGGGTAAAGTGAGAGTGACCTGTGCTGGCTTCTGCCCTGCTCCCCAGGCAGCACTGGGCACTGAATTCCAGAGATATCACATGTGGTGAGTCAAGTACAGCCCATGTAAAGGAAAAGCCTTTCCTGGGAGGGCAGAGGCTGCCTGGTCTTGCCCCAGTGCTCTTTGCTTTGTGCCCGTGAGTTCAATGAATTCTTTGCACTCAGCTGGGCTGAGCACGGTGTTCCCAACTCAGCTCATCCACTTACAATAAAATGTCTAATTTTATGAGGAAATCATATCTAAATGAGGCTGGTTTAAACTCGTCAGAGGAGCTGAACATGCAGGGGAACACAGAGATCCAGGGCAGGAAGGGAAAGTCTTCCTGGAGCTGAGGTTTCAGCCAAGCTCCTCTGGGAAGTGAGCAGATCCCTCTGTAGAGTTTCCCAGCAGGATTCTGTCTGTCTGTCTGTCTGTCTGTCTGTGGAAGAGCTGCATTAGTCCCTGCACACCCTGCCATGGGTAGGAGTTGTGCAATCAGCAAATCATTCCTGAACTACAACAGGAGAAGTTGTGGCCATCACTGCCCCTGCCACAAGCCAAGAAACTTCAGCCAAAAAAAAAATAAATTAGTGCAAATGGATTTGCACTGGTAGCTTCTTTCTGGAGGAACATAATTAGTGTTTTACTGATTGGGTTCTGCACACCAGTGACTTTCCTGGCTTCTCTCTCAGGTGATTTGGTGATCAGAGGTGGCACCAGCACTGTGCTCACACAGAGGCTCAGAGCAGGACCTGCACAAGGAATGAGGTGAGGGGTTTGCTGTCCCTGCAGAACATTCAGCACCAGCACTGCCATCATTTGCTGACTTGGCCCAGGGCATGCAGTGCATCACTGGAATTCATTCATGTCCCATTTTGGGTTATGTGGTCAGCTCCCTGAGGCAGAAACTGCTTCACTTGACACTTGCAGACTGCCCAGCAGTTTGGGGCTACCCTGGTATGAAGCCTTCTTCCAGAGAAAGTGACATGCAGGATTAGAAGTGGAAAGAAAGTTAATGGCATCTGCTCCAACTTCTCCCAGGAAAAGGAGACACCCATTCCCTTCTTATCCTGACAGGCATCTGTCTCCTGGTGGAACATGGCTGTCCCTGGAGAAAGATGGATGAATTTTAAAGCTCCCAGTGCAATGTGACAGTTTTATGTGGATAAGCACTGTGGAGGTGTAATTAGAGCTAGACTGAAGGACCAGTGTTTAGATTTGAGAGATTTAGTCTAAGAATTGAGATTAAAGTTGCAGCTTGTGCCAAACCCATTTGGGATGATTCACATCAGAGACCCTCACTAGGATCTGGGATTATTGTAAAATTGCCAATTGGTAAATCTCAGCTTGATATGGGGGAAGAAAATATTGGAAAAACTTCCTGGTAAACTCAGTGTTGAGAGGATAAACTCTGGCTCCATTTCAGATGCTGTGGTTTTAGGGGCTTGTTTTTCTTTCTGGTGGCTGTGCCTGTGGGACCACTCAGGGCTGGGTGGCTGATGTACATTTCTTATGGATTCATATTCCTGGCAGTGGTGTTTGAAGTGATCAGTAGCTTTTGATAGTTGCAAAATTTACTGCCAGCACCATGTAATCACTGAGAAAAGTGGCTATTATCCTCTCCACCCCGCTAACTCCTTGAGGATAAAAAAAAAATCTAAAAATTTTGCGTAATTTTCTTCTTTGATCCTCCCTTGGCAATTCTTTAGAACAGTGGTTGTGCAGCTGGGAGTGGGGAGACTGATGTGGGTGTCGAGTGAAGGATTTCAATGTGTTTTGTGAAGGGATAATGAAACAGCCCTCAAAGATGGGGAGTCCTTTGAAATTATTAGTCCCCTTCACCTGTGTAAAGACAGACATCACTAATATTCTTCTGGGACTTTGTGAACAGAATGTACCAGCATGAAAAGAAAAGTCAGGCTCTTATACATGTCCTTGTTATTATGCTGCTTTTCCTTACGTGAGAATGCATTTAGATGGGCTAAAAAGAGGCTCCTAATGGACTGGAGTAGCTAATACTATAATGCTGAAAAAAATGAGATAGTGGAGAAGATAAAAGGCTTCAGCTTTGGGCAGTGTGGGACATGGCTGGAGCTGATGAACCTGTGTTTGGGCAAAGGGATGTAGAATCACACCTGATGTCAACACAGCAGCTGTCATGTGGCAGGAATACCCCTTGCATCCATTAATCTCTAACTGGAATTTTGTCTAATGAGCCTGGTCTGCAAATTTGTGTGCAAATGGAACTGCCAGACCTACTTTGTTAAAGGTTGGACTGGAACTTGAGAGACACAGCAGCAGCACGGAGACATTGAACTGGTGTGCAGGTGCCCTTATGCTGGTACTTGGCAGCAGTGCCTGGCACTTTGTTCCTGGCTAAAGCCAGCCCAGCCCTCAGGTTTTCATTCTTTACCCACAGGTCCAGGTGAGGGGTGTCAGTGTCCTGTGTCCCTCTGGCTCAGCAATGCCAGCTCCTCTCTCTGCTGCCCTGGGGCTGCACCTTGGATGGACCCCCTGCAGCAGGAGGGACACCAGTGCCCTTCCAGAGCCTAAAACAGAATCCCAGAATGGTTTGGGTTGGAGGGGACCTTTAAGATCATCTTGTTCTACTCCCCTGCCATGTACAGAGACAACTTCCACTATCCCAGGTGTTTCCAAACCCCATCCAGCCTGGCCTTGGACACTGCCAGGGGTGGGACAGCTTCTCTGGGCACCCTGTGCCAGGGCCTCTTCACTGTAACATAGAGAATTTCTTCTGAATATCTAATCCTGTCACTCTTTTAAGGGACCGGCCTTGCTGGGAGTGCAGATTGGAGCACGAGCTCCCCTTCCTGCGGATCAAAATTCTCCTGCTGTGTGCTGAGGGAAATGGCAAAAGGATTTGGCTGCAAATGATCCTCTAATTCCTGCCGTGATTCCTCCTCCTGAGGAAGGGAAGGAGGAAGAAGGGAAGGAAGGAAGGAAGGAAGGA
>VZTB01003372.1:102073-153368 GCA_013397245.1 Thryothorus ludovicianus
CTAAGGTAAAAAAAAAAAAAAAAAGGAAATTGCATCCACTATGCTGGGCTTCTGTATGTACTGTGAACACTATAAAATTCAGAGAATAATGAGAAGTGTGTCATTAGGGCCTACCAGGCAAACAAAAATGTATGCCAGGACCCTTGTCAGTGTATAAGCATCTGGTGAGCTGTGCTGTAATTAGCATACTGCTGTACACATATAGAGAGATTCTTGACTCTCTCTGAGTCAACTGAGACAACTCCTGGTGCCAGTGGATCTTTTCCCAGAAAAGGCTCCTTAGCTAAACTCTTGATTTGTCTCTACAGACTGCGGGCAGCTCAGTCACCAAAAAGTCAGATCTGCTGAAGGTTGGAGCTGTGCTGCAGCCTGTGCAGTGTCCACAGGGAGAATCCTGCTGTTGTGGGAATGCTGGAGCCTGGGGAATCCTGCCAGGAGGCTGTGGTGAGAGTTCAGGAGCCTGGGGAATCCTGCCAGGAGGCTGTGGAGGGAATGCCAGAGTCTGGGGAGCCCGCGGTGTCCGACGGCAGCGGCACCTCTGAGAGGAGGCTGTGGGCTGTGGATCCATCCCTGCCACCTCTCCCTGTATGGTCCCACTTGGATTTTGACGTAGCCACCACCTCTGCTTGGCTAATACAGCATTTCTCAAACCAGAGTAGCCTCAGGGCTCATGGGTTTTTGTTCAAAGGCTGTTTCCTCTCACTTTTCGGTACTGCTGGTCGTCAAACCTTCACTTTTCTGTTTCTGCAGCTGGAATGAAGAGCAGAGCAGCATTAATCCCCCTGACTCACACTCACAGTGCTGCTTTCCAGTGCTGCTGGGAGCCCCACACTCAGCTCTCCACAAGGCATGTGCAACATTTCCTGGGAAATAATAGGCAGCAGCTTGGAATATCACAGGCATTGTTTCATCCAAACAGCTTGGGATGAATGTTCTGAGCAAACAGGACTCAGTCTTTCTCATCAGCTATTGTGCTAGGCTTTCAGATTATTAATTAAGTTCTCTTGTTTCAGGATATTTCTGAATTCAAGCAGCTCCTATTTTTTTTATGAACTCTTTTACCAATACACTGTAATTAAAGCTTCATCAGTTTGTATAAAAATGCTGTTTTAACAGCTTCTATAAACCAGACGTAAAATCTCAGCTCAACTTGAAAGATGACTAAGACTCGGAAAGTCTGGCAGTTATATTTGGGTTCTTTTGCCCTCGTTTGAGAAATGCTCCTGTCTAAATGGAAAAATGCCTAAAAGACTTTGCTCTTTAAAATTTAGTGCCCTCAGAGCCTGTGCTCTTTGATCAACAAGGCTGGAGCTGCTGAGGGACTTTTCCTCCAAAGCACTTGGGAGGAGATGGGAGCTACAGCAAAGCCACTCATGGATGATCAAGTGAAGGAACCTTCATTACCCACATATCAAACAATATCAGCACAACTGGTGCTCCAGGGCACTTCCCAGCTAATTTTAATGATGGACTGGCTGGTAGTACCCTGCCTACATGATGAATTTTTTCGTGCCAGAAAACTCCTTACTCTCTGATGCCATTTGGGCAGATTTTGTCATGGATCTCAGCAGAGAAAAGAGGCACTGGAAGGGGTGTGCAAGAAAGGAGTACAGGGCCATTGTCACAGGCTGCAGGGAGCTGGACCAGCACTCTGACTGCTGCCTTGGGCACTGGTCTGTGTCCTGCCAGGCTCCTGAGGCAATGCAGACATGCTGAGAGACAGCAAATGTGGTTACCTGGAACTCCCACCTGCCCTGAGCCTTACAAAATGAGAGATGCTCTGTACAGAAAAGTCTCCAATGGGCAATAAAAGGGCTTCAGTGGTCGTGTGTTTAATCCTCCTGGGTGCTTTGCATGACAGAGTGATTCCTTATAAAATGCCAAGCACATCCTTGATGACACACACATGACTGGAAGTTCCTTCCCAGAAAATAAACTCATGCTGGTGCTGCAGAACCCTGAACTGCCCAACCCCAGAGCATTTTGCTGCAGTGTAACCTGGGCAAACTCCTTCCCAAGGGAAGGCAGATCCCTCCAGGGAGAGCTGTCTGCCAACGTGCTCCCTTCAGGGGGTTATCCCTGGGCTCTGTGCCTTGCAGGCAGCTCCTTTCCCATGTCCATCCTTGCGTGGTTCCTGGTGGACTCTGCAAAGACATGTTTTTACTGCTTGTGGCACACACCTCTCACCAGCCAGGTGTAATGAATGTGCTTCTCAAGATAATGATTATGCCACTAGCATTCCCACTGTTTCAGAATTAATCTGCTGCTTAATTATAATGTTGTGCTTATTCAGTTGCAGTATTTGCTGTATCAAGGAGACAATTGGAGTTTACCTCTTTCATAGCATCATCTATCTGTTTTAACCCCTCGTAGTGGTCCCTGGACTCCCACAGAGGCTGGAGCATCACCTCCTCCACTTCTGGGAATAGCTAAGGGAAAAGTAAGAGAAAGGACATCAGCATTTCCTTTTGCATTCCTTGATTTGCTGCATTATTTAACAGCACACGCCGAAAACGGGGTGGCAGACGGGGTGTGGAGGGTCCATCCCCGTTTTTGGATAACCAAACACCTGGTGGCGCAAACACTGAAGCTCTGCCCTCCCCCTCTTTGTTTCTGGCCCTTCCTGGTGGCTTTACCTTCGTCACTGTTTCGAACATGGGGATGAGCACGAACTTGAGGAAGCCGATCTGTGCCGTCGGTTTGGTCACTTTGTCGCGGTCCATGAACGGCGCCACCGGGAGCCCCTCGGATTTTTCCCGGTCGCTCTGGAACAAACCCAGGGATAACAGAGCGAGGAGAGTCATGCACCAAGCAGATCAGAAGCCCTCAGATACAGATCACAGAGGTGTCTGAAGATAGCACAGAATAGTGATGTGATTCCCTCAGGCCAATGTCTCTGCTTTGTGCAGAGCAACGTCTGAATAAAGAGAATTCTGTTCAGTTATTTCTGCTCAGCACCAGCATCAAAGTGTTCACCTCCAGGCTTACAGGGTGGCTGACTCACTTTGCAGACCCACTGGACTTGTGAGGTAAAATATATCAGAGCATTCAGAAAGCTGGTAATGGCTCTTGCTGCTCTCAAAGAGAAGGAATAGTTCTGTGATTTCCTCATCGTTCTCCAGAGAGTGATTATTTTCAGATATTCAACCAGAAATTATATCTCCTTCTTTACTAATGATTAAAAGAAAAAATCAGTTGCATCCACTTGCTTACTAAGCAGGTTCTTCTGCTGGCATATTTCTCTGACTTTCTGTAATAGAAAATTTCCATGGAATGATAGAATAGTTTGGGTTGGAAAGAGCTTAAAGATCACCCAGTTCCAACGCCCTGCCATGGGCATGAAACTTCCACTAAACCAGGTAGTTCAGAGCTAGAACCAGACTGGGCTGTCAGACAGTGAAGCATGTGTGGGATTTGGAAATAGCAGAAAATTGCGAAATTGTGCAATTGCCTCTCTCTCCCACTCTTACCTGCATAAAATACTCCTCCAGTAAGCAATCTACCCAGGGCTCCGCGACTTCCATCGGGCGGACTTCGTTAGAGATGTCACAGCATTTTATCAGCACCATCTTCAGCTGAAAGAGGAAAATACTTAAATGCTGCTGTCCTAAAGCCAGCCCTTTTCCCCTCTTTCCACAACCCCTGTCCTTGCAATGCACTGGGAGGCAATGCTTTCAACCAGAAAGGACAATTTCAGGATTAAACCTGAGGTCTTACATGATCTGGATACTTTTTTGCCTCTCTCTGTGTAAATCCCTTATCCCCTCTCTGCCTCGGTTTCTCCCTCTGCAGCACTGGGATGTGTCACTGTGGAATGTGAATTTATCTGCTGCATTAAGAGATTCGGCCACAAGTGACCATTAAGTTTTTTGTGGAGCACTCAGGGGCAGCTGGGAAAAGAGTTCCTTGGAAATAAAAGACAGCTGGGAAGTAGAGCAGATTAGAGGTTTTACTCTTATGGATTTTTTTATTTTGCCCCACAATAAAGGATGATAAGAATTTGTGGCCTAATGGAGTAAAACTTTATTTTCCCAATGGGACTTCAGGATTTCTAAAGCTGGAATAATCTGTTTAATATAGAGCACTTCCAAATTCTAATTATTTTTTTGGTGGGGAAGAGATTATAGTAAGTATTCTTTTTTGATAATATATATTAAACCTTGGTTTTTAAACAAACAAACGTTAACAAGCTTTCACTCCATGCACGGAAAAATAACAACCCACAAAACCTCCTTACACAGGTCATGTGCTCTTCATTTGTGTAATCAAAGTTTTCCATTTTTTCCTTGAAAGAGTCCAGTATTTCTGCGTGTCTCGCCATGTCTGTAGCCAGGATTAATGTAATTATCCCCTAGCAAAGAGAACATGTTCACATATTAACTTGACATTCCTTACAGAGTCTGCTGCTGCAAAGCCAAGTAGGGTCTGTCTTGCACACGAAATGCCTCAGATGCACTGAACTGCTCATGCTGGAAGGGGAACGTTCAGACTTGGAACTGCCAAGGAAACTGGAAGAGGGTTATTAAGAGTTTGTCGTACATGAGGATCATGGTTTTATGTGATATCCCAGAGACACTGAGGTTTTTCCTTTCTGATTGACTTAATTGTAGAAAAGCAAACTGTACAACAGGATGTTAAAAGCCACACTCAGGCTGCCAAGATCCACTTTCATCTCCTTGGAAGGCACTGTGGGTTTTGCTGCTGACTCTTAGTGGCCCTGACACAAAAATCATCATGTGGATGCCAGCTGTGCCCATCCTCTTTGGATTAAGGGCTTTCAAACACTCAGATGTGAACAAGGAGCTCTGTATCCTCCTTCTGTGCAGAGTTTATGATGGGAAAACGTGGTTAATTTAAAGTTGTGGGTTTTCATATAGAACAGTCCATTTTGGGCCTGTGCCAGTTTCCCACACACTGGCAGAATCAGGAACTCCAACCAGAGCTTGTACTGCTTTTTTACTCAGTGTGTAAGGAAGGTGTAATGTGGAAATGAAGACTGGATTTTGGCCCTTAGAGCCCTAATGGGAGTTGTAATGTTTTTCAGTGCCTAAGAGATAACTGTGATGACTCCCAGAGCACCAGAGCCTCTTCCAACAGCACAAGTGCTCTGCTGTTGCAATTCTTTTCCTCTTTTGAAGCTCCTCTTAAAATTAATGGTGTTCTCTTAGAGCATAAACTTCTGCCATGAGACCTTAATCCTTCCCCAGTCAGAGCTAATTGGCTCCTCCAACAACACAAATATCTACCCCCAAAATGTCATAGGCTTTAATGGCCAGGATGTACTCATTATCCCTCAGCAACGCATTCCAGGAAGTGGTGCTGTGGAAATTTTCCAAGAATCCCTCTTGGATCCTTCCAGGGCGAGGGGCTTTTTCAGCCCTGCCCTCCAGGGAGGATGAATCACTCTCACTGTGGAGCAGGGAAGTCCCTGCGTGTTCATAACCTGCGGTGCTGCAGTGCAGTGCTGGGTGGTGACAGCTGCCCTGAAATGTCTTTTGAGAAATCCAGCCTGGCAGACACAGTCCCTGCATCCACACTCACACACCCCACAGATAGGTCAGCCCAGAAAGATGGGAAGGGTCTCCTGTATGGAGTTCCAGAGAGGCTTATTGGCAGACTCACACCAAAGGGGTCCAAGGACAGAGCCAACCCAGGCCAAAGCGAACCAGGGACAAAGGACAGGGTCCAGTGCAGAGCCTCAGGTGAAGCACAGGCTCAGGAGCCATTGGTCTGGGGGCACAAGGGCAGGGAAAAGGGCAGAGAAAAGGGCAGTGACCTACAGAAACTGGGGCAGTTTACTGCAGAGCACCACGGGGGAATCCTCTGGTGTCACCCTAAGCTACGAAGAATTTACGAAGCCCAAAGCAGCTTTTTCCAGGGCACAGGCTCAAGAACCCTCACGCCCAGGAACGGCGTGCGCAGGAGCAGCGTTCCCACCTGTCTTATCTGCTTGAACTGGTCCTGGTCCACGTTGGAGAAGATGTTGAACTCTGGCTGGGAGATGATCTGGAAGGCCACGGCGCAGTGGTGGTTCTCCAGCGGGGAGATGTCGTTGTAGCGCACGGCCAGCTCCGTCCGCGCGTTGATCTGGTAGCTGAGGGCAAGGGGAAGCCGTGAGCAAAAACCACTCACAGACACCCACCAGCTGCTCCAAACCACGCTGCTTCCTCCTGCTTGCGTTCCCCTCACTGCTTATTCAATCAGCTGCAGCTTTGGGGTTTGTTGGGGTTGTTGGTATTAAATCGGATTTTCAGAGAAAATTGATATTGCTTTAATAAAATCGCAGGCGCTGATTGCCTCAGTGGATGAACATTCACCCAAAAGGTTTTTGTCCCTTCTTTAAACTTTACCACTTTTCTGGTTTAAAATGACGTAGAACAAAACCAGAAGGAATTGTTTGGGTTTAATTCAGCCTCTGCTAATGGCAAATGCAGAGATTTTCACTGATCCCAGCCAGAACTGGGTTCTGCCCTTATTTAATGAATGGTTACAAACAAATCAGATTCTCTCTCTTTCATATGCACACAAAAGTGTCTGTGGGTCAATGGCAATAATTTCCTCGCATGAAAATAAACAGTAAAGTGCACTTCATTATTTGTAATTAAGAAATAACATGTAAGCTTAATGCCCCTTTGCATTTTAGTGTAATTATTCCATTATAAAAATTTATAACTCTGTTACCAGCTGTAAAGTATTTTGCCTTGTTTTCTCAGGAGCTAGGGGGAAAAGTGTTGGAATAGAAATCTGAAAAAAAAACAAATTTTCCTTACAGAACCAAGGACAGCTGGAAAATCTCAACCCAGACCCGAGCTCTACTTTAGTCTGTGTGAGTGACCAGCAGGGCTTTGGGAAAAGGTCTGGCTGTGAGAAGGAAAACCTGATCTACCAAAAAATGCCAACCAGTGTTACCTCCCCAACAAATTTTAAAGGAAGAGAAAGCAAGAGAAGAGACTCACGTGTTGTTATAGCCAGGATGGTCCAAGTCATGGCACACTGCTGCAGTCATGAGAATCAAAATGTCAATTTGGGAAAATTTCTCCTGTAAAATACAAAATATGAATGTAGCATTATGCCCCTATCCCTGTAAATCAAAAGAAATAAAGAAACCAGACATATTTACTTTTTAGAGAAATGCAGAACTGAGCAAAACGAAGCATTTTTCCTTAGATGAATTTACTTCAGTCAAGAAAGAGAAATCTGCCTTCCCTTCCAGTAAAAATGACTCAGATTTGCCTTTGTTGCATTAAATAACAGCAGCTCAGAGGAGGCAATTTCCTTAAAACTTGCTATTGCTGCAGAGATCATATAAAAGCACTGAGACATCAGTACAGACTCTTACAAGTCATTTGAGCACCCTGATTAGTTAAAGGGAGGGCTGGGAGATGGCTCTGTTGCCACTGCATCCTGCATTAACTAAAGTTAGGAAACGAGAGAGAAAAATTTAATGTTGTGTTCCCACAGCTTGTGAACAGCACGGAGTTACATTAAAGCAAATTTTTCTTCATACTGCTACTGGCAAGAAAACACACTTAGGCCAGTAACTGATATGTATAACTATGGAGAAAAAAGAGGGTTTTTTTTAAAGTGAAAAAAAAGCAGTTTTGTAAAGAAATGAAATGAATATATGAGTGCAGATTATCCAGACAATGGAATTAATTGATACCTTTAATTTTGGACAAAATAAATGTCGAATATGTGTCCTGCATACAATACATGCCAGGCTACATGACAAGCACAGGTGAGAAAGCACACATTTGGAGAAAACCTTTTGTGAGAACATTTTGTGTCCCAAACAAAGAACATACCCACAGACCATCATTCAGAAAGGGGTTGGCTGTCATTCCTAAGTGTTTCCCTCCCTCGGAGTACAAACTGTGGACATGCAGGAGGTAGAAGCTGCCTTCCCAGCAGCCTCAGAAATCTCTGCAGGTGCTTGGGGTCAGCAATGGGATGGCTGGGTGGGCAGCCAGGGGTGGAAATTCAACTCCTCTCCTCGTGTGCCCAGAGACTGAGCCAGTGCAGCCTCCTCAAAGGCCACCACTTGCCAGCAGGCTGGTGGCCCGTTTTGCAGGAGAAGTGGCTCCAGTTTCAGGCTGGAAATGGCGTGGTGCCACGGAGGGGGGGTCGTACCTGGAGGCTGCAGAGGGAGATCATGCTGTACATCATCTGGGTCACGCAGAAACAGTGCCGGAAATTGTGGAAGGGGTTGTTTCTGTAATTGTCGTGGATACACAGCTGCAGAGAGAGGGAGGGAAGCTGTCAGAGGTGGCAGAGCTGTTCACCCAGCACTGCACCTCCTTAAAGGAGTCCTATGGGGCTCAGGATTATTCTCTGCTAGGACAGAGTGACAGCACAGGGCCTCTGACACTTGCTGCCTTCCTGGGTGAGATTTGTGTGTTCCAAGAATTCACCAGCAGGTAAAGCTCACAGAAAATCCCCTCTTACACCAGCCAGAAATGGGCAAGCATCCCAGCACAGCTGCATCTCAGTCCTTAAGGGAGGACCCTGCTCTCATGCTGAATTTTCATTTCAAACCTCACAGTGGCTAAATGGGGGACAGTAAAGGGCTCAGAGCCCAGCCCTGACCCCTCTCCTGCTGAATACAAACTGCAGCTCTGATACCTTGAGGGATGAAATGTGGCTGTCATTTAATTTGCCAGCGCTCAGAGGTTGCACTTTGGGACGTGTTGCTTGGCAAAGGGAAGATGTGAATGACACCAGGCTGGAGCACACCTGGGTGGGTTTTCTGTGTCGGTCAGCCTGGGAGAGATCGAGCTCTTAGGGGCTCACAGGAGCCATTGCTGTGTGGTTTAACCTTCTGCAGGTCCTGGCTTGGTTGCCCTCATTCCACAGGCAGGATAAATCCTGTCTGTCCCTGTGTCCTGGCTAGTGCCAGCCAGGCTGGCTGAGGGAGGCTGGCACAGCTGGGTTGTCACATGCCACAGCCATTCTTCCAATGCTCCTCTGGTTTCCTGTGCCTCACGAAGCAGCCAAGAGTCAGCAGCACTGCTGGATCCCTCTGCTGAATCCTCCTCCAAAGCCTGGACCCCAGAGAGCCCTCGTGCACATGCTTCCTTTACTGAGCCTGAATCAGTGACATGGACAGAATTCCTGTCCCCTTCTCCAGCTAAATCAGGAATTTACTTCAGGAATCCTCACACCCCATCAGGATCAAACATTTTAACCCATCACCTGACTTCTAGGAAGCCTCAAAGCTCCGGATGAGGTCAAGACAAGTGTGGTATTTCAATGCCTATTCAGTATTTGTGGGTTTCATTGCAAAAGCTGCACAGATTATCCCGCAGCAAGGATTTTAGAAACACATTTTGTTATTTTAAAATGACTTAGGAATGGCACTATATGGTTGTCAGCCAGGCTCACAGGTGGTGAGTATCTCACAGCCTACACATGGACACCCGTGGCACTGCACAAAACTGCATGGATGTAATGTACACACCCAGCCCTGGAGCCCAGAGCATCCCAGGGGACTCCTGACTCAGAGCACTGAAGGGATGGAGTGACTGGGTTGCATTAATCACCCTTTCCTCCTCTTTCTGGAAGGCTTTTGTAGCCAGTTTATGTGGGAGCAAGAAAGCCAGGATAAGCATGAGGTGGCTTTTTCTCTCCCACTTGGGTTCAAAGTGATGCCCACACTGTGCCTGGGGAAGTATCCCACTTTGGAGCAGAGCCCTGGAGGCTTTTAGAAATCACCTTTCTTTCTGCAAGAAGATAGGAAACCTCACCCTGCCCAACCTTTGTAGAAAAAGCACAACAAACTCTTCTTTTGTTGCTCAGAGTGAGGCTGTCTTAAAAGCTAGTGCTGACAAATTGCTTGGAGACACAAGCTGGGGGAAGCTGCCTGCAGCAGTGTGTGTGGGTGGGCTGTTGGTGTGTGTTGACATATCACCTTGCTTCCCATGTTTTTGGGCTGTGAAACAGGAGGAGGAGGAGATCTTCTGGTTTATCCACTCTGTGTTACCCTTGTTTGTGTTGGGTTTCATCCCACCCCTTGTCTTTAGCTGCTTTTTAAGGTCAACACCTCCCAGCTTTTTCATGTGTCCTCTTGGGAGAGAGAGAGATTTACCAGCTTTTGATCATTTTTGGTGTCTCCTTTAGTGCAGTCATATTATTTTTCCAAAAAGTCTTCACCGGTGCTGGGAATAAATGTCAGGTGAGCCTCCTGCCTTGTGTGGTGATGTTTTATCCCTTATTCCAGGCTCTGCTCAGCCTTGTGACAGCTGTGTCACCAAGCAGTGACAGCCCCATGTGCCTGCTGCCATTGCTGTTCTGTAACACGTGGTGGACCCAGTCTTTCCTTTGTCTTTTCCAGCTGCCTCCTGATTTTGTGAATTTTTTTAGGTGTCTACATCCATGTAAAAAGTGCCCTCTACTCTCTGCAAACTCCTCAGGGAATTAGAAGAGATTAAATAGATTTAAGTCTTTATAACATCTGTATGATAAATTCACACAACATTTTTAATTATTGTCTCAATGAATTTGTGAGACACAGAGGTAAGTTTTTACTACTTATAATTCCTCAGGCTATCCCTGGATGCTCTTTAAACAATGGTTAAAATATTTACCATTCTACAGCTCTCTAGGAACACGATGGGGTTTTTTTCTAACAAAGCCAATATATTCTTCAGCTTTTTAGCAAACACTTTCTTATTCTCTACCTTGGACCTGAAAATTCACTGCTTTTTAAATATTCGAGTGTTTCTCTCTTAGACATCTCACTTTTGGTATGATCTCATCTTTCTCACATTTTGCATCTCTGCAACATTCTCACATCAAAGACTGAAGCAAAGAAAGTTACCTTCTCAGCAATTCCTTTTCCTTCCTGACTTGCTCTTTTCTCTATTCCCTGTGATTTAGTACATTGAATGATTATTGCACATATTGGCACTTTTTAGCTGTATCTGAAGGCACTTGCCTTGCCTCCTTTTACAGTAGGTATCAAGAGCATTCAGCAGAAATGAACTGCTTTCAGTAATAGAAACCTCAGCAAATGAATGCAAAACAGTTAAAAAAAGTCATTTGTGGCGACAGGAGTGAAAACATTTTCTGAAGCACTCAAATTTTAAGAATTTGTATAGACTGAGTGCTTTTTTGGGGATCACTCATGCCAGGCATGTTAATTCCATGACTAAATACCTTGTTTATTGATTTTTGAATGTGAAAAATTGCAAATATCAGTAACTTGAAAGACTCACCAGCCACCTCTTCAGCGTGATAGGATTGATGTTGAAGTCTTTGACCAGCCCAAGGTCATGGTACATGTGCTCCAAGCAGCTCAGCATCTGCAGCCAGGAACAGGCAGGTTACTGCTGGCTCTGTAAATATCCCTGGAGGACACCCTGTGAAGTGAATTTCCCCCTTGCAAGCATCAAATAATTGCAGAGCCCTCTTTAGATGAAAGAAAGATGTTCAAAGATTGCATGATTAAAGGCAGTGCAAGAGGGGAGACAGAGAGGGTCTGAAAGCTTTTTGAAGCAGACAGGCTGCTGTTAACTTCACAGGTTTTGTGCAGAGCTTTGAATATCATCACACCAGCAGTCTTCAGTAATTATGATTTGTGTGCATCACAGCAATTCATGCTCACAAAAGAAAGTATTTTCTATTGATAACTATTTTCTAGTTCAGCTGGAATGTGTCCTATTGCTCAGTGAAACCAGTGGGAGCTTTTCCCTGGCTCTACAGAAATGCATCAGGCTCTGGCTGAATAGAAAATGACAGCAGAAAATAAGAGATCCCTAAAGAAACATTTATTTCAGACATTTGTCAATACCTTCTTTCTTTATGACTCCTTGTGAGCCCCTACCTCCACTATCTTAGCTCATATTTCTTGTTTAAAAGATTTCCCATTATAACCCTACAAAATCGCAGCAGTTTTGTCATTATCCCCTCATGGATACTGTAACTATGAATCCCAATAGCTGAAATTCAAGGACAGGCAGCTTTTTTGAGACAACACCTGCTCTGCAGTAGCAAGGGGGATGCAGGTAGTTTTGCACCACCCCTCATTTTTAATCATCCGGGCTTGAAAGAATTGAAAACAAAAGATATTGAAAACCTCAAGTGTTTGGGTGCTTAACAGCTTCCTCCAGCCAGAAACGAACAGGTTTCCTGGAGCTCAGGGGTTTGTGTGTATCTGCATTCCCATTTCTGAAGGCCATATCTGCAGGGGATGGAATGTGGCCATTGTGTTGGAAAACGCAGTTCTTGGACTGCAAAGCAATCCAGGGATTTCAACATGACGAGTGTAATGTCCCAGATACAGCCCTGGAGGCATTTCTAGTTAGTTTTGTGCTATTTAGGCTCTTAGAAATTCACCAGAGAAAAAAAAATTAATCTAATGAAACTTTAAATTTATGCGGAGAATAAGTCTAAGTCATGGAGTAACACCAGGGCTGATTTTGAATAATCCAAACAGGAAGAGACTTTCCTGCAAGAGCAGAGGAACAATGCCATGAGCTGAATGCTGCTCAGATCACATGAGCATTTTGCTGAAAATCCCCTCGTCCTGGTAGAATATGTGTTTTGCAATAGTTCCATAAAAGTCTTTCCAAGACAATAAACTTTATCCAGAAGTGCTGAATTACCCTTAGACATGCAGCTGTTGCCCAGAGAGCTTTGGGTGAGTGACGAGGCGACTCTCAGTCCCAAAACTCCTGCCCCTGAACACAGCAGAATCTCAGTTTTCATGTTTAGCTTTCTTGGCCAGCAGCAAAAGCTTGGATATGGGACTCCTGCGAGGCTTGAAAAGTGAGAGGGCATTTGAGAAGGAGGACCCAGGCTTGCTGCAAAGCTGTGTTTACTGAGATGAGCAGAGCACATTATTCATCTGCTTACAGATGACCGAGGTTTGTGACCTGCCTGTCCCACACTGAGCACGTGGGCAAACACTCAGTGCTAAACAAGCACTGACAGAATTGAAATATTCTCTGTAAACATAAAGCAGAGCTAAGAGGGTGAGATAAACCCATATGGTGCTCGGCTCACCACAGCCTGTGTGGAATCTCATTTCTGAGCAGGCTCCTCCTTTGCAGGGCAAGTTTAATCTCCACACCCTCCTGTTTGCCTTGCTCATGCCACCATATAATGTTTCCTAGCCCTCTGAATGAGTTACTGTGCTAAAGGACTGTCCCCCAGCCCACAGCAAACCGTGGATAATGGGTTTTGTTTCCCCTCATTCTTTGTTAATAGTCAGAACAAGGATAATCCAGCAGTGTTAGGGTGCACCTGTCAGACTGTAATTCCCTCTTTCTGCAAACACCTGGCAGGCATTGATGGTACAGAGAAAAGGGGCTGGAGAGGGAGCAGTGGCTGCAGAGCACCTCTGACCACACAAGGGAAGCTCTGCCAGTCTCAGCGAGTGGGACACGGACCTAAAGCCACCAGAGAGCCCTTCTGTTGTTCTTCCAGACACAGGAAATATCCTGAAGGGAATGTGCTGTTCCTGTGGATGGGGTATGGGGTGTTTTTCCTTGCCATGCCAAGCCAGAATGATTCTGTGTGCACAGAGTCTCATTGGAGAGGAAATTAAGGTGATTGCTGATGGTTTACTCCTGTCCTCCATCAGGTTTTCCTTAAGTGAGGTTTGCTAGTATTTGCTGAATCTGGTTTTACATTATATTATAAGCTGTCCACTCTTAACATCTTTCACCTTCATATTCCTAGAGGTTTACAGATAGATCTTCCAGAACCTTCTACAGTACAAGTGATGAACCATGAATAACACTAATAGCAGTAAGAAAAAGAAGAAAATGAAGCAATACTAATTGGCTGTGAATGCAGCCTTGCAGCCTCTGCAGAACAAGCCCTCAGCTGAGGGGATGTGAATCAATGCCTGCACCCCAGCCTGCTGCTTTATTGATTTGAGTGGAGTTATTGATGGTGTGCTTAAGCACACACTTCACTGGGGATTGATTTGTTCAGATAAAATGGTATGAGAAAACTCATGTGGCAGTAATGACAGTGCAGTCGTGGAGGGACTTTACTAGGAAGAGATTAAACAGCAAACAAAGAGGAGCTAGGATATGATAAGCAGCATAATCTACCTGGCACCTGCTAGGAGCAAACACTGCATTTCTGGTGTGGTATGGAAATAAAAATATAGAGAGTAAGGGGCAGGAAAGGGGGAAAACCCTGCAGGCTGTCTCACAGGGCTCTTCTGGCCCTATTGGCTCTCAGACAGTGCCAAGCCAGCTCAAGTGCCATCCTCACTCACCTCGTTGGGCTCCCACAGCCAGACATCAAAGGTTGGTTTCCGCAGAGCCTCGATGGTCTCCTGGGACAGCATGTACTGCAGAGGGAAAGGCAGGAGGGGTAAACAAGGGTTTCCCTGCCATGGCAATGCTATTGGCACGTCCTTGGGGCTCCCAGGGTTCCATTCACGACGGGTTTAGCCACATTTCCCAAGGAGAGAGCAAATGATCTCTCCCTCTGGACACCCAACCCTCCTCATCCTTCCCACCAGCTGCTCATTGGGACATATCCTTGTGGAGCAGAACATGGGAGAAAAGGGAGAGTGGAGGTGTTAGGGAGAGGGTCCTGGCTAAATCCAGCACAGGGAATCAGAGGCACAGGGCACAGACCCATCCCTGGCTGCACTGGTTCTGCTGCCTGCAGAGCATCAGCGGCACCCGAAGCTGCCAGTTAGGGAGGGGTGGTGTGAAGTGACTCTGCTTACAGTGCTAAATTAGCTGGTGGGGATGATATGTTTATTTTCAGATGATTTATGCTCTCATTTCGAGTGTTTTTTCAAGAGTGCCCACAGTTTCAAATTGGTTGTCAGCCTGCAAGATTCAAGTGATTTTTTTTATCATTACGCTCAGAAGCCTAGAACAAAATCAAGCTCATACACCAGTTATGGTTGTGTACAAAATGAAAAGGAATGTGCAGGGTTAAAAGACATGGGGGTTATCAGGATTCATCTTTTCAGGATCCTATTCATCAGTGGTATTGGGACTCAAAAAACCTTGCCCATTTACCATGGCTGTCTCTAGTTTGGCTTTCCTCTCCTGAGCAGGTGAATGACAATTTCTGAGCCATCAAATTGCTTGATACTTAATCCAAGGAGGAACAATACAGAAGATTAATTTTTCTTCTCCAGGAGTTTTGCATTTGCATACACAATGCACATTTAGTGAGACTTTCTGCAAGGAAATTGCGAATTAGCAGTTCAGATTTGGTGTTGCAGTGACATCTTCCTTCAGCCTCACTGACATTGGACAAATCCAGCACCTGACAGCTGATAACAAATTATGCAAATCTCCAAAACCCCAACGTCTCATTAGTTTTTTGTCTAGGAATAATGCAGAGATACAAACTACCAGTTTACTCTGGTAGTGGGTCAGTGCAACTCTTTGTAGCCTTTATTCTTAATTCAAGATCCCAATGCAGCAGTCTATCAAAATCTAATCTGACATATATACTTATCAAGGGGAAAAAAAACTGGCTTAGAACTGATGTGTTCTGTGAAATCGTGTGTTAGTGTCAGGAGCACAAGCCTCCTGGGCAGAAGTTAATTAAAAGAAGTAGAAGTCCCCCAGTCTCTGCTTCAGTGGAGGTCACTTCTGCGAGGCAGAGCAGAACAAACAGCAGAATTTACTGCTCTGCTGGGCTCTGAAGACAGATGTGCACAGAGCCATGTCCATGCCATAAATCTGCCTCACACAGTGAGGATTCAGGGTGGCTGAGCCAGCTTTGGTGTGTGCAAGGAGATGCCCGTGGTTAAACCACGATTTGCAAATGTGTGAGCTGGTGTCCTGTCAAGGTCTGAGCTGGGCAGACGTAACCAGGCAGCTTTTAATCATTCTTGTGGGCACAGACTGCTGGTTCTGGGACCATAGACCCTGTATTCTTCATGGTTTCAGCCTCATTCATCACTGTGGATTTATACTTGTTCTTGCCCAGGAGACATTTTTCTTCCAGCATTACTGTTTTCTCTAGCAAATACACTACCTCATTTTCACAGGGACAATGAATCATTTTGGAGAGAATCCAATGTCGCATTTTCTCTTTGTTTCCCTAGGTGAAGCATCCCCATAAATTGCTTTTTAAATTAAAAAATAATCTATTAGGAGAAAACAGGCAGCAGCACTACTTCCAGTTAGAACACAGCATTACAGGGTGTTTTTGATTGTTGCTATGAGCGTGGAGAATAAACAAATATAACTAGACAAAAGAGCGTTAAACGTTGATGAATGCACAATGTTCATTAACATTTCAAACACTAATGAGCTTTCAAGTGTTAAAAACTACTGAGAATTAAACTTTGAGTCACTGCGGGCAGCTGCTGGCTTTTTCCATTGACTCTCAGGAGTTTTGGATTAGACCTTGGATTTAGAAAAACTGGGAATTAATGGCTAAGGAGTCACACACTGTAAAGCAGCACTTGTCAGGGTGGCAGCCATGCAGCAGGAACATGGGAACAGCAAGGATCGTGTGGTACCTTTGGGTAGGATGGAACATCCCGCCGGGGAGCCGGCCTCTTGTTTTCATCCAAAAAGCTGTACTTGCAGGGACAGTTAGTCCTGAAATGAAATATTCATCCCTTAACATTGAGGGAACACAAGCACAGTGCCTCAAAAAGTGCCAGAAGTGCTCTGGTCTCCCAGTAGCCACCCCTCAGAGAACCACCCCACTCCACATCCTCTCCCTTTCTGACACAGGGTTCAAAATGCTTTGCAAGTGTGATCCTCCTTGGGATTTCCTCCCCTTGTGCAGCACCCCCGTTGCCCATTCTTGGTCTGTTTGCATTTGAGACAGAAGTGTTCAGGTGTGTATTCATGGATACCCAACCACTTCTCCTTAAACCAAGTAACTTCCAGCGAGCAGCTTGCTGTCCATGGCAGGGATCCTTCTGCAGGGCTGCCAGGGACCCTGCTGGCTTTGGGCACAGGCACACCTGAGCTGATTTACTGCTGAAGGCACCCACTGAGCCCTGCTGCAGCCCATAAGAACTTCCACTTTGATGGTGTGGCCTCCTTGGCAGCTGCCTCTCACATGGGACAGCAGCAGAGAGGCACGGACTTGGCAGACACCTCTGCTTGGCTCTCTGATTCTGGAGAAAGGGAGACACTGCCAGCAATTATAGCAATCAACACTTGCCTGGTTATTAACACCACCAGTTTTCTACTCTTCTTTCCCCTGCAGATGGAAAAGCCAAGCTGATGCTTTCCCATCTGAGCAGAGGTCCGGGAGGGGACCTTGTGACTCTCTAGAATTCCCTGATGAGGCTGCAGCCAGGTGAGGGTTGGGCTTTTCTCCCAAATGACCTCAAACTGTGCCAGGGAGGGACAGGCTGGACATCAGGGGGAATTCCTTCCTTCCAGCATTGGTAGGGGCTGCCCAGGGAGGTTTGGCATCCCCATTTCTGGAGGTGTCCAAGGAAGGCCTGGACGTGGCACTCTGTGTCCTTGGGCTGGGTGACAAGGTGGGGATCAGGCACAGTTTGGACTTGATGGCCTTGCAGGGCTTTTCCCAGGTAGTTTTCCACATGGACTTTATTAACTCTCTTATGAGGTTCATCTTCTTGCATTTTGCAATCACAGAGTCATGGAATGGTTTGGGTTGGAAGGGATCTTAACAATCATCCAGCTGCACCCACCCTGCCATGGGCAGGGATGCTGCTCACTGGGTCAGGTTGCTCAGGGCCCCATCCAATCTGGCCTTGAGCTCTTCCAGGGGTTTATCCCTGGAGTCCTAACATTTGGATTATCCTCTCTCCGTTTTCAAGCCCCCGTGCCAAAGGAAGCAAAAAGAAACCTCCCAAAAGAAGCCAAGCAAAGCATTCCATTGACTTGGTTTGTGCATTTTTGGTTGTTATATTTTGCATTGTATCTCTTCTGAGTGATTCTCTTCTCTGTTGGGAATTAGTCCAGGTCTCTTTTCTCCTCTTAACGTTGATGCCTGCTGTCATTTCTGGTGGCAGTGTCTGAACCCTGTGAAAGTTATGCCATTTTACAGCTCATGATGGTCAGCTGACTCCAACCAGCTGCCTTTTCCTGCCCTGTTTAAGGAGATTCTCAGTTGATGAAAAGCTGTCTTAATCGTTTCTAAAGCTGTTTCCTCAAAACTCCACTGTGTGGGGTATTAGTAGGATAAAAATAGTGAGATTGGGGCATTCCTTGCCCTAATTGGAGCTGACTGCCAGGGTTAGCTGAGGGTCAGCCAGCTATCTCTGATTCCCAGCTGTAGTAGGATATTGAAGCCTTCATCCCAGCACACTGGGGAACACACCAGAGCCAGGATGCATCAGAGCTTCACAAATGTAAAGCTGTATCTGCAAATGATCATGATTTTAAATGACACCATAATGCTATTAGCATCTGCCGGTGGTGAGTGCAAAAAGCAGACAAGCAAAAAAAAAGCAATTTGAGGAGGATGCAAATGGAGGCTGCTTTGCTCTTCTGAACAGAGAAATGCACAATTCACTGTGCACGATGGCTTTTATAAACCTGGCTGCCCAGCCCTACTCTCTCATTTGGTAATGTTACAGCAAATATAAGAATAGGTAAACATCCATACAGCTGTGTACACTGTGATCTTATTGAAGGAATACAGGCACTCACACATATTTATGTACATTAATTAAATTTAGATGGGATCCCTAATTGCAACCACAATGCATTATCTAGCAAATGACACAGCACAAGGGATGACAGGTCTAAATGAGAGCAAATACATTTCCACTTCCCTGGCATGCCTCTGTTCCCACAAATATCTCATGCCAATGGGAGAGGATTTGCTCAGCCACCCTGGAGTGAAGCATCCCTAGGCTGGGGTCACCTCAGGCTGCTGACCTGGCTGCTGTGGGGCTGTGGTGGATTGGGAATAGGGAACCACAGCTCATTTCTCAGCAGCTCCTGACAGGAGCCACCAAGGAGCATCCTCTCCTCAGTCTCGTCTCCACATCGAGCTGCTGCTTTGGGTTCCAAATGAAAGGGTGCAGATAATCATGGGCAGAATTCCGGGCAAGCAGGAGGAGCTTTTGAGCAGCTGGGAGGAGGGAGAGGCAGCTCAAGGGGACCAAGAGGAGCTGAGACAGAATCATAAGGACACAGCACCAAAGTGATGCCACACAGAGAGAGTCCTGCTCCTGCTCCAGCGAGAGCAGCTGTGAGTGTGAGCTGGGAGCGAGCCAGGGTGGGTGTCTGTGCCCAGCTGAGCCCACACCCAGCTTTGCCACAGCTTTTCAGCCTCACACCCTTGCTGGTCTCTGGCTTTTGGAGCTTGTCACATCTCATCATGAGCCCTCAGTGAAGGTGACATCCCAGCTGGAGCTGGCTGCACTGAGCAGATGGAACACCCTCCATTCCGGCTTTTCTTGTGAACAGGTTGTTGTTAAGATCACAAAATACAGATTGGAAGGTGACAGGATCTGGGGTGGGAATTAGTCATGGCTGCTGGGGCAGTCTTGTTCTTCCTGATGTGGTGTGGTGGCAACTGAGCGAACATGAACTTGCCATAACTTCTTTTTTTGGAATTAATTCCCTGTCCACCTGTACATCACTGCTCAGCTCTGCCAGCTCCCTGCCACAGCTGAAGGAAAGACACATGGGCACACACATTTCTCACATCACACCCAGCACAAAGCAGCACACATGCTCTTGCATTTGCTGCCAGCCTGGGCTTGGATTTTTCAAACGAGATTTCTCCACACACCCCAACAAGAAATGATGCAAGTCACAGGGCAGACTGCATTCCACCCTGCTGGGATAAATCTGAGGCACACATCTGAGGTTAATAATGTTACTCTGCATTTATGCTAATGTGACAGCTGAATTTGGCCTTGGACTTCATGGGAATGAATTAACATTGTGCCTCCTGACATATCTGGATGGCAGCATTTATAAAAGCGAGTGATTATAAAGCCTGAATCTTTTAGCATATCTCCCATTGCCCTCAGTAGGAAACAGTTTTGATTAAAGGTCAGACAGTTTGACCCCGAGACTGTCAAGACAGCATAGTTACATTTGCTGAGCAAAATCCCCTTCACCCACATTTTGAGCAGCATGGTATATTCCTCTCCTGCAGCCTTCCCAGAAGTATTCCCAAACTCACAGTGATGGTTTGTTTGTCCTAGTGAGGCACTTCAGTTTCACAGGGGGCATTTTCCAGCTGAGACCACACACTGTACGAAATGCAATTTCTTCTGCTGGTGTTTTAATTACAGCAAAACTGAGCTTCAACATCACAATGAGCTCTTGTACTAGAAAGTAAATTCCCGATTTCTCATTGAATTGGAAATGGATGATTTATAATAGCATGAGATCATAATTAGAGGAGCTGCTACATATTTATTTGGTAATTTCCCAGAATATATTGGAGCTGATTCGAGTGTTAACTGGTTCCCAACCAAAGGCTGTACTGTGATGAAGTTCTTTACCCATTCTCTCTCTCTCTCCCAGTAAATCTAGATGAAGAATTCCCATTCTGTATGGTGACAAATAACTCCCAAGACCTTTTCCTCTATTCCCATGGCCCAAACTAATTTAACTGGTGAATGGCTATAAATCTTCAAATGGTAAATTAAAGCCACTGTCCTTGGTGGTTATTGGTTTCCTTGCTCTTTTACTTCTAAGCCCAGGAGAGAATTCTGTGGAAATGTTGCATTAGGGTTTGAAACCAGACACTTAACTCCCGTGGTTTGGTCCCAAGCAGAACTTACCTGCTGCTTCTTGCTGCCATTTCCTCCCTCATCTTTTTAATGTCGCGCTTGCATTTCTCAATCTCCACCACTTTCAGGCCTTCCACTGCCAACAAAGGGGAACAACAGGGGTGTTACCATGGCGAAAAGTCGCAGGATCTCGTTTCACAACGGTGCAAAATTTCAGAGAGCTCTGCCAGTGGGGTTATCCAGCTCTCACAGGCTGCCTTGGCTCTCCCACGTGCAGGTGCTGCCAAAGGCAGAGATCTTGGAAACCCACAGGAATTCTCTGCTGCCAATGCAGATAACAGCCACAGCGCTTTAATTCACTGAATGGCTCTAACCTCTCGGCTTTTCCACAGCAGCAGGCAGCTCTTCTGCTGCCTTCACTTCTCCAGGAATGAGAGGAAATCCTGAGCAGAAAAGAACCCCCACTCCCGTGATGGGATGGTAAGCGCGGCTATGCGAACGCGTCCCGGTAGGATTAGAATTCCCATTAAGATAAAAGGTTTTAATTCGGAAGTTCATGCAGAGAATTAAGGAGCTCTGAGAGGCATTGCTGGATACAGAAAAACCAAACTGAGAATGCAAGGGGGAAAGCAAATGTTGAAAATTCAGCTGTAACAATAGATTTTAATTATTTTTTTTTAAGTATTGAAATCCTGTCACTTCTTTTTTTCGATCAATTCTGTAATTAAAGGTTATTTCTACATGCAGCACAGAAAAACCTATATTTCCCTTCTGCATGCAATTGTAAGAGCCTCGAGGCAAAAAGTTTGATTGCCTTTTTATGCAGCAGGGCACTTTATTCCCGTAGCCAAGAGAGCCCAGCGCAGTGAGAGTGTGAGAATAATTCTCCCTTTTCTTTCCCCCTCGTTGAACTGCCAGCGTGATCAAGGACACAGCACCATTTATTACGTCCATGACATTCACATGCAATCATTTCACAGCTTTCACAGCTCATTTGTTTACTGAACTCCTTGTTAGCATGGACGAGGTGGCTCGGGGAACCCAAGGGAACCTGCAACTGGAAAATCAGTATTCAGCAACTTTCTTAGAAAATCACTCTGAATCACACTTATCTGGAGAGCAGCATGCAAGTGATAAAGCCCTGCCTTGAAGGGCACAGCTCTGGAGATAAGCAGAGATCTTGGTTTTGTTTCCCTTTATGAGAGTAACAACAAAGATTGCAGCTGGAACTGGGAAAAGGGAAAGAGATGTGCATGAACTAAGCCCAGAATGCCACATATTAGGAGAGGAAAGGGAAAGGGCCTTGGTTTATGTTTGTTTACAGGGATGCCCTCCTCTAAAAAAAATCCCATTCAGACATTTGTATTTTTTCATCTGCCATTGTTACAGGCAATTTCTTAGGGTGATCAAATTGTGGTGATGCAGGTGAGCTGCTGTGCTCCTTGGGTATCTTCACTCTGGATACCTGCCTGCACTTTTTTGGGTGCTTTGTTCAGCAGCTGATGCTCAGCTGCAGCTGGCCTGCAGGCCCTGTGCTGCTGTGTACCACACTGCTGCATTCAGCTGGGAGAAATTCCTGGGTAGCCCATTTGCCAAGATGTCTAATTAGTGGCCAGTGCCAATTTGAGGCAGCGGGAGCCAAGCAGAGTTTTGAGAGCAAGAGGGAAGCAGGGCAGGCAACTGCAGGGAGAAGAGGAGTTCTGGTGCAAAATGGCAGCCCTGAGCATTTTTTTGTGTTGTGTCTCCTTGGTTTTCATCCCAAATCTCTCTGGGTGAGCAGAGAATTTACACAATTATTTTCTTAAGGTAGACGTGAAGTGCTTACAAATTGCAAAGGGTTTTTTTGCCAGCTTCCTTATTCTTGTGTGGGCTGCTGTGCAGAGTAAGTCAAGCCACAGGACAAAGTATTCCCAGTGCTTGCTCTGCATGGACTCATTTTCCAAGGGGAAGTGACAAGCTTTAGCTGGGATTTAAAAATCAGGCAGAAGATTTGGCTCCCTGCAAACACATCTCTGGTGTGGTCTCTAGACAGGAATGGGAAGGAAGCTGAGAACATTTCATGTGAGGTGCAGATGTAGTGCTGTCATGAGCACTTATCCCCACACACACATCCCCTCTGGGGGAGAAATCCTGGAGAGCACATGTGAAAGTGGTGGAAAAGGGATCTCCGAAGGAGGCAGGAGAAAAGGCAAAATAAAAGCACAATTCTTTCCACATTTGGCTTGCAAATGATAAATGGCCGTGACATGTGCAGCGATTAAGGGCCCATTACATTATTCTGCAGTGAGAAATACCTCCTGAAAAGACCCTGTGCTGCCTAAAGAAATCCTTGGGCTGAATCCAGCAGTGAAACATGGCTCTTAGAGCAACCCCTGGGAGCCCAGCTCAAGCAGGGAGGTTGGACACTCCCTCTCTCCCACGGTTTTGCTTCTTAAACATGACAGCCTGGGGAATTATTTCAGGATGCTGCAGACTGGGCTCTGTTGCAGACTCTGGGAGTCCAGAGCAGATGGGTGCACTTGCAGACAGGCAGCCCAGGGAGCTCCTTCCCACAGATTGCTGCATCAGCTGCTGGTCCCATCAGCAGTGGGACCCACTCAAGGAAAGAACTCTCCTTTGGGGAGCAGGGAATTCAGCCCAGCCACATGGCACAGGAGCTCTGGGCAGGCTGCCTTCCCTAAACCAGCAATAAAGTGCTGGAGCAGGCAGGTGCTCAATGTTTTCCTGCCAGGAATGGCATGAATGCCTTGGTTATCTCCCTCCCGGGTGGTGAGCTGCCAGTGTTGAGAGGCAGAGTGTGTGCCAGGAATCCCAGGGGTTCACCAGAGGCCAAAAGCAGCCCCTAGCTGGCTGGGGTAGCTGCTTGCTTGGGCTGCCAAGGGATGCAAAGACCCCCAGCTTACCTCATTTGCTCTAACCCATGGCACTCAGCCCTGGGAAGTGGAGTTGGTCACAAGTTTCACTGAAAGTGCAGAGTGGCTGAGCTCATTTTATCCTTTCTCTTTTTCTGGGGTCAAAGAATAAACCAGCAGAGCCTTGGGAGAAGCAGCAGCCAAACAGGGAGGGAGGAATTCACACTTGGGTTCCTTTCTGGGGGATAGGCAAGCTGCAGGTTGCCCTCTCCATGGACATCCCTCAGCAGCAGGAGTCTGAGGCTGGGGTGGCCACAGAGACAGATTTCCCTGCAGCTGCTCTTCAAATAAGGACAATTCTTCCTCTCCCTGCTGACAAAGGGATCAGTCTCCCCCAGCAGCTGCAGGGTCAAGGTAGCTTCTGGTCAGGGGAAGTTTCAGGAAAACAACTTCTTCCATGAGCCAGAAACTCTTTTTTTTTCCCAGCCAGCCCTAGTGGGAAAGTTCTTTCTGCAGCTGTAGTGCTGGGAAAGGCTCTCCCTGCTCCTGACTTCAGCCCTGAGCATCCTCAAGGATGTGGGGTTTGGAGTCACAGCTGGATGGCAGCACCTTATTCCTACCCCTTCCCTGCCTCTCTGGGACGAAAAAACTGCATAATGGGCTGAAACAACTCAGAAGCTGCACAAGGGGAAACAAAACAACCGAAAAAAACGAGAAAAAGAGCTCATTGACTGGGTGAATTTAATTTGGCTGTTGCCCTGTGACAATATGGTTGTGTTACAGTGCAAGGATTGGACTGACAGCAGAAGGAGGGTGTTACCCCCTGGAATTACAGACCAAAGGCCCCAGTGAGGCTGGGATCAGGTTCCCCAGTGTTAGAGGATCAGGGAGTGCAGAGAGATGGGGAAGGTCACTGCTGGGTGCAGGGAGGTGGCAGACACCTGGGCCATGGGGGATACGGGAGGACTGGCCAGGGGCTGGGAGGTGGAGATGGAGAGGTGGGTGGTGGAGACCCTCTGCCACAGGGGCATGGGAACAGCAGGATGTGTCCAAAGCTCAGTGGGGGGCTCAGCAGCCCCTCAAAGGAAGGACAGGAGGAGCTCTGGATGCTCCAGCCAGCCCACACTGGTGCCACCACAAGCTCCCACCATCCCCACACCTCACCACAGGCTGACCTGTGGCCTTTGGGGCTCCAAGCTGGCTAAATCACAAGATATTAGAGAAAGTGGAGGGGCTGGGAGGAGCAGGACAGGTCAGAGGGCAAGGTGCCAGTTCCCACTGGGATAGGAATAAAGGGACACTCACATTCAACCTTTTTCTCCAGCATTGCCAAGTGATTAGCTACTTCCGTTTTCAGCTCATTGATTTTAAAAACCCTGGAAAGAAAACCCTCATGTATTAATGTTATACATTTAATGCTCTACCTACCCCAGGTGCTAAGAACTTCTGCTAAAAATGTTCATATTTGTGTCTCTATGATGGATCTGCCCAGCCACGTTTGTCATAAGGAAAAGTAAATTTTCCGTGGAAATGCTAACATTGGGGCAGAAAATACGCCTGGGTTTAATTTTCAGAAAAATTAACAAGTGATTTTGGTTTTTTTTAATGGCCCTGAGAATGTCCTGTGGCTCCACAACACTTCATCTCCCCTCTCTCAGCAGTGACTTGCTACTGTACCCCCCCAGGGGAAGCAAAGTTAAATTGATAATTGTTAAATTGATAATTCATAATTGCCCAAGAGCAGCGTCTTGGTGTCTGCACACTCTGAAACCTGCTCCCCTCCTGTCGAGTTTCACTGCTGATTTGCTGGGCTGTGGTGAGACTGATCTGTCTTATTGAAACCAGCTGGGATTAAATAAGCAGCTACACAGATGTTGAGAAATCCTCTCGGAGGAGAGACATTTTTGGGTGATAAAGGGGAAAATGAAACAAATCTGATGATTTGACTGCTCAACAAAAAAGCATTTCTTTTGCTTCCTAAGAAGGAAGGAGCATTTACTATTTGATCTTCTTTTTAGATCAAAGATAATCACTGCAATTGCTTTTGGTTTAAGCTACTGTATTGCTGTCAGCAGGAAATAATGTGTCCCAGACCTAAATTTGGCAGGCAGAGTGGGATTTGAAAGATGCCTTAAATGCCCCTCTGCCTCCTGTGAAAATTTCACTTCAGGCTGATGAAAGAAATAGCATTTTAAATTAATAATGATGTTCAGTTTCTTACCTCGAGAACTGCTCAGCAATCTGTCCCAATAAATTCTGAAACAATTCTTCTTTCTCTGAAAAAAAATAAATAGAAGTGAGACATGATAGAAAAAAAAGAAATGAAAGAAGACACCCTCAAACCTTCTGTGTTGTCTCCAGACTTCCAGTTCTGATGGTGAGGCCAAGAATTTGTTTTGGTCTTTTAAAGAGTGACAGGGTTTGGGAGTGACTCCTTGTCTCACCTACCTTCCTGCAGATTACAATCAGGGTTTCTTAGAAGTTTTATTTTCAGGAGGCTGGGTCTCTGAGAGGGGGCTTGTTTTAAGGCAGCACTTTCTGGAGAGGAGAGCCCTTTCAGAGATCTTGGGTGGGACACCCAGAATCCCAACTGGCTTTTGGAAGCTCCTGCTCACAGTCAGTGTGACAGCACACTGTGACAGAGTGTCCATGGACAGCAAACACCTCAGCTCATGAGCACAAAATAAAACCCAGCTTGCCTTTCAGTTTTATCCTGGAGACCAATCTTTCTGGTGCAAATGCCTACAGACTGGGCTGCCTTGCACAAACTCCAGGCAAACAAGGGATGATGAAGCTCTGTCCCTGCAGAATGAGGTCTGCCCTTCCTGGTTTGTGGGATGGACACAGCAGGGTTTGAGTTTCCCAGCCCCTTTGCCCTTGAGAACACAGCTTGGATGGAGCTGCCACGGGGATCCTGTCAAGATCTCATTGTTCCCTGAGTTCCTGTGGTCACTCTGGGAGCCCTCCTGGCAGCAGCTCCCCAGCTCTGGCTCTCGGGATCTTCTGCTGGCTCAGGAAAGTCAGCTGGATGAAGCCCCAGCCTCTTCCCAAGGTAATCACAGGATTGCAATCACCAACACAGGGAAAAGCAAACAATCCCTCAAAACAGGACCCTAGGTTTCAAGGGACAGCACACTTTAGGAAGGAAGAAGTATCACAGCAATGTTTTTCCATCTTTTAGTGTGTCCACACAAATCACCTTTGCTGAGCCCTGAATTGCTGTTTTGGGATTGTTCCCTCTTTCCCTCGCCAGCTAATACAAACTGCCCCAAAGTGCTGCAGTGATTCCTGCACTGGGGATATGCTCAAGGAAAGGAAACACTGAGTGCCCTCATAAACACACTGCAGATTACAGAACACCTATTTATACCCCACACAGAAACACCCCGATGGCATTTCTGCAGATACTTCTTGTCCTTCCCCGAGGGAACACAATGCCTCACAAGTGCAATCACCCAGGCAAAACACATCACATAGAAATACAGCCCAGCATTTACCATTTATTTCTAAATAATAGCTCTTGTACCTGTTGAAAGGATCTGCAATTCCTCAGGTATTAGAGACGTCAGCAATACTTGTCAAGAGCATTCACATCGCTGGTCGAAACAATTTGCCTGTTACCCCCTGTGTCTCAAAACTGGAACAAGCATTCTGTGCTCTGAAAGTCTCAGATCTAATTCTCTCTCTTTTTTTTTTTTTTTTCCCCTTTATTTTCCCCCTCCCAGCTCCCAGCGGAGTGGCTAGCAGAGAAAACAGAGAGATTGGTTTTTCTCACAGAGACCCATTTTCCAGTTTTCTCACAAAACCCAAACGCCGAAACAAAGCGAAGGCTGCGCCCTATTTAAAAGAGGAGGAAAACTTACCGTGGGCAGCACCTGGGATGGCACCAAGTCCGACAGTGAAAATGAGCAGAGAAAGCAGAGAAACCCGTGTCCTCTCCCTTCGATGCTGCTCAGCCCTCTGACAGTGGCTGGAGCGTGCCAGAGACTGACAAGTTCCCTCTAAACACTCTTCCAGTCTTACTTTCACTCCCTCCCCCTGTCAAAACTCACTCAGAGTACTAGGAAATTCTCATCCAGGGAACAGTCAGCTGCAATCTGATGTTTATGGATGTAATAAAAGACTTTCAAAATGAAGATGTATGTTTTTATAACCCTAGGGTGCAGTAAAGATATATGACTAAGAGTGGCACTTCGCCTCATCTTAAAGAGACAAAGATCCATTTCTTTGCCCTGTTCCTTTCCAAGCGGAAGACCTGTGGTAACCCCTGTTTCTGAGAAAACGAGACATTTCTCTGACATAATTTAGCCTTGCTTGTCGTCTTCTTTTAGAACAGGAGGGTTAAGTGTGCTTTTGCTCCCTTCATTACCCTCTGCCTTCTATTTTTTATACCTTTGGGCAGGGCTGAAGCCCCAGGCGCACACACCTTTTCCCTCGGATTGCTGCACTTGTTTTGTTGCAATTCCCTCTCTGAAAAGGAAATCCTGCTGCAAGCAGCACTGGCAGCAGCTCTGGGCACTTTGCTGAGGGTCCTGTAGCAGCATCCCCAAAAATCTCCTTCCTTCTCCCCTCTCCTCCCGCCAGCACCACGAAATGTGCGATGTTTACAAATGCAGGTGTTCAGCAAGTCAGGATTTTTGCACAACACCCTGGGTGTTTTGCAGCTGACAAACGACAATTAGAACTCACTCCACCACCTCCAGAAGATGCTGCAATGGTTAATGCTGGGCAGGGGACAGGCCAGCTCAGGCTTCCCCAGGCTCCCCTTGGCTCATTCCCCTGCTCGCTGCGGGCACAGGGACTCCTGCTCTTTGCCCTGTGGCCTCTGCCAAGCTCAGCAGGGAGCTTGGCCAGCACACAGTGGGGAAAGGAGCCGTTCTGCCTTGTCTCCAGAAGGTTCTGGGGAGAGAGCAGGTGCAGGGGAATGTGGCAGCAGCAGTTTTTTCCTGCGACTCCCGCCGTGGCCGGGTGGGAGGCTGGCAGGGAGAGCAGCCCTTCCCTGCCAGCCTGGCTGCCGGGGCACGCTGGGCAGCACAGGTGACCCTGCACTGGCACAGATGGTTTATTCCCTCTGCCTCTTCCTCCACCCTCTCACCCTCCGGGATCATGGCCAGGGAGCCACCTCCATCCTCCCACTCTCCCTGGCTCCCTTTGCCACCCTGCCAGCGGGCAGGGAGTCCATGGCTTGGCTTCCCCTGTCTCTTCTGCTGTGGCCAAGCAAGGCTGGAAGGGCATTGGCAGCTCCCTTTCCTTGCCAGCATCAGGCTGATGAATTCCTGCCCTGTTTCTCACAAATGCTTCTGCCTCGGGCTCAGGCTTTTGCATTCTGCATTTCACTTTCTGCGGTTTGCTTGGATCAAGGCAGCCAGAGTAATTAAAAAAACCCCACAAGCAGCCAGGTGGACAAAAGCCTTGGGAAGGAGCGAATTTCAAGCCCACGTCCATGAATCTGCGTTGCTGAGCCCCAGATTCATGTAATTCACAGCTCAGGTTAATTTGGGCTGATGCAGATTCCCCACCAGGTGAGCAATCCCGAGGCACTTGGCCGCATCCCAACGCACGCACCCATGTGGGATGCACATAAGGAGCAGAACGTGGGAGGAGGATTTTTCTCTCCCAGTCTCTGCCTCCTCAGTTTTGCCTGAGCTGCGAGCATGAACAAGACTCCGAGAGGAGAAGAGAGAGATGCCAGAATAAGAAGATTTAGACACAGTGACAAGCTTCTGTCGTTTTACCAATTCCAAACCGCACAAGATCTCGGGTATTGAATCATCCAGGGGAAAAAGCATCCCTGCAGATCTTCAGTGCAGCCACTGCTGGGCTTTGCTGCCCCAACTTTGGAGTCCCTGTGAGTGTTTTCCTGTCCTTCCAGGACCACAGTGGCTCAGGCTCACTTGACCTCCACAGCAGCTCCTTTCTCTGCACTAACAGAAACACAACAGACTTCAATTTTATCCCTCAAGAGGGTGCTGCTAATAGGGTTTGTTCATTTAATTGTCACCTCAGTCAAATCTATAAGTCTGAACCCTACTAATTAGAGCAACAACACAACCACCAATTTGTGAGTTTTGAGCCAGTTTCACCAGGAGGACACAGACCAGAGCCCTTCTGCTGTTGGGAGGGACAGGATGCTCATTCAATGGGTTTGGAAATTTAAATACCACAGAGAAAAGAGTTTGCCAGAGGGGTTTTGATGCTCTGCTTGGATAGCCAGGAGTCTTCTGGTCCAGAGCCACTAGAGGAGGCACAGGGTGAGATCCTGCAGCTTCACAGGCTCAGAGCCAGCCAGCTCTAACCCTAACCCTGACCTTGACCCTCACTCTCACCCTAATCCTAACACTTGTAGATAGCTGATCCCTGACACATTGATTACTGCTGCTTCCAACACTCTCTGGAATAATATTTTTTTATTTCCAACCCTCTCCCATGACTACGGCCAGGAAATGAAGAACTATCTCTTAGCAGGACTCCAGTGGATATCTCCTCTGCTGGATTGAAGCCACTGCTTATATTTTTCCTCCCAAAGGATTATATTTCCCAGTACCACCTCTTACAGCCTCTTTTCCCTGTGCCATTCTTCTGCAGCTGCCTGGGAAACTGCTGAAAAGAGGTGCATTACCTCCCACCACTGTGAAAATTGGGGTGACCCCCTTTTTGGCACATATTTGGATGAGTTGCTTTGGGAAGCAGAATCAGGCAGAGTTGTCTGAGAAGATCAGAGCTGGAGTTTTTTTCTTTTAATGAAGAGGAACAATTTCCCACTCTGTTTATTCTTCCTACTGTCAGCAAAATGTCAGGAATGCTTAAGATTAATGACAAGCCATGTGAAAGAGAAAAAGATACCAAGGAACATTAGTTCCATCACACTCAGCTCAACTTTCTTCTTCTTTCCATAGCAGACTCCGTCTTATGTTTTGACAATCTATGGCCAGAATTTTTCTTGCCCTTTTCAGCTCAGATCTTTAGAAATCCTTGTTTTATGAAATGCAGGGAGTGAAGAGAGATCTTGCTGACACAGAGAGCTGTGCTCTGCACAAAGCAGAGCCACGTGCTGTCAGCTGGGGATGAAAAATGAGGGCCTTGGGAGAGTGTGAAAAGTCATCCATGGTCCTATAAAAATATACTGTTAGCTTCACGTTAGAGGAATAAATAAAATACATTCAAAAATGAGTATATTTTCTAGAAAGCCCCTCAATCAGCTTCCCAGCTGGTATAACTCAGTGGCATTCCCTGGTGGAGCCATGCTGGCCCCATTTCTCTGTCATGGGGTAATTGGAGACTGGTTACTCACACCAGCTGGGACACAGAGCCATGAGCCCCACCCCACCTTTTCTCATGTGATAATGCAAACAGGGCATTCCCAGACCAGGAGAGTGATGCTGCTGCAGAAGGGTTTGTCACAATAAGGAAATAGTTTGGCAGACAGCTTCTTCCCCTCTGCAGTCACATGTGTCCCTTGGCTGTGACTACCTCCTTCTGGCAGTCACTGACATGGGACCTGTTTATGGCTTGTTACAAATCCTACTGTGGGTAGGTTCTTCCCTGTTCCCTACCCTCTGTGCTCTCTTTGCTCTCTCTTCACCTTTGCTCTCTGCATGAGCAATCTCCCTGCTGTTGCCTCTCTGTCTTCCCCACATCCTCCTTTCCAGATGTTTCTGCCAAGGCAGATGCCTCAGAGAACAGCCTCAGCTCCCTGTGCCTCCCCTTCCAGAAGAAGACAGCGCTGCCAGACACTCTGTTTTCATCCAAAATTCAGGACCCTAAGCCAGAACATGAGGTGGGACACCAAAACATCATCCCTCCTATCCCAACAAACTCCTTCTCCTGCACACTTCTCTTTCCAGCCCCAGGCTTTGTGTCTCACTCCTGTTCTGCTCGTGCACTTTGTTTCCAGGACAATCATAACCTCTTGCCCTTTGTCTCTCCTGTCCTCCCATCTGACTGCTCCAAGGAGCGTCCCCAGCTGATTTCTCCTCCCCTGCCAGCCTCTCCCCGTGGCTCCAGAGTGTTCAGGCTGCCCTAACGTGAGTGGCAGCAGACGCTGCAGCTGCACAGAGGAGAGAAACCACGAGCCAGATGCTCACAGGAATTGCCCCAAGCCAATGTTCTGCTCCAGTGTCTGAGAGCTACCAGCCTGAGCACGATTCTGACAGGCAGAGAAATGGGAGGAGTGGCACTTCAGCCCTGCCTGTGGCTGGGGAATGTGCTCCAGATGTGTTCTTTCACCCAGGCCCTCTTTAATCTTGTCAGGTGAATTTAAATATTTATCACACTTGGAGCTACCATGCCCACAGCAGAAATTATGTTCTCTCCTCAGCCATTTGGAAATAACATGAGGCTCAAATGTTGTGCTCAGCTTTCCAGCAGTGTTTTGCTGAGGAAGTTTAACAAAACACTGCAGGACAGGCTCTCATTTGTCTTGCCTGGAAAATCCCCACTGCTCCATACAAGACTGTCCCCAGGGCATCAGGAGTGCTGAGCAGAGTGAGGCACTGGGAAAGTCCCCTGGACTCAGCCATTCATCTAATCTCAATTCATCAAAATTCGGGCACATTTTTTAAGCTTTCCTACAGAACACTGTGATCAAACTTCTTATTCTGCTGCAGCTACAACCATGACACTGACATCTTCGGGTTTTTGCATCATGGCCACGTAATTTCCACATGCAAATGTTTGCAAATTCAGCTTTAGTTAATTCAGCTTTATTAGATTCAGTTCAAAAGGGTCATTTTACCTGAGAGCTGCTCAGTCACAACCGGTATCACTTTGTATGGGGACCTGGAAGAGTCACAGAGGGTTGATGTTAGCAACACTCAAAATGCAGTTTGTATTTCACATCCCTACTGCCTGAGAAATAGGAAGAAATATCTGAATATATTCTAAGGTCTCTTAAACCCTGTGAATTTGAATAAACAATGGGCACTTTTTCTGAACACACAACCCTGTGATTTACTAGAAACAGAATCATAGAACCGTAAAATGGTTTGGGTTGGAAGGGACTTGAAAAATCATCCAGTTCCAACCCCTTGCCATGGGCAGAGACATTTTCCACCATCCCAGGCTGCTCAGAGCCCTGTCCAGCCTGGCCTTGCACACACCCAGGGATGGGGCAGCCACAACCTCTCTTTGCTCTGTGTTCATACTTGTCCTGTGCAGGAGCTGCTGGGGCTCCACCACACGGCATCAGTAACAGCAATGGGAGTGATAAGGAACAATGAAATACGGGCCAAAGCCAGCAATGAAGAGACCTAAACCCATCACAGGCTTTGAGTTTGCTTTTCAGGTAATCTGCTGGTTGTGCCCTGGAGTGGAGGAATAGCAGAGCTCAGAGCTCTGACAGCAAACAGGGAGGGATGGGAACAGATGTTCTGCATTAAACACCTAAAAGCAGTATATATTTTTTTTTCCTCAGACAATTCCTCCTGCTCTAACAAGTAAAAATCCTCTGAACCAGCACTCGTGTTGGGCATTTCTTAGTGCCATACTCCTCCCTGTGGGGAGCTGCTCACCTCCCAGGGCACACAAAAGGCTCTGCAGGTGCCCAGCTCTCTGGCCCTTGGCCTGAGCCTGTGCTGGAGGAGCAGGTGGCAGCAGGGCTTACCTCTCTGTGTTTGCTGGCATCGTGGGGTCAATGGACACCATGCAGTTGTCTGCTGTCAGAAGGGAGATGGTCGTGTTCCTGAAAAGCAAGTTCCAAAGAGGATTGTTTGACCTAGAAATGCCAGCTGGAATTCTGTGCTGCTGCACGTGATGCAGAGCTGCCTTCTCTCCTGCAGTTGCATCTTTTCTCCTTGCTCCTGGCCTGGCATCTTTGTTACCTCAGAGCAGAAAGAGTCAAAGTCCAGGGCAGGGTAGGCTTCATGCTTCACCCATGTGAAATGTGAGGTGTGATCATTCTTGTTCTCAGAGCAGACCTTGCTCCCTGCTAATTCATTTATTCTCTTGACTCACTGAATAATAATTTCTGTTAAAAAGCTGTATTTTGTGATGCATTCACTCAGCAGCTATATATTGACTCATACCATACAAATGATTTTTGGCGTTATGAATGTTTTGAAATTATTTAGTTACTCATTTACCAAAACAAACAAAACAAACATCTTGCTGAATATGGGGTCTTTCTATTTTTTAAATACTGCGCTAAAGGTGATCTCATAGGCTCAGATGCAAACCTTGGAGGTTTACTTTGGCTCCAGAATCCTGGTTGAAATGCAGTTTTCCTTTGAAAATCTTCTGATGAAAATAAAATTCCAGAAATGCAGTGAACACTCTGATTGTGAATGATTAAAACTGCTGACCAAAGTTTCCTGGGTGATAGAGTGGAAGTATTTCACATTATAGTAAAATGAGAGTTATTAACCTCTCTGAAGTCAAATGGGAGGAAATAGAACAAACAGCAAAGGGCATTAATTCCATCCAGCAGCTTATGCAAATTCAATTTTAACTTTCAATCCCCAGAGCTGAAGTCATGCAATAAAACCATGCTTTAAAGACTGGCTTATTTTCCTCCAGCACTTTTCCTGTATTGTAAAGTTGTGTCTCCAGAGATAAAGACTTTGCCCTGTTGCATCCAGCCTGTGCTGCTCGAGGTCCTTATGCAGAGTGCAGATTCCTCCTTCTAGAAGTGATCAAGGGTTCTAGAGATGATTTAGGGGCTTCCCTCCCTCTGCTCCACTGCCTGGAGGTGTTGCAGAGGTGGATGGATGGATTGAGGGATGGATGGATGAGGGATGGATGAGGGATGGATGAGGGATGGATGAGGGATGGATGAGGGATGGATGAGGGATGGATGGAGGGATGGATGAGGGATGGATGGATGGATGGATGTTACACCATGCCACCCTCCACCACACCCCAGCCTCTCCCAGACACCCATGTGTGACCCCTCTCAGCACTGAGGTTTCAGCTGGATACTGCTGTGGAGATTGAAGGGAACAAATCCTATTTGGATTTTCCCCAAATGGAAAGTTATAGCAGTAGGGATACAGGGACTTCTCAAGACAACATAAATTAGGAAATACATGGCCTGGGCAATGGATTTGGTGATGTTTATCTGTATGAAATTGTTCAGCTGGGGTACTTTGTGTTAGACTATCCCATAGCTGGGTTTAGATTTAAACACTGAAAGAGAAAGCCAATTACCTAGTGGCAATACTTCTTGTTGGCCCCATTTTTTCCCCTAAAATACAGGTTCTAAACATGTGGCTGCATTTCACTCAATATGGGCAAAAACATAGTACTGAGATATAAATGGTGGGTGTGCCCAACCTGTGTATACTCAGGGCTGGGCTTCTTCACTTTCTTTTACTTTGGATTATTTCTCCTTTGTTCTACTCTATTCCACTCTGTTCCTCATGTGCAGCCAACACCGAGGTGGCTCAATTCCCTGCCTCCACACTTTTCCAGCTCTTGATTGCCCCAGTTTCTTCTTCCAGCACACTGGAACTGGAGACAAGCCTGAATAGCAGCTAAATAAATCATCTGGGGCCTATCTTTAAATTGTTCCCAAAAAGAAAGAAAAAAAAGTGAAATGAATGTCACAAATGACAGACCTACCTCGGCAGCCCTGTTGCAATGCAGAAAAGGTCCATAATATCTTTGGAATTGCAGTATTTACTGAAGATCACCTTCCAAAAGAAGCAGCAGCAGAGGGGAAAAAATGAAGAGAAAGAGAAAGGATGGTTAGTTCCCAGTGAGATATAAATCCTGTTCAGGCATGCACTGGGCTAATTTTAAGGCACAGTCTGTGATTGCAATTATCTGATTTGATTTGTGAGCTGGGATATTTCTCTACTCCTGTGTAATACCTGTGTCTTTGTCGATAAAACAAGCAAGCTCTGGAGACCTGAGTGCTGCTCAGAAGTGGAGCAATAACGTGTGTGAGCTGAGGGCACGGGGTTTCTCAAAATGCAGTGTTGCTGCAGGATGATAACGACTGTAAATTCAAGAGTATAAGAGCCTGGATTTAGGATGAAAACTGCCCAGATTTGGGCAGGTCCTGGGGTGGTATAAAAGGGCACTGCTTTTTGGATTACACCAATTTATACTAGGTTTAAGGTGAGCAGAGCTTGTGCTAAAATTCCTATGGACTGTCAGATGTTCCTGTTGTTAGGTCAGAAACCAGACAGGGAATTACAAAATTTGCCACTATTACCTTCCCATCTCCCCAAACACCTCTTCACCCCCAAACCTTCCAAACACACCAGGCAGCCCCAATGCAGAGAAGACTGAGCAGCACATCCCCCAACCTCATTTGTCTATTCCTGCTATTCCTGTGCCTTCAGAGACATAATCCCATGCCAAAGTTTTCCCCAAGACTCCTGTGTCTGTCAGCACATGGTCATCCCAGCTTCTTCTGCAGTTAGAAAACACTTTAATAACACCATTAGAATGTTCCCACCAGCCTCACTATGCCCCTGTGCAATATTTAAACTCTGTAATCTACAGCCTGTTTATGTTAAATTACTTTCCCTGTACCTTATGATGGGTGAGTGGCAGGCCAGAAATGGAACCCAGGAGTCCTCATTTGATGTCTTGTTGGATTCAGAGACAGCACACTGCCTCTGAAAGAAAGACACTCAAAAATTTAACAGCAGCACTCTGCATGAGGAGGGTCCCATTTATTGAAATGTGTATTTATAAGATGTCTGTCCTTGTGACTGAGGTCCCCAAGGTTGCTTCCAATCCAAACCCACATCTCCTCTGCTGGGTGCATGTTGCACTATCAAATCTTCCAGTGCTCTAAATCAAAATCTCCTTCCTAGTGGCCTTATTGGGGAAAACATAGCTATTGAAAAGTATCTCTGCTGCCAGTGACAAAAGCAAGTGTGGGTGGAATAAAAACAAAATGTAGACATGACAATAAAGACTTGGGTTTGAAAGCTTCTGCCAGTGTTGTGCCCCTTTTTTCAGAGCAGCTCTGAGTTCCTTTAAGTGACTGTGCTGGAGGCTTTGAACCTGCCATAGAAATTAAGTGCCTCATTGCAGCCAGACTCTTCTTTTTAAAGTAGGAACAGCAAAAAGCAGTGGGGATGGTTTGTCCTGAGGCTGCTGGTGTTGAAGGGGTGGCAGCAGGGGCTGGCAGATGGGGAGCAGTGCTGTGGAGAGGGGCAGTTTCCCCCTCTCACACCCCAGAAGAAAGAGCCACAGAGCCTCTGGGTTCAGGATGCAGCAGCTCAAAGGCACTTGTGGAGACTGACCTAATGGCAAAACTCAGGAGGAACAAGAAACTTGTGTTTTGCAGATGAACAGGGACATCAAGGTCAAAATTCTCCCCTCCTTGCAAGCGTTGGAAATGCGATTTTCCACCCCCCACAACCACCCCATCTTCTCAGGCACAGTTTCTGTTATTACCCATCACAGACAGGAGGGGTGTGCACATCCACAGATCAGCCTCGAGGCTGGTGACCCAGGAAATAAGGAATGTGTCACCTGGGATGACAGCTTGGAGGAGGCACGGGGGGCTGCAGCTGCCCTCCCGGGACTGAGCATTCACTGAGGTGAGGACCATGCTGGAAAAACAGCAACTCATCATCTGGTTAAAGCCTCCTCAGAAAGGTGGAGGTGCCAGAGGATAATTAATCCTGCAGCCCCACTCTATCAGCCTTGACTTTCAAGTGCTTTAATCCCCGAACTGTCACAGCTCTGCTGTGACTCTGCTCCCCTGTGCCACCTCCAAGGTGCCTTTCCAACTGCAGGGGAAATCCCTCACCTGGAGGTGCCAACCAGCCCAATGCCACTGGAAATGGGGAGGTTATGGGCGATCCCAGGGTGTGCTCTGCTGCCAGTGCCTGTCAGAGGTCAGGGCACGCGAGCCTGAAGCACCAGGACAGTCTGGACAGCTCAGCAAGGCCTGGCCAGGCTACTTTGCCCCAGGGGTGCAGGGACACTTCAGCAAAGCTCCAGCCTTCAGTTTTCCCTGGTGGTGAGGAAGGAGCCTTCCTACTCCTGAGCAAAGCATCAGGGGTTTTGTGGCAGAGAAGAGGATGATGGTGGCCACTTGGAGAGGTGGGTGTGACCCACACCTACACTCACACCCACCTTCCCTGTGCTCTGCCCCAGGTGAAATTACTCCAGGCAATAACTTCACCAAACCTGATTGCTGAGGCAGGTGGTAACTGCTGCTGGGGAGATGGGTGTGTTTTGAAATTCTCTGCTGCCCAGGGATTGACCCTCGGTTATTAAAGCATAGAAGCAATCAAAGCAATAAAACATAGCCAATGGAGTTCAGATAGGGCTGAAATCCTGCTCCTAGCAGAACCCAGCCTCCTGGCAGACAGAGAGCTGCTAAAATTGGCTGGCAGAATATTGGAGAGTACAACAATTGGTACACGCAGTAACTGAGCAGATGATGTTAATTGTGGCTGAACAGAGGCCGAAGGCTTGTGATGTGCCAGGAGTGCTATTTCAGGTATTGAGGTTTCTTATTCTGGAAATCAATTATTATTGACCAGGACAGACAAGAGAGGAAAAGATAAAAAAGTTATTAGCGAACATTAAAGGTAAGAAAGTTGGCCTGACTCATAGAAAGCAGTAGGGGCTTTCAACACACTGAGGATGAATTTTAATGTTTCCTTTTACTCCCTGCAATAGTGAAAGAGTGGGAAGCGAAACAAAGGCTGTGATACTAGATCACGAGCTATCTCCATACATGCTTTTCTGTTTTCCATGCTTGGCATTTTTACTTAGGTTTGCTAAAACTGGATTTGTGAATCACCCACTGCAGTTTCGTACACATCTCAGGATGCTTGTACTCAGCTGGTTGGTTTTTTTTAAATCAAAAAGCACATGCTATTAAAGTTTCCCTCTTTTGCAGCCTTCTGAGGTTTTCTGAGTATCCTCCTTCTGCTCTAAAACACAGCAGCCAGCCTCAGATGTTCTGTGGCAACGTGCAATTGTTCCTGTTACTGTCCACTGGTTCGTGTTCCCAGCAAAGTCGATGCCAGTTGTGCTGATGGAATACAATTGGAATATGCTTTAGAGGATGGGAGAACAACCCTGAGTGCTATTGATGGCTCCAGCCCAGTATAGGAATCCTGTTTGCCTGGAGTCCATTATCACTGGGGGGACAGCAGCAGCAGGAAGGCAAAGTGGGGACACTTGGCTGGTGGCCACCCTTGGGCCGTGTGGGGCACGTGGGCTGTCCTGTGACCTGCAGAGGGTGACCCTGCAGCTCTGAGGACAGGCAGCCCTGGCACTGGCTGAAGGACAGAACACCTCACCCAGCCCTGTGGAGATGTCCCTGCTTGGGCAGGTGTCCCAAAACCTTTGCTGCTCAGCCTGACTCTCCATGATTATACATTTCTGGCACTGTCTGGGAGTCTGATCCACAAATTTTGTCTCACTTCAGACCTGAAAGCATCTTGCTGAGGACCCTGTGGGTGACACTGCTGGGATGGGTCTCCCAGCACTATTCCCTGCATTAATGCCTGGTGCTGGAAGATATCCCTGCTTAGGAGAAGATTGAGATCTTGCATAACAGAGACCAAAGTCAGGAGACCACAGCAGCTCCTCCAGCTCTTGTAGTGGGCTAGGATCATGCATGTATAGGGTTTCCTGTAGTGAAATTCTAGGTTTCCTCATAATACACATTTTAAAAGTGCACAATCATGCACGTCAGCCCAAAAAATCCAGGGATGGACCTCCAGAGATGAAGAAAAAGAGGATACAGGGACACTGATATTGCCTGGTGGCACAAAAGTCTCCTTCAAGGCCAGTCAACATAAGACACTCAGTTTCTCTAAGCAAAGGCAGAACTGAAGTAATTTCTGAGCAGAGTAACAGCAGTGACAAACCACGTGGGAAAGAGAAACAGAGGCCTCTGCTTCAGCTTGCAGACTGATGACTAATTGCCCAGAAGAAAATCAGCCACATATAAACCCTGTTAACTGCATTTCCCTTGGATTTGTGCCAGGAGGAAAAGGCTGTATTCCTGAAAAGTTATGCAGCATCTGCAAACAGGTTTTTTTCCCCCCTGAGAGTTAACATGATTTCATATTTCTGTCCTTGCTGTGGTTATCAAAACCTCTGAGATGGTGGATGGCCCATCCTTGGGAACATTCAAGGCCAGGTTGGATGGATCTCTGAGGAACCTGATCAATTTGAAAACTGCTCATTGCAGGGAGTTGAAGGGTCCCTTCCAACACAATTCTATGATTCTACCTCATGTATGAAAAAAAAAGACAGGAAAAGCAGCTTTCTCTGAATGTTTAACTTGTTTGTGTCAAGGAATTTCCACCAAGATGAAGGAGCAGTCATTCCATTTAAGTGGGCCACGTTCTGTCTGCCTTGGAAAGCAACATGACAGAAATGGGGGGAAAGCAGAATGAATAATAACTGAGGCTTTTTGGAGTGGAAATAACATTTTGATGAGGCATGCAGGGACTGCAAAGTAGGACAGCATGGCTCGATGGGGATGCCTGGTTCCTGGCCTGGCCCTCAATTCTGTGGGACTGGTTTCTTTCCTGGAAACAGTTCTGTGTTTTTTTTTTAAACATTTCCCTCTTCAATAAGGAGCCATTGTCTCTTAATCCACGGTATCCACCCCTGGTCTAGGACAAGGATTTAAAAACCCCTCTTGGGAAGAGCAGGAATTAAGAGCTCTGGTGCTCTGGTTTGGCTTTCCCACTTGGAGAGGAGTTCAGGTTAAGGAGTGATGGAGATTTTACTAAAGGACAATTGTGCACAGGCTCTGCATCCTACCAGTTTACAACTAATCACATTATATTTTGCTTTCAGATAGGATAGGTAAAAACACAGCTTACAAATCCAATTTCTGTTCTATATTTGATCTCAGCTAATCCTCTCTGTAAACAGCAAACTCTGTCCAGAACATTATCCTGTTCTGATCTGCTGAATGTAATTGGGTATTCTTCCAAGAATTTAACTTCTGTCTATTTTAATTTTAATTCTTTATTTATTAATTAATATAACTATATATTAGAATTATTTCTACTATTATTAATTCAGTATTTATGTAATTTATTAAATAATTTTATTTTTTCGTAAAATTCCTACATAAATAATGTAAAAATATTTTTGAAGCCAGTGTACCCTCAGTTTCCAATTCTACTTCTTTTCTTCTGGTTTCAACCTGCTGTCTTCAATACTTTAGCACTTGGTCATGTCTTTCATTCAGCTCAGTGAGCAATGTTCAGAGTCAGGGCTGAAATTGCAGACTTTAAACAATCCAAATTACAATCTTTCACTAATGAGAATGGCGGATACTGTGTCAGAAAAGATTTTAGTAAAACTCAAGTTATGTATCTTGTATAGACTGTGAAAATTGCTGCTGCTGCTTCTGTAAGAGCAGCTTTCATGGAAGATTTCTGACCTATTAAGGCAGAAGGTTCAAGTTAAATTTTTCATTGTGATTTTCCCTGTCTTTCCAGAGGTATTTGATGTCCATAACAAAATGAGGAATGATTCAAAAATTTTAGATACCCCTCCATAGGCGTCACTGGAAGGAATTCATATTTCTCAACACGTAAGCAAATAGGTCTTCCTCAAAAAATATCCATAAATGTCCTCTCTGTCACAGTCCCCAATATCCAAAAGAAGCTTTACCTGAAATCCCATATTTAAAAACATTCCAGCTTTCTCATTCTTTAAACTCAGATTCAAACACAGCATCAGCCCAACTGCACCCAAAGTCTCCGTCTCCTTTTTTGTTTCTCGCACTAATTAACAGCTGATATTCAGAAAACCACTCATTTATCTGAGCTTCGAATGTTAGGCAGCATTAAAAATAGTCTGCCAGATTTGCCATCTGTTTGATACAGTGGAAGCTTCTCTAAGAGAAGAACAGAAAACCAGTGCATGTGTGGGGGAGAAAACACGAGAGGCCTCAGCTGAGGGTCTGAGCGAAAATGAAAACTCCCCCGAGCTCTTCGAACGCTGACTCTGATAGAGGATGAGAAGTGTGGCAGATATTTTATCCCAGAAGCCACAGCTCTGTGATCCTGATGATTCACACAGTTTTGGGCAGGGACGTGGCTTGAGAATGTTCATTTCAACACGAAATGTGCGTGTGGGGTGTGCCTGACGCGATTTTAACCATCCACAGGCTCAGCATCTCCCGCGTGTGCCTCTGCCAGGTGCCCTCTGTTGCCAGCAGAAAAGGAGGACAGTCTCCAAATTAGCCTACATGTCTCCAAAATCCCCTTTAGGATGGGATGAATCACCCCTTGGAGATGCCACCCACCTCCCCAGGGACTACAGGGGGACCTGCCTGACTCTCCTGAAGCAGCCATGGCTCACTTTGGGATGCCTGTGGTTAACTGGGGTGAATCCTGTTTCCTGATCATATACATTGCCCTAAACTGAGAAACAGGAGCTGCCAGACAGAGCTGATGTACCAGGATCCCGAGGCATGTGGCATGTGGTGAGAACAGATTGCCACTCCTGTAGCATCCTTGAAAAGGGAGATGTGGGAAAAGAGATTTTTCTCTTTTTAGGAAAGAAAAATGTCTATGATGCACTCATAGGTGTGTGAGCCCAGGACAATCTTACAGATTGTCCACTGAGAGGGGCACCATGAGAGAGGTTGGCTCTTTCACTAAGAGCAAAGAAGGATCTCAGTAGTTTTTAGAGTCATTAGGGCTCATAGAAAAAGGGAGATTACATTCAAGAGAGACTTGTGCAACCTACTGACTCTACCAAGGGGCATATTGCAAATATTCCATCTGTCAGTACTAATTATTAATGGCAGAACACAGCCAGGAACCAGCAAGGCTGATTGTGAGGGGCCAGGCTGAAAGTTTCCCATCTTCTGCAGCAGAAATAAAAACATTTCATAAAAGTATTTCAACCTTTAACAAACAACACAAATGTCTATATTCTGGCTTTTCTTAACACAAGAAGGGCACACATTTGCTGCTAATGGAGTACTAAGTGCAATTAACCCTGCAGCACATGAATGCATCAGGCTTGAAATGTTTTGTAAACTGGATAATAGGGATGTTTTAATACCAAATCCTCTCAGTAGTTGTAAGTGAAGCTGCTTGTATCCAAGGTGCTCACATGATTGAAGTCTGACATTGGAACTGGCTTGGTAATAGAGGACTGTTAGAAGGAAAATCTTAATTAATGGGGTGAAGAAAAGCAGGTTTGAGGAGAGACCAGCAAAAGATTGGCTTGGATCTATATAAGCAAGTTCATGAAGAAGGTTCTGATGCCTTGAGAGGCTCCCTGGAACAGAGGCTAGACAGTGTTAAAGAAATAAAGTAGGAAATTATTAAAAAAGCCTTCAAAGGATCCACCTTGGGCAGTGCAGGAGCCTGGTCATGGCTACACCTAAGATGGACAATGGGTCATGAGTTTTCACTTTTATAAGTTTTGTTCCATTTACATATTGGGGTTAATTGTTTAATTACATCTTCAGGTTATGAAGTCCCATCCTCCCAGATTGCTCTCCTCAGTTCTCTGCTGTTTGCACTTTTTGGGCCTGAAACTGCAATGGTGTCCTTGGTTCTGGGGCTGGAAAAGGATTGTTCTGTCTGACTCAGCTGTGAGGAGAACTTGCTAATAGTTTATATGAAGTTCAGATTCACACATCAATGCAGTACAGAATCTGGAAAATATGAAAGCTAATATTAAGGCACCAGTTCCAGAAACAGAATGATTTTGTCTTGCTTGTGTATGAGGAGAATAAGCTATATTTGGCTGGTCTGAACCGTAGGTAACACCAGAGTTACCTATGAGAAAAGTGTTAGACTGAGAGTGTTAAACTTACACTTTGTCTGGACTAGTGTGAACATAAACTGCAATAAATATAATACACCGAGTGTGACTTCACAAAGATAAACAGCAGTAAACAAGCCAAACAGAATTTTGGAGCTGTGCTGGAATTACAGATCTGTGCTGGGATTATGGTTTAATCCCCTAAAGGCTCTGAGGAGCCCCCATTGGGGAGGAAGGAGAAGGGGGAGTAAGGGAGAGAGAGGCCCATGTGTGACATTATTGTTCATGTTTTTAAAAGCACGGGTTTAAGCCATTTTTACTCCTTAAAATGTTTATGTGCTGCAATGTGACAGAGTTCAAGGAACCTGCTGATCATTTCGTGCTCCTTTACAACAAGAACAAGCAGCCACCTCGAGTTCACCAGGGCCAGCTGAAGTCAGAAACCAAGGTTAGCCAAGACATGGCCAGACTCAGCCTGTGCCACCTTTATACCCTCCCACACCCGCAGAGGTGAAATTTAGAAAATTAAGAAATGCTGGCATTAAGAAAATGGCCTTGATGCCACAAAAACATTCCTGTGCCTCGCCGTCCCAAAGCAGGATGTGACACAGGGCAGCCCTAGAGGTGTCCATGTCCTGACTGCCATGAACCCCCATCCTGTGCACCCCTTTGGTGTTTGGCAGCTCAAAGGGTGTTCCCCTAAATCCTCAGCCCAAACAGACACAGGATGGGGTGCACGGGCCTGCCTTGCTGTGTTGAAAGAGCCATCGGGATGCAAAAATACTTCATCGCCTTGGAGGGATCATCACGCCATTATTTTTTCCACTGTGTTCAGTTTTTCATCTGAATCCAGTTTTGCAGGTTAAAAATAGCCTGGTAAGCCTTGGAAAAATCTGTTGGCTTTGCTAGAATCTGGGCATTTATGCCGCAGATGCTGCTGCTGTAGTTGAAGAGAAAAGCTCACGTGACAGAAGCGATTCCTGCGCTGGTGTTTCGGCAACAGCCGCGGCACCAAAGCTCAGCCTGAGCCTGGTCCTGTTTGTTGGGGACCTCAAGCCAAGGGGGGCAGTGGCTGTGGATGGTTCAGTGTCCTGCAACACGAGTCGGTAGACACCCAGAAAGCTTAACTCAATGCATTTCTTTGAGGGAAAAAAATTTTAAAAAGTTAAATTTTCTGCTTAATGTCCAAAATGACTCAATAAACCAGCAGAACTACTCCAAAATTCTTTACTCGCTTTTCTGAGTAAAATACCACTGAGTGATTTCATAGAATCCTTGACAAGGGCAACAGTCCTCTTCTTTTTTTCCACTTACTTCAGGCTCTGTAGCCCTCTGATTTTCCATACTTGGTACAAATATGATGTTGATTAAGACAATGGAAACAGAAATCCTCTTGAAATAAGCATTTTTTGCAGAGTAACTCCTTAGAACTCTGCAAGCAGAGCCACTACCCTGTGACATTTGAAAAGGAGGGCCGTGAAGCCATCCTGCTGGGAATAAGGCCACTGGCTGGTTCTGCTCTGCTACCATTTAAACCTCAAAGGTCAAAAGAAAACGTTCCCAGTAGTTTCTCCATGGAAAAAAAGATTGGGCATGAGCTGAGGAACGTTTAGGTTTCTTTTTTTTTCCTGGTGGATTTTTAATTCAAAACAGACCCAATAGGATTTTTCCTTCAAAACGCAGCCAAAGGGTTAATAACAGTTTGAAGGAAAATAAGACTCCAGATCCGGCTTAAGTTTGGCACCTCTCTGATGATGTTGGGGGGTTTGGGTGCTTGACCCCATCTAGTGGCACTCCAGGAGCTGGGAGAAATCCCAGCCCGTGCTGGTTTGTTGAGATCACCTTATCCTATGTGAAAGAGCCACGGCTTCCCCTTGCCCTGCTCTCTTCTCCTGGTGGCAGAGCAGGCTGTGGCAGGGCTGGCACACGGAGGTGTTTCCCCATCTGCCCAGCCCCAGGTGCTCCTGAGAAGTGCAGAGGGAGGTGTGTGTCCAAGCAAGGGTGTAATGGCCTGCTGGCTGAGGAGATCTTTTAGAAATAAATAAACCCAGCAGCTCTTGTTTCCCCCAGGTGTGCATCCCCTTACATGGCTGCTGGATAGGAAGAGCATTACACTGGAACTTCATTTTTCACCCAGCTCCAAGAGCAAGTGACCTCTTTCTTGAGGTTTATGCAGAGCCCTGGATCTGAAGTGTGGCTGTAATCCCACAGCCTTTCATCTTCCCTATCCCACAGCCCCTGCATGACCATGCCTCTGCCAGCTTGGGGTCCCACAGGTGGGCTCTGCTGGGCTTGGCTGGGCTGGGCTGGGCTGGGCTGGGCTGGGCTGGGCCACCTCAGGTCCCTCCTAAAGCTGCCCCAGCTTGGAGAAGTGTTCAGCCAACTCTGCCCACTGGAGGAGAGCCCAAAGCTGTGGTCAGCTTTGGTGAAGACAATTTTGTGCCTGGCTGTGCCTCTGGAAGCTCAGTTTACCTCTCAGTCCCCTCTTCTCCACTCTGAACAGACCAAGTGGCCTCAGCTGCTTCTCTTACAGCTTCCCCCTAAGGCCTTTCACCATCCTCACAACCCTCTTTGGGACATTCTCTAATAGTTTAATGACTTTTTTCCATTGTGGTGCCCAAAACTGCCCCCAGCACTCGAGATGAGGCTGCCCCAGAGCAGAGCAGGACAATCCCCTCCCTTGCCCAGCTGGCTATTCTGGGCCTGATGGCTCCAGGACTGGGATGTCCCTCCTGTCTGCCAGGCCACTGCTGATTCATAGTCAAATTTTATCAGCCAAGACTCCCATGTCCCTTTCTTGGGCACTGGTGTTCAGCATCTCATCCTCCAGTCCATGCACACAGCCAGGGTTTCCCATCCCAGGTGCAGAATCCTTCCTTTTCCCCTGTTGAACTTACACAGCTGGTGATTGCCCAGCCCTCAGATTTGTCAAGGTCTCTCTGCAGAGCCTCTCTGGCCTCAAGGGAGCCAAGAGCTCCTCCCAATTTAGTGTGATCAGCAAACTTATTTAGAATTCATTCGAGTCCTGTGTCCAGGTTGAGGTGAGGGTGTTGAAAAGCACAGGAGCCCTGCAGAGCCCCAGCAGTGACCAGCCTGGTGTCACCCCATTCACTACAGCCCTGTGAGCCAGATGACCACTCCACACAGTTATCCAGCTGTGGGCTGCACATTTTGCCCAGAAGGATATTGTGAGAGAGAGATTTGGACCTCAGCCCTTCCTCTGGGACATGCTGGCACCGGCATGGTCCTGATTTCAACCGGGCTGATGGTGCCTCCTTTATTTGAATAACTCCTGGGAAGGATTTCATAGCCAGCCAACTCTTTTTTCATAACCACCAAGTCCCTCTGCCCTCCCTGCTGTGCCCCTCTGGACCTGCCAACACACAAACCTACTTTAATTCCACTCTCCTGCTGCAGATCACTTCACAGTGCTCATCTGCAGGGCGCAGGGTCCCGGGGGAGACTCCCTGAGCCGGGTCTGTCCCTTCTTTTACCCCGGAGCCGAGGTGAAACAACAGCTCCCAAAGTCAACAGCACACCCTGCGGCTGCACCGGTGGAAATTCAGGATGAGGCCACGGAAACACAAAAATTGCCTCTGAACAGCTGCAGCCACAAGCAGCGCTGGGGTAGGATGCCCAGTTCTATTGCAGGATGCCCAGCAGGGCCAGAGCTGAGCCCTTTTCAAACTCAACAAGTGCTGCCACAATGGAGCTCGTACCTCGTTATTGGTTGACAAGAAGCTTAGCATTGATTTAATGAGTTCCCTTTAGAAGCCTCCACTGCTGCATTCCTTGGAAGATTAAGGGCTGCTGCTTTTTTTCTCCCCCTCCCTTCTGCTTCTTTCTAATGATGTTACTGAGAAGGCAGGAGAATCTGAGATATGCCCTGCTTACCGCTGGGTGAACCCCATTTACATGGGGCATTTCTACTTCAGGAATCCTTCCAAACATTACACAGGCGGGATTTTACATCTGATAAAAGAAGCAGATAACATTCATCGAGCTTAAACCCCCTTAATGCTGCCTGAGTTTGCATTTGCTTGCTCATGTGACAGTGCCTCTCCTGTGCCTTTAGTGTTAAAAGTACTCTCCAGAGGCTGGTTGGAGAAACGCTGTTTTTGTTTTTTTTTTTAATCCAGCATGGATGACAAACACTGTGCATTACCGTCATCTATGGAAACACTCACCACCCTTTCGAAATGGCAAATCAGTTTTTGTACTGAACTGTACAGGTACCAGGAGGCTCCATTCAATCCATGCTTCGGGGGGCCACCAGGCAACCAATTTATTAAACCCTGGAAAAAGAGAATCAGTGCCCTCAGCTCGGCAGAGCCGGCGGGGACAATCTCACGGCAGCGGAGGGACCATCATCCCGACTGAGCCACGTCTAAGATGGATCAAGAGGAGCAGCTTTCTCTGGGGAATCCGACACAGATCTGGATTCTCCAAGGTCCTGTTCCTGAGGACACGACTTTGAGCGGTCACCGTGGCTCTCCAGGGCAGTGGTGGAGGGGATTGGAGGCGTGCGGGGTGGGATGGGACTGTGAGCATCAGCTCTCCTTTCACCTCACTGCTGCGGTCACACACGCAGCAGAGGGGAGGCAAGGGACAGGGCATCGCTGCTGTTTCTTTACAAACAAGAAACAAAAGGCGAGGCTGGGCGAACCGAAAATTTAGAGCAGCAAGACGAGAGATTCGAATTTTGCAAATCAGAGTTTACTTGCTCTGGAGCCTCGCAGCAGCTCTCTGTTACAGAAAAGGCACTTGGTTTGCGGCCAAAGAACTGCTGACAAAGAGAAGGGAAATAAAGAGACTTGCAGAAAGGCGTCGGCATTGTTTCTGTTTAAAAGCGCTGGGCTGTCAGCTCGACAGCGTGCGAGCTCTCCCTTTGAGCCAGGACACATTTTCTCCCGCAGTTCTCCCTGCGCTGTGAACCGTGCTTAACCAAACAAGGCAGGCGAACGGCACCGAAAGTTTTAATTATCGGCATTTACGAGCAACTTTGGCAGAGGCGGCGGGGTCCCCGCAGCCCCCCGGCGATGCGGCGGCATCGCACAAAGAGCCGGGCACTGCCTGACCCCCAGCTCGGCCGCAGGGAGATGCCCACGGCCGGAACCCTGGGGCAGGCAGTCTCCGAGGAGCTCGGCACGCCGTGTTCCCTGCTCCCGCTGCCTGGGGGGGACACCTCGCCGCAGGCTAAACTTTGTAAACACGGCGCGACGCCGCTCCGGGAGCGGAAACCAGCGCGGCTGCGAAACCGAGCATCCCCACGCCGGCAGGGAGAGCTGGCAGCGACTTGGTGTTGGCAGCGCCCAGCCCTCCCCTCTGCCAGCCTCCCCTTCCCCTTTAAATAAACATCCGTGTACAAAGCAGAAGGAACGCAGGATCCCCCCCCTTTTCCCCTCGAGAAGGGATTCGGAGCCCGCTGGATGCGCCCCGGGAGCGGCGAACGCCGCCCGCAGCCGCCGCCGCGTCCGGAGACGCCACTTGGTGAAAAACAGCAAAAGTACCTTTTGAATTCTTCCATCAATGTCCAAATAAATACATTTGGGCCGGTAAGTGGAGGAGGCAGATCCCATCTTGCTACAGCTGGGCTCTCACCGGACTTGTTTCCAGTGTCAATCAGAGCGGAAAATCAGGTTTATCCTACCCAGCCGAGCCACCGCTGCCTGACAGTTTGGTGTCCCCGCTCTTCTGTATCCCACTGTACTCTCATTCTGGGAAGGTCCCTCCTCTAACATGCATGCATTTTGCTGTGCCTCTGTCTCTCTCTCTGCCACCTCCTTTTAGTTTTGCTTCCCTCCAAATCCACCTGCCTCGGACAGATAAAGACACAGGCTCCAGATGCTGCCTGCAAGCCCCCTCTCCATTCCCATAGCAACAACCCCTCTTGGCTTTAAGGCTGGGCATCCGCGTTCGGGCTCTGACCCTGGGACTGACCAGCTCCTGTTATGCACGAGATCAAAAGGCATTTATCCCTCGGGGGGGGGCTGCGGAGGAGAAAAACCCTCCTTCATCGAGGTGGTGAGAGATACCATTTATTTTACACTGGATTAGGACCGTAATTATTAGTTAGTGCCTCTCCTGGTGAGCTGCTTGCACAGTGACAGATTCCTGTCTGGAAGTGTCCTGAGCTGGAAGTGTCCTTTCAGACACCCACTGCCAGCTAGGGCTTGGACCGCCTCAACCCAAACTCAGCAGCTCCGTTTCCAAATCCCTCCCGTTATCATTACAAGGACAGAGAAGCTTTTTTCCCCCCCTGTAAGCTCCAGCAGCACGCAGAAAGCACAAAGCCCATGCTCTCGCCCACCCCCATCCGTGCCACCCCCGGAGTGAAGGAATTTGTTATTTAGGGGAATGTGAAGCCTCCTGGCAAAAGCGTCTCCCATGAGCAAGGCAGGAGGGAGCGGAGCCCCGGCGGTGCTCCCGGAGCAGATGCCGAATGCCATCTGCAGTGCCCGGGCACGGCGGGGACGGGCTTTGGAGGCAGCAGAGAGGCTGCACAGCCAGCACATAGCCCGTCCTGCCAGCACAGCCCTCGGGGTTTTCTGGGGCTTTTGAGGGAGGGACTGCAAAAGCATTTCCTGGCCTCTCTTTGGGGCTTGGGGGGCAGCGGGGTCGGTGCTGCTCACCCTGCTCACCCCAAGCCCTCTCTGCGGCCAGAGAGAGACAAAACTGACCCCAGCAGAGGCCAAGGGGCTGGGCTGTGGTTTGTCTTTGACTGTGGTTTGTCCTTGACTGTGGTTTGTCCTTGGCTATGGCTTGTCCTTGGCTGTGGCTTGTCCTTGACTGTGGTTTGTCCTTGGCTGTAGCTTGTCCTTGACTGTGGTTTGTCCTTGGCTGTGGCTTGTCCCCTGGCTGCCCGTGGAAGTGCAGACAGGGCTCTGCTGCTCTCCAAGGGGGTCTTTTAGGGGCTGGAGGGCTGAGTGGGTCTCAGAGCTGCCAGGGAGTCAGAGCAAGGCTGACCTTTCAGGATGAAGCCAATGGTACTTCCAAAGCTCCCAGGATCAGCAGCAAGGCACTTCTTTTGGGAAATGCAAGCCTTTGCTTCTCTTCCTTCCTCTGCCAGCTTGGAGCAGGCACTGGAAGTCTTTCAGGAGAGAGCCCTTGCCAGTGCAGGGGTGTCCTGGGGGCTATCCTGTGGGCTGTCCCCTCGTGCTGTAGCCTGTCCCATATCCCACTACCCTCTCAACAATCCTCTGGGCTGTATTTCAGTCTATCCCACAGGCTATCCTGTAAACTACCCCAGTGCTAATCCCTCAGATTACTCCACTGGGGATTCCCCAGGGCTGAGCTACAGCTTCTCCCACTTCAACAGCCCTTCCACACCAACCCCACTGCTTCTGTACACCAGTCAGGACCTCTGTGACCCATCATTCCATACTCTCCTCTGCTAAGCACTGCCTTAACTCTGTTTTGCTGTGATTCAATCCTGACTGGATTCAACCCAGCAGGCTCCTGAGGAGATGGCCATGATGACAAAAATGCAGCCATTTGGAGAGGCTCAACAAGAACTCTCACTCTGGGGGATGCACATGGGACATTTGGGATTGTAAAGGAGGATACTGAGCTCTTCCACTGTGATCTCCAGGAGCAGTGAGACAGCATCACTAGTGCATTTCAGGGTTTGATCACACCTCACTATCTAATGATCGGTCTCACACTGGTGAGAATCTACTTTTCGATTTTTTTTTAAAAAATGTGATCAGCTTCTCCAGCCAGTAAAAAGACAAGCTCTGAAATCCAGGTGATGATCCTAGTCCTGCCTCTCCACTGTCCTTGTCCTATCTATTCTCTCTTTGTATTTAAAATTGTGTTTCTTAAATTCCAGTGCACATCACCCTCTTCCTAATTCCATTAATACTTGTTGGAAAAACTGCTTTGCTGTAGACCTGCTGACTATTGCTCTTTTCAAGAACTTCATGTAGAAGTGAATCTTCAAAAGCTGAGCACTCAGAAATTACGACAAAAGCCTGATGCAATCGAAGGCTCAGTTCAAGCCCATGCCTGAAAGGAGATGAAAGATAATATTCATCAAAGAGAATGTGCAGCTCCAGCAGATCACTGCTTGGGTTGGTTTAACCTTCCAGAGTCTCCTTATTTCAGTATACACTGGGCTATGTGGGGCAAAAATTAT
>VZTB01003373.1:0-18739 GCA_013397245.1 Thryothorus ludovicianus
TTTGCAGATTCATTCATAACATCAGGACTCCTCCTGGCTCCCCCCACCCGGAAAGGTGCCAGCATTGGAGAAAACTGTGACTGCTTCCTAACTCTGTTTGTTGTTAATACTATAGTTATTGTTATTTTGTTTATCTTGTTAGACTCATCAATAAAGAACTGTTATTCCTATACCAAATTCTTTGCCTGGGAGCCCCTTTCATTCCAAAATTATAGCAATTCAGAGAGAGGAAGTTTGTATTCTCCAAAGCAAGAGAGACTCCTGCTTTTCCTAGCAGGCACACCTGTCTTCAAACTAAGACAGAAAAACATGAAAATTAATCAGCATAAAATCTTGTCCTTAATATGTTCCAGAGTTACAACTGTTGGAGAACAAAATGCATTTTCAAATGGGACAGTAAACTTAGGGGCTTTTCTTCTTCAAGGTGTAGATATAGGGTCCTGCACTTGCTGGGGGGACTAATGCCCATTACCACTACAGGCTGGGGGCTGACCCGCAGGAGAGCAGCTCTGCTTGCACCTTGGGGTGCTGGTGGGCGACAGGTTGACCATGAGCTGGTCACAAGTACCCTGGGGGCCAGGAGAGATGGCAGGATCCTGGGATGCATCAGGAAGAGTGTGGCCACCAGGTCAGGAGGTGATCCTGCCCCATGTTTTGCCCTAGTGAGGGACATCTGTGGTATTGTGTTCATTTTTGGTTTCTACAGTTGAAGAAAGATAAGGAGCTACTCAAGAGGGTCCAATGGAGGCCACAGAGATGATGAGGGGGTCTGGGGTATCTCTCTTACACGGAGAGGAGATATCTGGGCCTGTATAGTCTGGAGAATAGAACACTGAGAGGGAATCTCACTAAAGTAAATAAGTATTTTCAAGACGGGTGCCAGGAGGATGGTGCTGGAATCGCCTCAGTGATGCTCAGTAGAACAGGTAGCGCAGCGAAGTCATGGAGTCTCCCTCTCTGAAGACATTCCAAACCCACCTGGGACCATTTTTATGTCACCTGCTCCAGGCTGGACTGCAGGATGGCAGGGCATTTGGACTGGATAATTATCAAATGGCCCATCCAACCCTGACAATTCTGTCAGGGTTCTTAATAAAGGTACTAGCAAATGAATCCTTCATTTCCTTTTAAGGCTTACTTTTCAAATATTTTTGTTAGTGCATAGCCTTTTCCATTTTTGAAATGGAGCTGCTGCTAGAAGATTAAAATGCATGAAGGAAGTGTAATGTATTCTACAATTATAGCATTGGCTTCCATGTTGCATAGTTATGGGGTATGGGTAGCATGATGAAAAAAACCATGGATTGATTATCTGAAATGTTGATGATGACATGAACTGAACCAGTAAACAGGAATCATATGTTTTTAACTTAGAATCCCCCAAATTTATGTTCTGAAACTTACAAATGTTTATGAAGTAAATTGTCAAGGATTAGTCTGTACAAAGGAGTAAATGTTCTCTCTTGAAAGGTGAAGTTTTATATTTAAGGGTTTAAACTATATTTTGTATTCATGCAGAGACGCATAAAAAGTGGATTTGACTTAACGTGTCAAACTACATCCTTCAGCTCAGTTTTTACTTATTCCTAACATAGGGAGAAATTCATCTTTTGCTTGCTGCAATGTGGGCCTCCACCTCACATTTTTGCTTCAAGGAGGTGCATAGCTGTTATGGTGGAAGCTATGTGGAAAGGAAAAAGTCCTGCATATTTGTTAGAACCATGTATGTTCTAAGATGAAAGGTTGATGGAAGGTCTCAGAGATGCAGGGAGGAGGATCATATCCATTAGCTCTCTCCATTTAATTTTGGACTGTATGGCAGGTACAGGTTAGGAGGGGCTTCAGCCAGGGGAAGGGACTATTGTCAGCAAATCCACATACAGATGCTAAGTTCATGTGCTGTGCTTTTGGCAAGCAACAAGTCTGTAACTCTCTAACCATTAAGTAATGTTCTGCACCTGTGCAGAACTGAGCACAGTTAAATCCTGAGTTCTGAAATATTTAATATTTTTCAGTTAATTAGTAGTGGTGACTTTAGGTATATCCTTTTCTGGTTTGATTTAGTGTTTGTGTATAAACCTTAAAGAGAATAAATTTGACTAAAACCAAAGGAGGATTATTTTAAAGTGTGTTGTAAGTCATTCTTGGGTTGTAAAATAGAGACAACTAAAACAAGAGATCTGAGTATTTCAAATAGTCATAGAGTATGTAACATGAAATTGTAAAATATGTATTAAAAAACTTGATCAAGCAACATAAAAAACAAACAACATTCCAATCTAAACAAAACTCCCAACCCAAAACCAAAGAACCAAACAAAAGATTAAAAAAAGTCAATATTCAGCTTTAGATTATGTAATATGAGATGTTTAAGAGTACGTATCAGAATTTCATAATAGTATTATTTCTATTTTCAAGTAATCCATTAAAATAGCCCCAAATTAATGAATATTCTCATATCCATCACTTTTCTTAGTTATCAAAATTGTGATAAAAAATTTATTCCTTTTTCAAATTAAAATGCTTATATATTATCTGTCTTGAACTTATTCTTGTAAAACTTGCAGTGTTTACTAAGAAGTTTTTCAAAAGAACTTAAAATTATTTAAATTGAAAGTTCTATTGGCATGTGTAATATTTGATAAAGGGATGAAATTAGTGAGTTTGTAGGTGTGGAGGTAACAATATCCTTAAAAATCTGGGTTTAGCAGATGAGAAAACTCCTGTGGATGTTGTGGATTGCTTTATAAAATGAGGTCTAGTAAGCATGTTGGCTGTTTGCCTGTATGTTTTCTCTTACTTTTTGAGGTGGCACAGCTAGTTGACTATATTTTGAATTTCAGTAACTGTCACTATGGTGAGTGAATCGTCTAAGTGCCATTACCAATAGTATTAGTAGTTTGTCCTTCTTAAGATTGTGCTAGCGCTCCTATTGTTTAAGCTGCCCAAAGCTTATTTACTGACCTTTTCTATGCGATGGCTGAGCAAATTGTCTTTTCAGAACTCCCTACCTTCATCTTGTTTGGGCTAGTGAATCAAATAGTTTACCATCTCACCCATTATGTTTTTCTGTGTTAAAAAAGGTCATGCTACATGGCTATATGTTTTGAAAGCTTTTACTTTAAATTTGTTTGGCTGAAAGGTAAGGCTGACATTGATTATTATTTGTTAATCAAGCAGTGCCGCTGCTGCTGTTTTTGTTATCTGGGAGAAAGATGTATATAGTGAGTCTGGTTTCTGTTCTTGTGCTGTTTCCTGTATTCTACATGTATGGCAAGGGAAGAACAAAACCTTTTTGCAAAGTAGGATGGGTAGAATTTTTGAGTTCTTTCTTACAGACTATTTTTCTTTTTTTTATCAACTCTGTGTACACTTGATTTGTAGTGCATCTATAGGCAGCACAGGATTAATTTCTCTTAGAAAAAAATTGCCTATATTGACAGAGATGTTGATAAAAAAGTAGGAAATTGCTTGTTTTCCTTCCCCTAAAGCAGTGTTTGAATTTATACTCTATTACCTTGTTTAAATTGCAGCTCAGAGTGCAGTGATGGAGAGTGGTCTACATCTGTGCCTTCATATTTTACTGCTGTGGAAAAAGAGCAGTCCTCAAGTGATGAAAGCTGGGAGACTATCTCGTACAGGGAGGAGCATGGGCCTGATATGCAGAGGAGTAGCAGTGGTGTGAAAGAGGAGAGCATAGACTTCTGTTTCCAAGAAGGGTATGCCTTTATTTTATTAGCTAACTTCCTATAGCTTCTGGCATCACCAGTAGTAGGGTATTCACATAGCACTACACAGAATAACATTGAAAAGCAGTTACCATGCTAGAAACAATCATTTGTCTACATCACAATAAGTAGTTGTATTTATTTCAAAGCAGGGAAAATACAGCATTTCATGCAAGCAGTTCTATGTAATGAAAAATGCAGAAACAGTAAGAGTTTCTTACATGTAGTGTCAATATGTTTAATAGACTTAATATATAAAAGCCAGTAAGGCAGGTTAATTGTTAAGATATACATGTTACATAAACATCTTTTGATACTGCTTGAGACTCCATGAAAAGAACTTATTTATCTCTGCTTTATTGCTTCTCCTATTCCACTGCTGCTCCTTATTTTCTGCAGCTCTATTAGTGATTAAAGTAAACTTTAATTACTTGCTTGCTCTAGTAACTTTAAACTTACTTTATTTTTCCAGTCATTCAGTGCTTTATAAACTGCAGCTGCTATTGTTTTAAGGCAAAATTTGTAGCTCTGTACAGCTTAGAAGAATGTGTTTGGCTTTTTAATAAGCATCTAATTGTGACTCTAGTTTGGACCTTCATAAAACAAAGGCCACACCTAAGTGGTCTTTCAGCTTCTTCCACTCTTAGGTGCCCAGTACCTATTGCCAAGCAGTCCAATTTGTTGTTAATGCTTTTTTAGTATTCTCCGCATTCTTGGGTCTCGGAGAACTTGTGTGAAACTAGTTTATGAAAACTTTATGACAACTCTTCTCTTTCAGAACAACCGTAATGGAGCTGTGTGCTTTTTAATGTTCTTTGATATGAACAGCATGAAAATTATGCATCTTTAACACAATTCTTGTTTATTTTCCCTTTTATAAGGAAAGTGGGCCTCACGGTCCCACGACTCTCTGAATCCGGATGACTTGTATTCCTCTAGAATACCCAGGAATGAGACGAGTCTTTCTCTTGCAAGTAGTAGCTCTTTGCATTGCATTGAGGCCAGACTTTGCTATGGAGGCTTCTCTGGGCTGTCAAGACAATCTTTCTCCTTAAGGCCTTTAGGAACTTGTAGATAAATAAGAAAATGTTTAGTACCAAATTTATTGACCCTGGCAGAGATGCTGGCAGTACTAGGAAAAATTCAAATCAACTGCTTCCTATACTGTTGGCCTTGAGCATTAGACAAAACTTTGCCACAGAATGATGGGTATTACTAGATTCTGAGTCTGGAGCTGATACCACAGGAGTTTCTTGAATTTTTATGGCAAATGCTAAATTTCTAATCTGACTGCAGTCTGGAAAACATGTGTGTTTAGTCTCTGTTACGTTTGGCTTTTGTTGCTTATGTATGTTTATAAATTCCCTTAGCTTTTTCGTTTTAGCTTTTCATTTATTCTTATGAAGGGAGCGGACATTATTAGAGGAAGGCGAAATTCCCTGGTTACAGTACCAAGAAGAAGTAGAAAGTAGCAGTGATGAGGAAAATGATCCAATTAGTGATTTTGTGCATCTTGGATTCTTCTTGTTGGATGGAAATAACAACCTTGAGGATGACTCCAGTGTGAGTGAAGATCTGGATGTGGAGTGGAGGTATGCATTTGATAGTTGTCTGTAAGATGTCAGAAGTATTCATGGCTATTAAGGACTAATAATCTCAGTTTTTAAAGTTTAAGGTATTTCAAGTGCTATGTATCTCCTAATGGGAGAAAAGGGAATAGGTTTGCTAAATCAGGCTGTGATTTGAGCAAATTTTGGTGCCCTAAATATGCAAAGTGTGAGTGTATTTTTTTAATTTAATTTTCCTGTGAAAGTGTAACAAAAATAAGGCAATATAAATGTAATCAGCGTTCAAGTCAGTCCTATTTTATAATTGGTTTCTTCCTCCTTTGAAACTGGTGTGTTAGTCATTATGAATCTATCTTATTTCTCTTTGAAATGCCATGCACTTGCCTGATACTATCATAATTTTGAATGCTTCACTTCATTTTCTGTCATTAGATTACTGAAGGATATTGCAATCAGTTTATTATAAAAATGCTGCAAATACCCGGAATAAAGTGATTAGAGCCACATTCAAAATAGTGTATAATGTGTTTGTTTTAGAATGTCTTAGACAAAAGGCTTTCCAGTGAGAGACGTAACACTTGCTTCTCTTCTGCCTATTAAAATATAAACTCGAGCGCAGATATAACAACACTGTTATTTTCTCCTTGTGAAGCTATATTGTGGAAAAGCAGAAGAGACTAATGCATGAGAGTCCTAACTAGAAGTAAGGCATGTGTTCTTACACTGCCAGGCAATAAGCTAGCAATGGAATTGTGTGATAGGGACAGAAGCTGTATTTTAAGTGTTGGAGGTTTAGCCCTGATAAGCTTCCTAGTTACTAAAAACAGGAGCAAAGGTGTTGATGGTCTGTTAAATGTTGTCTGCTGAGCATATGCACACCTGTACCTCATTTCACTTGTATGTGTTTTAAGATTGGATTTCTGAATTTCTAAAACAGAACTCAAAGGAGCTGCCATGAACTGTGACAAATGATGTAATGAAAATCTGATTGTTAGTTATAAAACAATCTTAATAGTATACATATGAAACATATTAGCTGAACTTCTGCCCTTTCAGAGCAAAAACGCATCAGGATGTTCTGAAGTATATACTGTGGGAGTGTGGTACCACTGTTCTGGGACCAGGGGTAGGGAGCTGCAGAACTGCCTCTGAGAGACTAGGGCTGTCCCATGTGGGATACAGCTGGCTCCAGTGGACCCACCGCAGGGTGGGGCCTCTGGGAAAGTACTAAGAAAGGATAAAAAAATGCTGAACTGCAAGCAGTGTGTGAGAGAGAAATGAGGATGATATGAGAGAAGCAACCCTGTGGACAAGGTCAGAAAAGAAGGGGGAAGAAGTGCTTCAGGTATGGGAGAAGACTGTGGTGGAACTAGTAGGGATTTGCTGAAAAAACTGTCTCTGGGGCATACCTGTGCTGGAGTAGTTTGTGAAGGACTTTAGCTTGTGGGAATAACCCATGCAGGAGCAAGGAAAAAGCTTGAGGATAAAGTAACTGCAGAGAGGAACTACCCACGGACAGACCACAACCCCTGTTCCTTTCCCTCTGCCCTGCTTGGGATAGGGGAAGTTAGAAGACTCAAGAATGAAGGAATGAAGTTGAGCCTGGAAATAAAGGGAAGGCTAAGGGAAAAGTGTTCTAATTTTTGTCTTTGTTTCTCACCATTCAAATCCATTTTTATCGGCAATAAATCCATAGAATCATAGAGCAGCCTAATTTGAAGGAGCCTCAAAAAAATCATCTGGTTTAACCTTTCATTAAATTAAGGCTTTTCCTGAATTGTTTTGCCCTGTGGTGGTGATTGATGACTCATGGCCCTTTTTCTTGACCCACAAGCTTTTAATCTTACTCACATGTGCCATTGAGGCAAGGGAGGGGAGAGATCACCTGACTGGGTATCTGGCTGTTATTAACAAGTGATGTGCAATAACTGGATATATCCAGACTTGTTGTAGCTGTTTATTTTGAGAGTGAGATCATGTTTCCTAACTCATGTTTTTCAGACTACTTGATGAGTTTGGTGATGGCCTAGGACTTGCTCAAGCCATTCCTTATATGGAACCTCAATTTCTCACATTTATGGCACTAGAGGGACATTTAGAAGCTGTGGAGGTATTAAAATATTTTTGGTGGTCTTATATCAATGATGTCGTGACACAAATGTTTATAATTTAATCCCTTTTCAACTTAATCTGAAAATCAAGAGAATAAGGGAAAAAATACTTCCCTGTGTTAGCTTGAACTTCTGGGTCTGCAAATATGAAAATGCATATTTTAAAGAATGTACTACAAGAAGTCATTGATCAGTACCTAGTCCTTTTAGTATATGCATTTATTTCCTCCTAAGGCTAAGAAAGTTACTGGTTTCTACCAGTATAAATATACGCCATTTAATTCTAAAGAATTTTGCCAAATTCTCTACATAACAAAGGAAAACTTATACTTGAATCTCTGCCAGTAAGCTGTCCCAGCTTTTTTTTTTATCAAGAGTATATTTGGATTTATCAAATTTGTATTTATCAGTTGAAGACTCTTCTGTGCTTGATTGTCTTGACTTTGTGTACTTTACATTTTGAAAAAAATTTAAAAACTCACCCCATAACAAACAAACAAACAAAAAGCCCTAATCAGGAAAGGAAACCACCTGAAAGAAAAAAAATGCCTTTTATCTTTACCTTTTTCTATCCCGTTTCACCTGTCTAATTTTGGATAGACAAAAGCGTTTATTGTCAAGAATCAGCATGGTTATGATCTTTGTCTTTTGTTTATTTTTTCAGGTTGGTCAATGTAGAGCTAGCTGAAATCCAGTTTAATGCAGTGTGACAATTCTGGCACTGGCAGAAATCTCCTCTGCAGGCTATTTTTCAAAATAAGAGTTAAATAATGTGTAGACATACAATATGGTGTTACAACTGATGAACTGAATGCTTTGTGGGTGACATAAGTTTAGGGAAGCAAGGGGCAGTTTGACTGCTAGCATCTACTATAAAGGGGTAAACAGGGCAGGCTGTATGTCATAGCGTGCTTGCAGACAAAATACCAAGGGCACTTTGAAATGCTCTCTAAAGCTGGCAGACAGTGGAACAATCGTAGGTAATGGGTTTTTTCCCATGGATGTGTGCAAAGTCAGTGATTTTCTGAATAAGCTTCCCAGGTCTTTTCCAAGCCAGTGGGAGGGGTGTTCTCTTAAGTTGGCAGTCATGCAATTGCCAGATTTTGTAAGTTCCCCAAGGTATATGGTAGGTCATCATTCATGATCAAGTATCACAGGGCCTTCTCCAGCTGTATAAGATCTTGTTAGCATTACTCATTTGGAGACACATCATTAATGTGGAGGTCTGTTGATATCCTTATTGTAAAAGCAGTATTTTTAAGCTGCATAGAGAAATTTCTTGTCTCTTTCATAGCTGCTGGTTCTCACTACATTAAAAAAAAAACAAAACTGCAAAAACAATTGACTTCCTCTGTCGCACCAAAGCAAGAGGATCTGTGTAAGAGAGGGCAAACTAATCCCATCTTTTATCTTCACATTAATACTTAAAGAGGAGACTGAGTTTATTATGACTCTTAAGTTTTTCTTTCTCATTCCTGTGAATTCATTTGCCTAAGTACTCTGTCAGAAGAAATGTGTGCAGTCCTGCCAGAGTGACCTGTAAAACTAGTCCCAGGTGATTATGTGCATGGCTGGCTGAGGATGTGCTGTAATTATGTTTGTGTCAACAGAGCATCACTGAACACCATTAGGAAGCATTCAGATAACTACGGAGGTACCTGTGGTATGGGGCACTGTGAATGTGGAAAAACTGATTCTCTTACATAGCATTTGTGCTTGAAAGTAACACATAAGGGTGTGACACTTTTACAGTGAGCACAGAAATCTGGCATATTTGGAATTAGTCAGCAGAAAGTGGTAACTGAGTAATAAAGGGAAGAGTTGTATGGACTTGTGACCGACCACATGGACAACACAGTCTGGAGTAGGAATTCCAAATATTCCTTTCAAATCTCAAGCAGAATATAGAGCACATATTTTTACAGTATGAAGTGGTTACTAAAATTGTTCTGAAAATTTGAGCAAAATAATTTACTGTTGCTTTGAAATACTTGAAAGGGATATGACACAAGAGAGCATTCAAAATCCATGTATATCTTAATTGGAGGGGAGGGAGTGGGTGAAATCTATCCCAAATAATTTTGACATTTGGAGGAGAGAAGTAATGAAAATATGAGATGCTTGTTTTGAAAAGCAATATTCTATGTCCTATAAAGCTCTGGGTTCCTAAAATTTAATAGAATATATGTGTGATTTTTAAGGGCTTTTTTTTCTTCTTTTATAAAGAAATTACATTGCTAGGAGTGTCTGGTTTACTTCATTAGGAGTACAGAACAAGCTGGTTGCCTCTGCTGCATCAGTGACTTTATAAATATTTCCTGTGCCAACTCACACATGTGAGGAGCTCAAACCCCTGTAGACTGTAATGCTCTTGATTTGAACAGAAAAGTGTCCAGCAGTTTGTTTTGGTACATGGAGAAGCAAGCATTGACACCAGTAATTGGAGGAAGTACAGTTATTTTGAAGACACACCTTATTAAAGTAATAGACATTACTTTGCTTTGGGTTTAAAAATGTGGCTTTCAGCCTCAGAGTTGCTGTAAGACTTTGTGTCTATGTTTCTTTTGTGTAGATTTCATAAGCAAGCAATACAGTGTTTTCTGAGAACACTCATGCTGGATATAAATGGAAAAGTTTGATGCATGAGTAATACTCCAATGTTCTGTATCCCTGAGATCTTATCTAGTTTTTCCAGCTGTAGTAATTACTCTGATGAAGCACAGCATTTTTACCTACAGTTTCTTCTCAGACCATGGCAATTGGAGCAAATACTATACAAAAAACAAATACTAAAATCATCCTAATATTAATAAGGTAGTGTTGTCTGCTGTACCAGAATTTAATGGGTATTAGCTGTAAAATCGGAGCAATGTACCTGTTTTGTAGGGGGACTTGCACACTGCACTAGGGATAACCCCAGGTTTTCCCTAAAACTGACAGATTTCTAGATGAGAATATGACGCCTCAGGGTCGTAGCCTGGACAGTCAGACCGGTGGCTTCCTTGAGAATTGGCCTCTGGTGACTTTAATGAGAGAGACAACTCTGATCCAGTCGTTCAGAAACTGAACTTTTATAAGGCAAAAACAAACAGGACAATGTGCACAGTAACAGTAAAGAACTGGAAAAGAGAGGGTCCAGGGTATGACAGGGCTATTTATATATTTAAATATAGGAGGAGCTAGAGCAGGGATCTGAAGGAAGGGGCCAATGGGAGAGAGCGATTAGGAATATTACAATTCTGGCAATAAAAAGTAACCAATAGTAACAGGGAGGACTGAGAACTTTCTGGCAACAATTTACATAGAACAACTGAGGGATCTTGAGAGTGAGCCTCCTGCTCACCATGACATGGTTTTCCCATGGCTTTAAGCTGAGATTTTCTTCCTCTTCCACTGAACCAACCCCAACAAGAATAAATGTGGCAGTAGGAGCTGTAAATATTTCTTAGCTCATGCTGATCTCTCTGCCACAAAGATTTGACTGTAGATATAAAACTGCTAGTTTAGATCTGTGGCAACTTGAGCTGTGTTGTCACTGATCCAAGTCCAGGCATGTTTTCAGGTTGCAGCTGTATAACTTCAGGGAAAATTTAAGAGGAAAGACGACTAAAGAGGTTTTTCTATAATCTAGTGTTTTTCTGTAGAGCTTTTTAGTTAAGTGTATTTCCAACATTACAAAAATATCGCACTGTCTTACACTTCTTGCTGAGGGAGCTTTGCGGCCAATAGAATAAATAATTTTCAAGCTTATTAGAACAGTAAGTAGTTGTACTAATAGAATGTGACGAATTCATTCAGGGTATGAGCCCAGTGCTTCTGTCTTCTTGCTTCTTCAGTTTCAGTTTGCTTGCTGTTCAACAGGTAGTACATTTCTCAGCAAATATATGACCAAATATTCTGAGTTCTGTGATTTTTTTTTTCTACTGGATATCCTTTCAATGTCTTGCCTAGTTGAATATGTGGTGTACACAGCAAATATATGCAGCAAAAATTGTGTAGACGTTTAGTCTTAAATATTTTGGATGGTAAAAATACTGAGTTTAAAGAAGAGTTACTTGTGAGAATTTAGTCTATTTTAAGATTAGAAATATGTACGTGGATCTTGAGTTTTCTATTTCTTGAAGATTAAACTGCTTGTGTAGCCAAGGTACTTAATATTATTTTGTTTGTGCCCGCGTAATTCAATAGTTGAAGCCAGGAAACACATTAATGAGGGATTTATTTTCAGAAGCAAAATGAAAGGACAGTTTTAGATTGGCAAGCTTTATTACAATTTCAATTTGCTGCCTTTTCTGTAACTTTACAAAATTAACAAATGTTCATTGTAGGTTAAGTTGAGACTGTCTTCATATTCTAAGAATGCTTTAAAAGTAAGGTGTTACTGTTTTGACCTTTAGTTTCATCTCATTCATTAAAAATATAAAAATGATGTAATTGTTAGTTTGACAGACATATCTTCCATTTTAAAAAGCAATTAAAAAGAACTGAATTCCTTTTCTTGTTTATTTTCAGACTGCTCTGGCGCAATTGGAGTCTCTTACATTTGATGTTGAACAGACACATCCACCAGCTATGAAGGAAACCATAGATTGTCTGCCACAGATTATTGTCACAGGTGACTACAATTGTATGGAAAAATAACGAAAAAGTAATGTCCACAAAATTTGTAAGAACAAATTCAACTTTCTCCATTACCATAGTTACAATATTTAGGTATACTTACTGCATAATGCTGTTTTAAGATCTTTTGAATCTGAGTATAATTTGGATCCATTTGGAAAACTAATCTAATGGAGTTACTGTGACTGTCCTTTGTGACAATTAGTGATACTGTTGATAATATATGTATTTTAATTTGAGCTCATATTAGAAAAAGGTATTAATACTTTTTCTTCATCATGGGTTTAGGTCAAGAGCAGTGTTGTACTATCTGTTGCAGTGAATATGTGGAAGGTGAAATCATAACAGAGCTACCCTGTCATCATTTGTTTCACAAACCCTGTGTAACTCTTTGGTTACAGAGAGTAAGTACTACAGGACTGGTGGAGGATTTCTGGGGAGGTTGTATATTTTGTGTAGTCTTCTGGGAAGAATAACTTTTAACTCTTTGAAAATGTGGGATGAAATACCAAATGTTGAATTTATGCATTATGGAACCAAATTCTAGTGCAAGTGAGGAAAAAAATTTATATTTGTACTCACCTGAAGGGCAATTTCTTTAACAGAGGGAATACTTTTGTAAGGGAAAACATGTTTTCCTTTTTTAAGAATGAAAAACATGGATGAGTTATAACTCATTTTGGTACAAGAAGACTTTTCTTTACTATATTTCTACCTTGAAGTAAAGATGATGGAACTGTTTTCTCTGAGAAGAGCAAAAGGTTTGCTCTGTCTTACCACAATGTCAGGCTATTTATGATGACAGCTAAGACTGGCAGAGGAAATACTGAAATGCTTGTAGATAAAATTTTTTTTAAATTACCCTTAGTAATTCTTTATGATATTAGGTTTCATTTGCATGATCTGTAATCAGTTTCCTTCCAAATGTCTTTAAAAGGCTTGCATCATGTTGAAGGTAGACTAAAACAACCATAATTAATGAAATGGTATGATTTTTTTTGTTGCACTTGCACTTTCCTTTATTTGCAGTGCAAACCTGGACTTGGTAGTTCTCAGTGAGCTTACAGTGTAACACAATTTCCTCAAGGGTATTAGAGAAAGATTAATTGATTGTACCCTGGAATTCATATCAGAACACCTCTGGCACGGAGAGTTGGTGTATTTACTTGATGGGTTTTTAAGTTTTTTTTTATCTTGATAGTGTTGATTACCGTATTCATTTTTGTTTTACACATACTTCCTTTTTTTTCTATTCTCATAGTAAACTGCTATTGCTGAAAACTAGGACAAAATACTTCCTCTTATATTTGGGCTGTACCTAACTTATATTTAATCCTTGCCTCAAAAAAAAAAAATAAACCTACAAGTCCTACCTGTAAAATCAATGCTGTGAAGAAGAACTTGGAGAGATACTGATGCATTTGCTGTGTAGCTAGTATAAAAGCAAAACAAGTCTTTTGAGTTTGCATTAGCTGTCAGCTTCAGGTAGCTGTATAGTCAAATTTGAGTTTGAGATGGTGCTGTTGTGGAGACCCTAAATACTTTATAAATAGTAACTTCTAGCTTTTCAGTGGAATTGAATGCAAACTGTGCAAATGACCTCGGTTTTCTTCTCTTTTTGTAGTCAGGAACATGCCCTGTTTGTCGTCATGTGCTTGCACCTGTACTTCCTGAAGCAGCTGATGACAATGGTTTTTTTATTTGATTGATGATTCAGCATCTTCTGTTAACATTGCTACTGGACCCACAGACTAGGGTCAGAAATAAAATCTGCCACCAAAATCAAAATGTAAATTTTGCCTGTTTTAATTATAATGTGAAAACAATTCAGTGTAAAATATTAATATGTAGTGATGGATTGTCTTGTGTTGGAAGGGACTCTAAAGATGATCTGGCTCCAACTCCCCTTGCTGTGGGCAGGGGCACCTTCCTCTAGACCAGGCTTCTCCAAGTCCCATCCAACCTGGCCTTGAGCGCTTCCAGGGCTGGGTCATCCCGAGGTTCCCTGGGCAGCCTGTGCTGTGCCCTGATCCAAACCTACTTTCATTTAGTTTGAAACCATTCCCCCTTGTCACATGCTGTTGTGAATAGTCCCTTTCCATCCTTCTTGTAGAATTCCTTCAGGGACGGGAAGGTCATAATTACGTCACCTCAAAGCTGCCTCTTCTCCAGGCTAAACAATCCCCATTTTCTCAGCCTTTCCCTGAGGAGAGGAGCTCCATCCCCCTGATCACCTTGGTGTCCCTCCTCTGCTCTCTCTCCAGCAGCTCCGTGTCCTCCCTGTGCTGGGACCCCAGGGCTGGAGGCAGCTCTGCAGGTGGGGTCTCAGCAGAGTGGGGCAGAGGGGCAGAATCCCCTCCCTGCCCTGCTGCCCACGGGGCTCTGGGTGCAGCCCAGGACACACTTGGCTCTCTGGGCTGGCAGTGCCCATGGCTGGGCCATGTCCAGCTCTCACCCCCAGCACCCCCAAGTCCCTCTGGGCAGGGCTGCTCTCGATCTGTGCATCCCCAGCCTGGGCTGGCATCAGGGGTAGCCCTGACCCAGCCAAGCAGCACCAGCACTTGGCCTTGTTCATCCTCGTGAGATTCCCATGGGGCACTGCTTGAGCTTGTCCAGGGCCCTCTGGATGGCATCCTGTCCCTCAGGAGTGTCAGCTGCACCATCCAGCTTGGTGTCATCTGCAGATTGGCAAAGGGGGCATTTCATCCCTTCATCTGTGTCATTGATAAAGACAGTAAGCAGTGCTGGTCTCAGTAGGGATCATCAAGGGCCACCACTTTTCACTGTTGTTGATCAGGACTCTGAGCCATTGACCACCACCCTCTGGATATGGCCTTCCAACCACTTTTTAGCAATCTAGCAGCCCACTCATTAAATCCATTTCCTATTTAGAGAGAAGGATTTTGTGGGGGATGCTGTCAAGGGCTTTGCTGAAATCCAGATAAATTACACCCTTTCTTTATCCTCTGCTTAGTCACTCCATTGTAGGAGGCCACTGTAGTAAATAGTTAACCTTTGTTCATTAAAATCTTTCTTACAAAGGGCAGAAGGGCACTGCCACTTTAACAACAAAATCACAGGAATCCAGTTGAGTAAACACAATGTAAACAGATAAGGAACTAACACAAGACACGAGGAAGACATGGGGGTGAATCTGAAAGCTTGCAAAATATTTAACCAGATACACAGAAATTAATTTATAGGTTACTGAAGAAGATGATGAGCCTTCCTCTCCTCACGACCACCAGAAGGAAGACAAAGACCCTCTAGCAACAAGAGACACATGCGCACAAGATGCCAGGAAGTCTACTAGCACCGGAGAAGCGACCCCCAAACCCCCATAAAAAGGGAACAGACTGAGGGGGGAGTGAGCGCTGTGTTTGTGGAGCAGAGTCTCCCCAGCCACCCTGCAGTTTTTTTGCTTACTGTCACTTGCTTAATAAATGTGATTGGCTTTAATTGGATTTGTTCCTGTCAATTATTTGGAACTCATTTATAACAGCCACCAGGTGGGAAAGAATGAGAAAGTCAATAGGAAAAACAATCTTGTTTCCATTCTAGTTTCATGTTACCTATACATGCACTAGTACATTGGAAGTATTCATATTCTGGCAGGTGTTGATAAATTAATTTGTTTTGGCTATTAGACAAAGAGGTAACAATTTTTTCCTAACTAGCCATAGCAACAGTAATTATAATAGTGTGAAAAGAACTTCCTTCAAGTCAAAGGGAAAGTTCTGAGGGTTTTGGGTAAGGTTACATGGTAAGCTGCCTCACAAATTGGAGTTCCATAGACACCTTCCTTGTTATACAAGGCAAGAAGCTCCTATTTCCCCTTCTTTCCTTATTCTGTGTTTGATTAAACACCTGAGGAAAACAAACTTTTTTTTTTTATAAAGTAAAGCTGCAAAATGCAATTATTCTCTATCTCTGAAAAATAACTCCCTACGAACCACATAAGCTGCTTATATAAGCTGTGAAAAGTGTTTGGATCAGAGTGTCTGAGTTGAAAGGGCCCTTACACATCACCGAGTTCTAATCTTCCCTGCTATGGGACTGTTTCGGTTTGGGTTGCTTTCTTGTAGAATTTTTTCCCAAAAAAGTTGCTAGAACCCTGATTGCTGGGTGCTTATGGGCACTTTAAAGTACTTGGAAGAGACAAAGGAGGTAACTGTCAGAGAGAGGGTGGCATCTCTCTCTTGGGGGCTGGGAAAGAACTGAGGAGTTCAGTCTGTGACTCCAGGGAGATCTCACCAGACCTCACCTGGAGCCGATCTCGGAGTGACTTTCGTGGGTCCCCCGGGAATTCAGACCCTGNTGTTTATCTTGTTAGACTCATCAGTAAAGAACTGTTATTCCTATACCAAATTCTTTGCCTGGGAGCCCCTTTCATTCCAAAATTATAGCAATTTGGAGAGAGGAAGTTTACTCTCTCCATTGCAAGAGAAAGACTCCTGCTTTTCCTAGCAGGTGTGCCTGTCTTTAGACTAAGACAGGAACAGAGCTTGTTCCATGCCTGGCCTTGAACATTTCTAGGGATGGGGTAGTCACAGCATATCCAGACAGCCTGTTCCAGTGCCTCACTATCCTTACAGTAAACAGTTTCTTTCCAATATCTAATCTAAACCTCTCAATTTAAAACCCTTACCCCTCCTCTTATCACTGTACTTCCTAGTAAAAAGTTCCTCTTCAAACATTCTGTAGCCCCCCTGGGAGGCTGCTTTAAGGTCCGCATGGAGCCTTCTCTTCTCTGGGCTGAAGAACCCTAATTCTGCCTCACAGGGGAGGTGCTCCAGCTCCCTGGATGTTTTTGTAGCTCTCCTCAGGTTCTGCTTGCGTATGTCTACGTCTTTCTTACGCTGAGGGCTCCAGAGCTGGACACAGCACTCCAGGTGTGAGGAGAATGCTCCATAGGAGTGAAGCAGGGAGGCAAATAATCTTTTAACACAGCCCAGGACATGTTTCTCTTTCAAGGCTGCCAATGCGCATTGCTAGGTCATATTGAGCTTTTCATCATTGCTAGGTCATATTGAGCTTTTCATCATCCAGCACCCCAAGTACTTCTAAGTACTGCTCTCAATCCCTTCTCTGCCCAGCCTATTTTCATGTTGTTCTTGAAATTGCCCTGACCCAGGTGCAGCACCTTGCACTTGGCCCTGTGGAATTTCACACAAGCCCCTCTCAGGCCTGTGTCAAGCTCCCTCTGGGTGACATCTCCTCCCTGCAATGTGTCCATCACACCACACAGATTGGTGTTGTCAGCAGATTTGCTGAGGATGCTCTGATCCCACTGCCCCTGTCACTGACAAAGGTGTTTAGCAGAGCCAGTTCCAACATTATCACTGGAGGAATCTGCTTATCCCACCTGAGTGTCCACCTGGGCCCATCAAGCCACTGACCATGAGCCTTTGAATGTGACTGTCCTGTCTGTCAAGTCTGTGTCTCTCCCATTTAGAGGGAAGGATTTTGTGTGGCATCAAGGACTCCTCACAGAGCAGTGGGTTCCAGCGTGTGGTTCTGTTCCCACTGTCAGCGCATCTCTGTTTGAGTGTACTGTCCAACCGGGTTGAAATCTTGTGGCCTGTTTGTCTTTCCTTTCCATTTCATTCCCTTTTGTCATCTTGTAATTCCTCTGTAATCTTACCTGCAGAACTCTGCAACCCATCTCACTCCTTGGACTAAGAATAGAAACAGGTTCTCTTGAAGAAAGTCCTCAGGCAAAAAATCCAGTTGAAAGCCACTCCTTTCTTTTGAAACCTCTACAGGTTTTCTGCAGTTTACCTCTGAGATACAGCCCTAGATTGTCTGTGCACCATCACTTCCTATTTTCTTTTTGAAGCTGCTTCCTTCCTTTCTTCCCTTGCAGACTGTCCAAGCCATTTACATTTCTTCCTATAGTTTCCCGCCATCTTTATCTTGCTAACTTCTCCTCTTCTTTTAAACTGCATTGTATGCCATATTTGGTTTAGGGTGCTCATTCTACTTGTTACCAGACCTGTACCCTGTAGTGGTGTGTTTTATAATGTTTTTATTAATAGATTTGTTCCATGATATTTTTATTACTTGGTCTGTTCTGTGCACCCCCATGTTTTCTCCCCTTTGGTTTCCCCCTGTTCTTTCCCCTTCCTGGTGGCACCTCTGTCACTCTGAGACCCTTCCCAGAGTCTGGAAAGTTCTCTGGAGGGGGTCGAGGGATAGGCTGCTGCTGGGGAATTCCCCTCCCCCCCCGGGGCGATTAGCTGCCTGGGGTTTCATTCAGCAGGCCAAGTCACACCCAGGAACCCCCCATTGGTCTACCCTTAACCCTTTCCCTTTTCCCCGGCTCCCCTCATAAACTGGTGCACAAGCCTTGCTTGATGCTCTGCCTGGCAGATCTGAGGTGAGGTGCTGGCCTGACTTTCAATATTGAAGTCATCCCCAGACAGAGTCCTTTATTCTTAGCCATCATTGCCACACTCCAGACACGCGTCGCTTGGGATTCCAGGACAGTTTGCTCGACAGGACAAGTGAGCTGACTCGGGGCTTGGCACAGCATTCAGGGCTGGCCAGCAGGCTACTATAGTGGCTCACCGCAATAACTGGCGCCTCCACCACCATCCACAATAGTACCCCTCAACATGGGAAACTCCCCCAGGACCTAATTGCTGCGTCCCAGACTGCCTCCAATTTTGGTCTCTCTCATATATTACTCCGTATTAGTAAGAAACAAGTC
>VZTB01003373.1:24227-34344 GCA_013397245.1 Thryothorus ludovicianus
GCCAGCCCCAGGGGTGATTCGGAGGAGGAGGAGGAGTGCAGCGCAGTCCAATGGTGTCCAGGCAGAGCTGGGGCTTCCGTCCTCCTGGTAGTCCACTGGAAGACGCTGCTCGCCCTGAAGTTTGGGGTCCCCTCTCCGGCCAACATCTCTCTGGGTCAAAAACCAGGGACCAGGGCGGGAAGCAAAAAATTGTCTAGGGGGACACCGTACATTCTTCTTCACCCATAGCTGTTGTTTAAATTCTTTATTCTGTGGTGGCTTGTTGTTTTTAGGTGTTTCCCTTCTGGATCATGTAACATGATCCACTTTTCATTTGCATATATGCCCCAACATCCCCCTCTCACCTGTGGATTCTGGTAGCTCAATGTTATCTTACCTAACTGGCAATCACAACCTCAGCCTAATGCTGCCCCGCCCAACTTCACAACTTTATAACTTCCTGAACCAAACCATTTTGGGAGCTTTATTCCTAACGTGTGACACAGCAAATATTCTCTTTGGAGCTTTTGAAACAAATTTTTAGTTCATCAGGGCTTTTGGTGAAGAAATGCTCTTCAGGTCCTTGCACTTCATGCAGTTTACTTCTGAATGAGGGTGGCCGGAATTGGAGATGTAGGAGCAGGAAAAGTGTGGTCTTTCAAGTGCATATAGGCAACCCACAGTATCAACCAAGACTAAATTCAGTTGTGAGTAGAGGGAAGAAAGTAAAAAAAAAAAGTGTGTGGCACAAGAATGCCTTTGGCAGCTCTGTCCCACAGCAGAAAGCATGGGAGCTCCCAAGGCACTGCTGTCTGGCCCACTGCACTTCTCTAGGTCTTCAGGAAATTTGCACCCTGATCACTAAAACACATCCAAAGTCTCTTGGTCTAAATCTCACATGACCTGTAAGATTTTCTTTCTGACTGAGAGGAGTAATTTGCATTTATTGGTGTCAGGGACACAGAAAGAATGCCTGTGTGCTCTGAGGGTTAGGGGTGTGTTCATGGGACACCTGTGACCTGTAGAAGGCTCTTTATCTTAAATTATCACTTCAGAATGTGTCACTGTACAATCTTCTGCTCTGAATCAATTATCATATTTATCCAAAAAAAGGAAGTATCAGTTAACTTGTCAAGAAAAATTAATTTCTGTTCTCTTACTGAAAATGGTGTAATGAATGACAGTAATCAGAGGCATATTATTGCTGGTACAGTCAGTGTGTGTTAGTGGGGAGGTATCTGAAGGTAGTATTTCCTCCTTCCATACATTGCAGAGGGAAAGTGTCTCTCTGTGGGCATAATTCTAGCACAGAGCACCAAGAGCGACCTCTAGATGTTTCATTTTCAGGATAAATACATATTCAAATTGTAACTTACATTCTAAACAATTATAGATGCTTTTGACTACCTTTTGGGGTTTGTAATTGGGATGCCAGTACTTCTAGCAAGTGCTCCTCTTCTGTCTTTTGTTATGCACAACATCATGCATCTGAGGAAGACATATTTTTCACCTACCTGCTGCATTTTGAAGTTATCAGCATGTTCTGGTTTGAGAAGCAAAACCAGTGAGACACCCCAAGTTAGAAATACACTTTATTAGAAAAAGGGAAAATAAAACAAAAAGGAAACAAAATACATGCAATAAGGAAAAAGAAAACCACTGACAGAGTCAGAATAAAATCTGACACACTGTTGGCAGCAGTCTTCTTGCAATGGTGGCTGCAGTCTTCCTGGGGTGGCAGTTGTGGCTCTGTCGAAGCAGTGATCCTGGAGAAAAGGTGCAACCCTCTGCTGAAAGTCCAGTGGTGATGGATGAGCCTGTTCTTCCTCTGGGAGTCCAGTGGAAAAGGCTAAATTGGTGTTCCAAGTCTCAGGTTTTTATCCAGGTAGAGGGGCTCAGTTCCCCCCCCTGGCTGGAGCATTTCCCAATGGGATGATGGAAGTTTATCAGTGGACTCAATGGCCCATTAGCAGAAGACCTATCCCTGGAGGAGGATGGGCCATGGAAGAGACAAGGAAACTGCTCTTGATGGTTTCTTATCAGCTGTCTTATCAACAGAAGATCACATCGCTACCCCTCACCCCAATCCCAGTTCCAACAGATGGTAATAGAATAACACACCCCTGATTATATTTTACTTTGCAACCCATGATACAGCAAGGCAGTATAATTATTTAACTTGCATTAACGTTCTGGTTGCCTTGATATGCTGTGAATTGGAGCACAATGGAGAGTGTAAAGTAGCCTCAATTCCTCTACAGTACCAGAACAGATGCACTTAGGGAATGTACTGCAATGCAGGGTAGCAGCTTGACAGAAAGACCTTAGAAAATATTGCCTTAAAAAAAGAAAAGGAGGAGTATGTTAGGGCTGATCCAGTTTTTCATAGATTTTTTGCATAGTTTCAACATTCTCTGGATAATCATCTGAATGCTAAAAGTTGATACCACAGTGCTAGACTGAAGTACAGTATCTGAAAAAACGGTTTGGTTTTTCTTTTTTTTATATAATTACCTGCCTTCAAAACTGAGATCACAGCTATGTACAACATACAGTGGAATTTCTAGTTCACTTTAAAGCTCCAGAGATCAGTTAGAAATCCTTTCAGGCTTTTCATTATCCAAGTACAAAATATGTCAAATATTGATGAACTTCTTGAAACATCGTGATCTGTCATTACATCATTTATTTAAAAATAAAAACCCTACTCTAAAAATAAATGAATAGATGATTTATGTTGGCTACAGTTAAAACTGTTCTTGTGCAGCTTTTTGCTATCATTCTTACAAATACTATTTATGTCTTCCTGTATCACATAAATTAAGCTTTGATGAAGGTCTAATTCTTCAAAATTCTTGCTGCTCTTTCCCTGCATAAAATTCAAATATATTTGCAGTTCCCAAATGCAAAACATGCATCGTCATTCAGAGGCAAATTAGTTTTTTCTTTCCTGAGGTAAAAAAGTAGTTGAGCCTTTGTCTGTTTCCTTAAATGAGTCTCTTGTCCTCTGTCTGTGCGATGATTTGATATACGAGGTAATGACTAATTTTGCAAAATTTCTGGAGTATAACTTAGAATGGTAGGACTGGCTGGAAGATTTTGTGAAAGTTCAGTTTGAAAATCTGAAATACATATTAATTGGAAAGATGCTTACATGCCTGCAAGCATTTGCTTTCCTTTCTCTGCTACTTAAAAAGCTAATGGAGGATAGATAGTGCTAGATGCTCAAGTGTTAACCTTTCAGTCTCTAAGTGTCTTTGTCATGAGCTTTATTATGTTTTCTTGACCATGACCTTTATTCTTTCTTTTTTTCTAAACATCTGTCTGATACAACTGGGAAGTGATTTATAGTTCAAACTAATGAAGCAGAAGATTGATTACTGTCCCTCAGTAACTAAATACAGACTGCAAGGGAAAATAAAAAGCTTGGTTATTTTCTGGAAATCTTAGCAGCAACACCCTTTTAAGGCAGTATTCCCACTGAAATCAGTGTACTAATTAATATTAAATGGATTTAAATTTTTCTTCACAACTGTATTGTTCAATGCAGAAGCATCTCAGTTCTTCTAAGAGCTTTTATTTGCTACTACCTCAAGACACATGCCATTTTTTTTTTTTTAGCTATTCATAAAACATAAAATTAGTTTGAGGCTCTTATAATTTTGACACAGTAAATTGTTGAGCACTTGATAAAGTATTAGGGATTATTGTAAGCAATTAAAAAAAAAAAAAAGAAAAAAAAAATGTTACGTTTCCTAAATGCTTCTATAAAATAGTGTAGGATTACACAAAGCACTAGGTAAAAACTGTGCATCAGGAGTGTATGCTCTATGGGAGACTGAAATGTTGGCAAAATAAATGTATTTTAGATACCAATGGGCAGTCTGCTTGCCAGCTGTCTCAGCATGATCAGATTGCAAAGTGGTAGAGTGATCTCTGCAAAGCTCTCATGAGGGTTGTGAAGGAGGATGACGCAGAGTCTTTATGGGGTTTGACAGGTAGCATTGCAGTGACACTTTTCTACAAGAAGGCTTCTGTTACAGTTACAGTGGGTTTGAAGCTGCACAAATAAATTTAGCCATAACAGAATCCCAATTCATTTAGCTTAGTTCATTGTAGAATAGAGGTAAACAAGTCCCTAAGTAAGGCAATGATGAATTCAAACTCAAAGGAGGGACCTTAGCTAATCTCATTCAATCTTAAATGCAGACTTATCATTGGCCGGTGAGCTGGGCAGTGATGAAACCTTGACTGATCAGTTGTTCAAGCACAGGAGTTTTGAGCCCCCTAGGATAGGGGGCATTGCTCAGTACACACTGGCTGTGTCACATAATCCTCAGTGTGAGCTGTTGTATGCCTGTCTCCAAAACTGCCACACTGACATAAAAGGCAACTTGGAGCTGGACACAGGAGGCTCCCTGGTACTGTTGTACAGTGTGGTGTGAAAGAAGAGATTTCAGGCAACCTTGCGCCTGATAAGTCACAGATGCACTAATTACCAAATAAGAGGAACAGCCTTGCTCTTAATGGGTTGCAGCTGTGACTAATAAAGATAGGCGTGATAAAAGAGCTGGGTTGGCTGGTCAGGGGAAGCCTTTGATGAAGAGGACCCTGAGGAAGAGAGCCTTGAAGAGGTAGAGGAGCCCTGAACGAGAAGGAAAATTCCAGAGAGACACAAAGAAGAAGGAAGCAAGGAAAAGGTTTGCTTCTCGCAAAAGTTCTGCAGTGAGGTCAGTCTGAGTCTGGTGGAGTTGGAGCCTGCAGACATGGTCGAGCTAGTGAAAGTCTCTGTTCAGAGTCTGCAAACTAATATTTGCAGGCATAGTACAGGAGGCGATAACTAGCAGTCAGAGTCTGCAATTGGATCCTACAGTAGATGCTTGCTGTAATCAGAGTCAGGATGGCTAAGCCATAAGGAAGAATAAACCGAGACCCTTTTCACATTGTTAAATGTCTGTGTCTTAGTTCATTTCTACCCCTGACGAGAGGTCTGCTGCAACAGCACTGCACATGTATTTGCTGCACTTTGTCTGGCAAAATATTGGATTTCAGAAGTCATACTGTAGCCATATGTGTGTTGTTAACTGTGCTACATCCTGCAGAGCATCTTAGACAAACTACAGAGATAAGTAATCACCAGCTACAATGGAGCTCAGCGATGGAAAGTGCTGGATGTTGCACCCAGGGTGGGCAACACTGAATGTATGGACGGACTGGGGAATGAGAGGCTGGAAAGCAGCACTGTGGAAAGGGGCTTGGGTGTCCTGGTTGATGACAAACTTGTTATAAGCCAGCAGGGCCCTGGCAGCCAGGAGGGCCAGCCCTGTCCTGGAGGGCATCAGGCCCAGCATCACCAGCCAGGAAAGGGAGGAGATTTCCTGCTCTGCTCTGGTCTGCAGTGGCCTCATCTTGAGTGCTGAGGGCAGTTTTAGGAACCACAACCTAAGAAAAACATTGAGCTATCATAGGGTGTCCAAAGGAGGGCAGCGAAGATGGTGAAGGGCCTCAAGGCAAGCCATATAAGAAGTGGCTGAGGGCACTTGGTCTCCTCATCTTGGAGAACAGGAGACTGAGGGGAGCCCTCATTGCAGTTACAACTTCATTGTGAGGGGAAGAGGAGGGGCAGATCCTTTCTCTTTGATGACCAGTAACAGGACCTGAGTAAACGGCCTAAAGCTCAGTCAGATGATGTTAAGGTTAAATTTCAGAAATACATGTTTTTTCATGCAAAGGATGAAAATATGCCTGTGCATGTTTGGTCACTGGAACAGGCTCCCCAGGGCAGTGGTCACAGGACCAAGCCTGCTGCAGTTCAAGCAGCATTTGGGCAATGATGTCAGACACACATGGTATGCCTCTTGGGGATAGTCCTGTGCAGGGTCAGGGGTTGAATTCAATGATCCTTGTGGATCCCTTCCAAAATGAGGTTATTCTGTGATTCCATGAATCAATGGTTCTGTGATTCTCCTTTAAACCTAGGGCATACTTCTTTAAGGTGAACTGCCTGAGTTGCAACTCCTGGTTTAGTGCCCCTAGCATATATCTTTTCTTTGGTACCTGGAAGCAGGTGGTTTGTGCCGTCTTGTCCTCAAAGGTGGCTTTTATTGCTTCATGTAGCCAACAGGAACTTAGTGTGCACCATTATGGGACAATGCACTTATAGTGGATCATCACAATATACTACTTCTATATCACCCAAAAATCATGCTCTGAATGTGCTTGAGAATCACTGAACTGACATTGATTGGAGACAAGAAAGGATTTATAGAGCATAGTGTGGAAGACCATATGCTCCTGGGTCCAGCCATAGGATTGTGATCCATGAGCAGGACATTGACCAGGGCCTTTGCAACCCACCTGTCTGTGCTCCTCTGCCAAGTGCTCCCTTTACTACAGTGCTCTTCAGGTTCAGTTGGAGGTGGCTCATGTGGAGAAACAGCATTATTCCCAAATATACAGAGGGATGAGACTTTACTCCCTGATGCTCAAATAAGAATTTGGGCCAGCAGACACCTGTGGAAATGCCAGTCAAGAAAACTTGTGCCCTTCCAAGAGTTTTAAAAATCCAAAAAGACTATTTTTTTAATCTCAGTACTATATTGTAGTATCTGGAAGGATACAAAACCACTATTGTTTAAGAAGTTATTGAATAGATGAGTTAGTGTTTATCGTATATTTAAAAATGAGCACAATTCTGTTATTCAGCCGTGTGATTTCAGTGTAACTAAATGTGATCAAGCACGTTTTTGCATCTCTTTATGTGTGTACACAGAGAGCAGTAAAACATCGACCTTAAGATGAAAGGGTGGAAACTGATGGTTCATTCACTTAAATGTATACTTTTTTTGGGAGAAGGGGGAAGCACTGTCCTCCAGCTGTGCATCCCTTAGGTCTGCCAAGAATGGGTATCATTTGAGTGGTCTTGACTTTGTTTTTGTGAAGGGATTTTGTTATGTGTTACTGCTGCTTCCTGGTTAGTATCCTATATAGAGATAATGTAACAAAACCTGAAAGCTGAAAGTATTTCTGTCAGTTGTGTACTTAAAATCTCTTTGGGACAAAAATATTTTTCTGTTTGGCCCTTCTTTTGCTGTAAGTCTGTATTCATACCTTTTTTTTAAGAACAGGAGATTTGAGATTGTAATGCAGTTTTGACCAGAGCTGAATATAGTTATGGGTTGCTTTAGCCCATGCGAATGCATATGTCATTTTTTTTTATTTTTCCTTGCCGAAATTCAACAATTCATTTAAAAGTTGTTAGTACTTTCTGCATACCTGGACTTTTAGCTCCACCATTCACCTTCTCCTAAGATCCCAGAGAAAAGTAAAAGGCTGTGACAGTGATTGCTAGGGGAAAATACCAAAAAGATGAGAGAAGAAAGAAATGTCATAATAAACTAGCACAGTTTCTCCTTGGCATGAGGCAATTTAGAAATAGTTCATGGAATTGAAAAGCATGCTTGGATACTAATGTATCACATGCATTGATATACATTACTATATTGCGAGTGACTGCAATATTCTGTTCAATGCATCTATGCCTATTTTTTCTCCATATTTGGAAGTGCTTTCCCACAAAAATAAATAATTTGTTTTTAATAGAATGCAGATGAAAATACAAAAGTTTTATTGTTTGTTTACTGGAACTTTATTGTTGATGTTGGTCTTAAAAGAAGAATTTAGATGGATTGTTCTTTTATTTGCAATGAAATTTTAAAAAAATAGAATTAAATCCAGGTGTGTTTTAACTGCATTGATTTCAGTCTGCTTTTCCATAGTTTGCTTTGGCATATTAAGTCCAGGCAGTGCACCGTGTTTTTATACACTAGACAAATAGAACTCTGCAGGTGTAGGAGAAAAATCATACTGTCCTTATTAGAAACAGTCCTGTGGTGAGCATCAAGAAAAGGAATAAGCCAGTGTGCTAAAAGCTGGAAAATCTTTTTGCTGCAAGCAATGAAAATGAAAGATAGAGAGCACATACCTATTACATCTCTTGTAAAAGTGGCAGAAAGTTAAATGCTTTCTAATAATCCTTTGGTTGTTACCATGTTTCTGAGCACTCAGATGTGTATGAGGTGAAAACCTTTCTTTTTTTTTGAGAGCAGGAAAAATGAAACATACAAGAGAGGAGAAACATGGGTATATTATTTGTCTTTCACTGTTCTCTAAGCTTCCTGTGTTTCCACTATACTGTGTAGTGCATCAATTGTCAATATTGGATTTCCTTAAAAGATTGCTGAAAATGCATTCTGGATTTGAGAAGTAGATTATATTAACTTTGGATGGATGTATTATGTTATTTTCAGAAATGGTGAAGAGGAGAAAAATATAATCTTCCTATTAATCCTTATGTGAAATTTATTTTTCTCAGTTGTGGATAAGTGGGCAGTCATCAGCCCATGCTGCCAAATAGGGAGAGAGGAATGCATTGATTTAATCTATTGGTTTGAAACCATTATTTTGGATTTTACCTTTCTCTTACTATTTATTATTATGAGTTTTCTCCAGTCAAGGACTGATTTCTTCCTCTGTTGTTCCTGTTCTCTGTTCAGTCATGAAATTTTTCAGAGGCCTCTTCTTTTCTCAACTTTTCTGCTATCCTCACTAACTACCTCCACTCTATCTCTTACACTTTCTAGTTTTCTTTCCCAGCAGCTGCTTTCCCACAACAACACATTTCTCTCCAAACAGCTCTCAGAAGAGCTGCCCCTTTAGCCTGTTCCTGGGGGAAGGAGGAGAGGAAGGGCTAGATGCAGCTGCCCAGGGAGTGCTGCAGCACGCTGTGCCTGTCTGTTCCCCTCTATTCTGTTCCTGTCTGCTCCTGTAAAGCAGAAGGGAGAGGCACAAGCAATGCTGCCAGCACCAGCAGCAATTCTGGGGCTTCTGCCTAAAAAGAGACACCTGTAAACCTTGTTAAATTTCTGGGAATGGGTTGGTTGGACAGGTGACTCTTTAAATTTTTTTTACTCTGAAAATTATGTTTTAACTGTGGTGTTTCAGTGGAGTGTTAAATCACTTCACAGTAAGAGATTTCTACTTTTAATGTCAAATCAAATGGCTCAATCCACTGAGTGGCAGATGTATTTTAGTCACATCAGCGCTTTTGTGAAAAAAACACTAAGATTGCTCTTTCTGTCAAAGCTCCCAGCCTGAATGTGGGTGAGGAGACCTTTGAATGTGGGTGAGATTCCTTTGGCATAGAAAAGGCCTTCTGAGGGGCTGCAGGAGCAAGGGTGTCCCAGGCCAGGTGTGGGGATGAGCCCCGCGCTGCCTCCCCCAGCACAAGAGCCAGTGAGCAGTGAGTGCCACAGAAACTCCCCCTCAGGGCTAAAGAAAGGATGTAATCCCTTGGGCTGTGAGCAGCAGCCTAATCCTTGTCAGGGGACCTCCTGGGTGCATGAGCTGCAGCACGTGGCCCAGCTTCTCTGCCTGCTATTAATCAGCCTCTTGGTGCTTCCTTGCCTTGTGGGTTGCATTTCACACTTCTCTGAGATGTTGGGCTGCCCACTGGGTGAAGAGCCATAGCATGAGAGAGCATCCGGCTTTTGGGAGCCTGGGTGCCTGCCAGTCAGGCCATCCTTTTCGCTCTGAAATGGAGGAAATCAAGGAGAGAGCAGAAAAGGAAAGAAAAAAAGCCAATACAGTAAAAACAAACACAAATATTGAAAGTAGAGAGATGTCTAAGGTGAAAATACAGACTGCTTTAATAATCACTGTAGTTATTTATGTATGGTTTTTTTTGTTTCTTTTTGGTTTTTTTTATTTTTTATTTTTTTTTTGTCTTGCTCATTAGAACACTGATCCATCACAACTCCTCTCTTAGCACCAGGTGCTGACAGGGGCTGTAGGAGGGGGACTGCTGGTTTGGGGTGAGAGGTGGTCTGTGCCAAATTAGGGGAGGGGACCTGCTGAGCACCTCCCTCACCACCTCTGTTTGGTAAAACTTGTGGGGTTTATGTGATACATGTTTTCAATGCTGAGAAGTGTAGTGCAGGGTGGTTTTTGTCCTCTGGGGGGAAAAAAAGGATTTTCTTCCATTTTTCTTTGCTTTTGTGCACCTTACCTATTAGGTGCTCCTAGAAAAATAAACATAAATTAGCTTATAGTAAAACTATAATTTGTATATTTGTAACAC
>VZTB01003373.1:34393-59170 GCA_013397245.1 Thryothorus ludovicianus
TGGAAATAAGGAATGCCTTTTAAGCAGTAGTATTTTGAAAGGAGAGGAAACAACTGTAACCTATCTTCCTTATGGAAATGGTCATTGTTGCGGTGCATCTAAGGATGCCCTTAGATGATTCCCTGTCAGGCCTGTCAATCATTCCTCCTTTCCACATCCTGTCCCCTGATGAATGCTGCCTGCCAGCCCTGGCATTCCAGAAGGGTGTCGAGTGGTTGGCAGGATTCAAAAGATGCTTCCCACCCCCGGAGTGACATTGGGCCATCTAAATGTCCTCCGCCCCCTACGCCACTTCTCCCATACCTGATTGGTGTCACCTGTGTTCCTTCCCTCCCCCTCTCCCCCTGTTAAAAGGCCTGGCCTGCCATGCGGTCGGGATTCTTTTGGAGCNCCTGGTAATATTGGACCGAACCCCAATAGTCATGACACGGGGTTTGGCTGTTCTGATGTTGGCAGCATCTCTGGGGCAGATGGACCATCATCCACATTATCAGCTGACAGGCCAGCCACTTCCAGAGCCTCCCACCTGTTGTATAGAGGTACCTGAGGAGGTGAGGCAACCTGGAGAGGGTTCACTTACCACCCTGAGCACAGACTTGCCTCTGTTCTCTCCTCTACTGTAAGTACTACCTTCTTTCTGGTTGGGGGCAAGTTTTTTTTTCTCACAGATGTTCCTATTTCTGTCTCAGGGAGGGAAGAGCATGGCTCTAGCAGCTTTTTCTCAGTCCCTGATGTTTCTTAACATCCTGTCTACTTCCCTTCAAAGCTCTGCCATCATCTACTTGGTCACACATCTCACAAAGGTGTCCTCACTCTGCTGGCTCCTGTGGACTGGGGGTGCAATACATCAGCAACAACAAAACCAGCCATGCCTGAAAACAGTGACAAAGGCCACTAATCCAGCATGGGACAGCTGCTCACTGCTGAAGTCATCTCAACACTCAGTACTGTGTCTCACCAGCTTATTAATAGAAAATTACTGGCAGAGGAGGTTTCATAAAGCATATTACAGAACAAACCACCATAATAAAGATTTTGAACAGTATCAGTGGGCCACAAATAAAAACCCTGACATGGGTTCCTTCCCCAACACATACACATTCACTAAACACATCTCAGTGTTAGTGGGCCTTCTATTGAAATGACAAAATCCTGTGTTATTTCTGCTTTAAGATTTAATACAGGTCAAGTGAGTTCAGGCAGTTTCAGCTTTCTACATAACTAAACCATTCTGCTTTTAAAAACAAAACTAATCTATGAACCTTGGGGTGCTTTTTTCTGTTTGAGGTTTTAGGTTTTTTTTTTCCTCTTCATTTTTTCATTACGGTTTCATAACAAGTGCTGGAAAATAAACACTTTTCCCCTTTTAATACTGAAGCTGCTGCTTAATGCTGCTAACAATAATTTAACCTTAAAAACAATCAAAACTTTCTGCTGTAATTTCAGAGACTTCAACATGATTATCAGATCTCCAAGGACCGAAAGAGTGATTATTATTCAAGAAAAAAAAAAATCCACTCCTATTTTAATTAAAAAGATGCTGTGTTTGTGCTGGAAATTACTTCAAAGTTTAAATTAAAGATAAAATTATTTCCTTTAATTGAAGTTTTAAAACATTCACGTTATTAGTGTGAATACCTAAAAGGGATGAAAAAATTTTTTTTGCTTGTTCCAAACCTTTGCTGAGCACTGGAATGTGTTTTGTTTCCCTTAGTACTTTTGGTTATTTGCCAAGTGTGGTATGTAACTCACAGGTCTTGTAACATGAGTTCTACATTAAAAACACCTCTTAATCTCATACCACCACCGCCTGGGAATTTCTACTTATTTTCTTTTTCAGACCTAATTTTGCAGAGGACTTTGGCTTTTATCATTGTTTTTTCCTTTCAAGGAGACACTTTGACACAATATCTGATGTAACATTGAGGTTTTGACATCCTGAATGTTTAATGATTCCATCCAGGCCAGAGTGTCTAGAGGTCGTTTGGTGGCAGGTGCTGCAGGGGCAGCCTCACTGGGCCTCCAAGGAGTGCTCAGGAGTGGCAGCTCTTTTGCCTCATACATCAAGCTCCTCAGCAGCCACTGCAGTTCATTTTTTCCCACATGAGAGTCTTCAGTTGCAAGTTGCTGTGTGCAATGACATGAGCTGTAACACAAACCTGGGCCCTGACTCAGATGATGTCAGTGTCCCTGCAGTGATGAGTCAGGTGTGTGTCACCTCGGCTCTTTCCTTGTCTGCCTTCTTCATTGCTCTTGCCAATAACCTACCCTGGCCCTGAGCATCTGGCAGCTTCCACTATTCCACTGGACACCTGCGAATTCCACCTGCAAATTCCTCTGTGCAGGAGGGAGTGAGACTTGCACATACCATAGGTCCAGCACAGCATGGGAAATACTACATTTCTTACCATGACCTTGAAAACCACAGGCAGTAATACCCTTAGCAATTGAAAACCTGGTAGGAGGGTTCACATACTTTTCTATTACCAGTGATCAGCACACTGTGGAAAGGTCGAGGGAAAACACTTCTGAAAAACCATCATTCCAGTTTTAAATAGAGGAGGACTGAGTCATGAAAGAAACCATTTCTCCAAGCCTATACACTGAATTGTGACAGAATCTGAATTGAAATATCCTGCTTTTATTTTTCTCAAGTGTTGCTGCTGCCTTCTTCTGTATCTTTTCTATTTTCTGCACTGTTGCAGATTTTCTTGTGTTTCTTGATGGTGTTCTTTAAATCAAAAATGCAAAACTGCTTCCTCCCTTCACTTCCTACCTCCACTTCTTTCAGGTCCCTTATCTCCCACCTCATATTAATTAATTCATTCCCCTCTCCAGAGTTTAGCACTATGAAAACTAATTATTATTGCACAACTCTCTGTATATTTTGGGCTGAAATTTTGACTTATTAATAATTGCACATCTATACTGATGAGAAAGCTAAAATACTTGAAAAGCTAAAGTTAGGTGATTAACTTCTAAATAGATCTCCATTCATTCTATCCATATTTTTGAAGACACCATGAAGTCTCACTAGATCATATTTTTTCCAGGTTGCTCAGAGAACTTGTGAGTAACGTTGTTTCACCTGTAAAAATGCTTTTGAAGGTGCTGGAGTCCATCAGTGCTGGTCACTTTTTAAGTACCATCTCTTAGGGGCACAGGAACAGGAAATTCCAAAATGTTAGAAGTCAAGTAGGTGAGGCAGAAGGCTGGCTTGGCTGAGCAGGGATCTTTTGGAGATAAGGCAACAAAAAGGAGATGTGTGGCCAAAGTCAGGAAACCTGGGAGGGAAACAGAGATACTCTGGTAAGGGAGAAAATTTATGTAGCCAAAAAAACTGCAGTTGAAGCTGCCAGAACTGTGGGCAACCATTAAAAGAGCTTTTTTGAAATAGCTCAAGAGCAAAAGGCAGCTCAGAGTTAGCACTGGCCCATTGTAGGCTGAGGGTGGTCACCTCCCAAACAGGGACAGAGACAAGGCAGGGGTGTTTAACACTTTTCTTGCCTCTGTCTCCAGCACTGATGGTGAGCTAAGGGGCCCCAGTGCCCTGAGAAGGAGGATCATGGCTATGAGCATGACAAGCTCCCAGCTGACCCTGAGCCTGTGCAGGTTCTGTTGCTCCAGTTGGATCCCTAAAAATCTATGGGGCATGATGGGATTCGTCTGAGGATACTCAAAGAGGTGATGATGTCATTGTGAGCCCCTCTCAATGATTTTGGAATATTCTTGGGAATCCATAGAAGTCCCAGCTGACTGGAAGCTGGTGAACATTGTCGCTGTGCGGGACACAAGGACACACGGACACCTTCTCTTGAGAAAGTTGAGAACAAGTATTTATTAAAATCTGACTCCAGGTTATATAGAATTTTCACACAGACCAGGGATTGGAGAAGAAGGCTGACACCTCTCCTATCCCATTGGTAAGGACAACTGTCCATCAGTTGTTTCCTCACAAGAAAAGTATGAAAAACAACTTTGTCTTATCAAACGGACTATTGATAAAGACACTTCCAAGCGTGAGAAAGAAGCTAGCTACAGTGAAAACAACCAGTTAGAAACTGCATTAAGAAAAGCCTGAAAAATCAGGGCGACAAACATTGTCCCAGTTTTCAAGAAGGGCAAGAAGGATTATCCTGGAAACTATAGGCCTGTCAGCCACACCTTTTGTGGTGTCACTGGTAAAATGATGGAGAAAATTGTTCCTGAAGGTAGTGAAAAAAACACCTAGAGGACAATGCAGCCCTTGGCCATAGCCAGCACAGCTTCATGAGGGGAAAGTTCTGCTTGTCAAACACAATTTTCTTTTGCAACAAGGTATCCCACTTACTGGATCAAGGAAAACCATGGAGTCTTGGTGCAGTCTTTTGGACTGTCTCTTCCAGGCTCCTTCTGAACAAAACACCTAGCACACAAAACACCCAGCACACATCTGCAAAAAACACATCATGTTTTGGGTGAGCAACTGGCTCACAGGTCAGGCACAAAGTGTGACAGTGAATGGAGTGAAATCACACTGATGACCTGTCGTCGGCGAGGAGGGAAGATATGCAGACAACCAGTATGGTTGATAATGCAGCTCTGATTTATTAGATTTTACATTGCTCTTTTATAGGTTTTTTTAAGATTGAATACAGTCATGTTTTGATTGGTTAGTAAGTTTCTTATGTGTTAATTGGTTAATTCTTGATCTCATTTATTTGCATAAACAGTTGTCTTAATATGATTGGTTAAATACTCATAGTTGCTATAAGCAGATTGGTTATTTCTTGATGCTTATGATTTGCATATGGCTTCTGGCCTAACACTTTCTATCCAGGGTCCATCCTCGATCTCAGGAAACTACAATTACAATGTTTCTTTCTATACCGTTATAATTGCAAGGCATAAGCGAAATGGCAAAGCCCCATTGTTTTTGCTCCATTAAAACCCCATTGTTTTCTGCTCCGTGGATGTTGCAATCTACCAGCTTGTCCTTGCCTCATCAGCAAGAGTTTCACCTGCACAGCATTTCTAATGAATTGCTGTCTTGTTCAAGCCATTCTCCAACAATGACCTGTCACTAGTGGGATTCCACAGGGCTCCATCCTCAGCCCTGTGCTCTTGAAATCTTCATAAACAACTTGGACACAGGACTCAAAGGTAAATTAAATAAGTTTGCTGATGACATTAAATTGGGGGATGCTTAAAAGAGGCTGGAAAGCAGCACTACAGAAAGGGACCTGGGAATCCTGGTCCCTGGCAAGTTGGATCTGAGCCAGCAGTGCCCTGGCAGCCAGGAGGGCCAACCCTGTCCTGGGAACATCAGGCCCAGCATCACCAGCTGGGAAAGGGAGGGAATTGTCCTGCTGTGCTCTGGGCTGGGGCAGCCTCACCTCCAGTGCTGGGGGGCAGTTTGGGAGACTACAGTGTGAGATATATAGATATTAGAGAGTATCTAAAGGAGGGCCATGAAGATGATGAAGAACCAACAGGGGGAAGCCACAAAAAGAGCGCCTGAGCGCGCTTGGTCTGTTCATCTTGGAGGAGACTGAGGGGAGACCCCACTGCAATTACAACTTCCCTGTGAGGGAAAAAGGAGGGGCAGACACTTATCTCTTCTTTGTGGTGACCAGTGACAGGACCCAAGGGAATAGCCTAAAGTTGAGTCAAGGGCCTATCAGGAAATATTTTTTCACCCAGAAGGTATTTGGGCACTGAGACAGGCTCCCCAGGGNAGAACCAACAGGGGGAAGCCACAAAAAGAGCGCCTGAGCGCGCTTGGTCTGTTCATCTTGGAGGAGACTGAGGGGAGACCCCACTGCAATTACAACTTCCCTGTGAGGGAAAAAGGAGGGGCAGACACTTATCTCTTCTTTGTGGTGACCAGTGACAGGACCCAAGGGAATAGCCTAAAGTTGAGTCAAGGGCCTATCAGGAAATATTTTTTCACCCAGAAGGTATTTGGGCACTGAGACAGGCTCCCCAGGGCAGTGGTCACAGCACAAAGCCTGACAGAGTTCAAGAAGTGTTGGGACAACACTCTCAAACACAGGGCCAGGAGTTGCATTTGATAATCCTTGTGGGTCCCTTCCAGCTTAGAATATTCTATGATTGCATGATTTTTTTTTTTTCTACATTTTATTTTCCAAGCTAAATGTGCTCTTGTTCAAATGCTTTTGGACTGCTTTGTAGCTTTTTTTTTTAGCATACCTTTTAATTATTTTTAAAAATCCTATGATAACCACTTAAAGGGTAATTTGAATCTCTTGACCCGGTAGTGAAATTTTGTAAGGCGTTATGCTGGCTTTTGCACTGATAATGTAGGACGCCACATCCTCTCTAAAGGTTTCTGCTTACATCAGTCCAGAGTGGCACAGAATGAAATTGCAGGCCCAGAAACACATTACCCAAGGACTTTAAAATTCAGAGCAGTGCAATTGTTGAAATATTGAGAGGTAATGTAATGTGTCTTGTTTTCAAAACTTATATGTGGCTGATCAGCTTCTGTATGCCTTGTTCCACTAATGTTCTTGTCTAAAATCACAGTGCTCTAAACGACCCTAGTGGGAGAGGCAGTGAGTGCTAGGGCTGTACCTCATGGTGCCTGCTAGTTCGTATTTTGATCAAGTGTGGGGAATATGTGACCCACAGCTAACTAAACATACTGTTTCTCACAGGTCCAGCTGAGTCACTGAAACATGTCTGTGTGTGTCAGGATACCAAACTTGCGACTTGAAATACAGGTTATTGATTATATCTTTGGTAAAAGTGACCAGAGTCAATTAATGAGGCATCATATAACTTCTAAACTAAATGATCGCTATAAATGATAATTTTCAGCTGGGATGTTGGCAACTCATTAGAAACAGTTTTGAGATGAGATAAAGTGTGTAGGAGTTACATATCTGAATTTGTTCCTAAACCTGTCCTTCAGTCTAAGAGCAATATACTGGTTTCAGGAAGAAGGGGTTATTTTATTAAAAGTAAAAAAGTAAATTTGTCTTACACTTTGTTTTGTCTTCAAGGTGTCTTCAAGGTCTTTTTGAGGATATGGTTCCTCTTGTCTAAGCCCTGTAATATCCTTGCCTTGAACAGTGTATGAGCCATCTGCCACAGTGAGAGCATCCCTTTATCTTTTGGGTAGTCATGATGAGATTGGTGCTGATATTAAACAAGAAGGTCTGTGAAGTTTCTTAATTCTTTGGTTTTGTGTGAGGAATGGAAGCAGAAAGTTATCCTTGCACTTGAAATAAGCACAATGGAATCCTATAATGGCAGTGAACAATCCTGTTATCTTTGTCTGATCTCCTCTTCTTTACCCAAAACTGAAACCAAAACAAATCAACACTTTCACCAAAATTGACCCAGACTTAGGTTTTGGTTTGCTGTATTGTCCTCTACTTTGTACAGCCCACAATGCTGCAAGAAGTTTTTCTTTTCATGTACCGACTGACACAGTCACTGCATAGTTTTTAAGTCCTGGAGTATGCATACAGAGGTTGTTTTCTATAACAAACCAGTACTAATCTCTTCATACAGTGGAATTTTGAGTTTTCCCCACCATTCCAGTCAGCATCAGAATTTTATCAAAAAGTTCATTGATTGAAGTTAAACTACACCCTGGCAGCTGTGATGCTGTTGGTTATTGCAGCCCCCCTGGAGATGATGTTTAGCACAGAAATTCTTCTGTACAGCCTCCCTGTGCAGTGATCTCCAACAGACTCCCTTTTTGCTCTGACTAATGACAGACTAGCCTTCATTTGTGGACAAGTTGATAAAAGCAATTTTTAAGAGGAAAAAACAAAGAAGAGCTGCTGAGTTATTTGATAAAACAAATTCCTGAACTGATGTAGAAACCCTAGGCCACAATAATGTTTGAAATCCTAAATCTACACTTCCAACCTGTTGTTGGGTGATGCAAATGCAGAAAAGGGGCTGTTTTACTATTTCTTTACAATCTAAGATCAATGGACAACAAAAGCAGAGGACATCCATCACAGTCAGAGAAACCAGTACTACTTTTGAGGGAGAAGGAAAAACTGTATTAATTTTTCTCTAAACATCCTATGCAGCACATTTGCCATAAACCTGGATCAAAGAATGGTGTAAAGAGACAATGCAGAAGAGCTTGTCAATTCACTAACTCAGTCTTGCCCTCAGAAAAGTGGTTGCTTATATATTCCTGTCTTAGCCAAATCTCCTAAAATGCAACTACAACTTTTTAAAGCAGGATATTGATCTCTGGCATGAATAAAACAAAACACGCTTCCCTTTCTTAATACTTTTGTCCTGCTGTAACAGTAGTAGTGCTGATGTGGCTAAAGCAAGGGACAGCAAAGACCTAGAGCAGCAAAACTTCATAGAAACAGACAATGCTACATGTCCTTGAAAAGTACAGGTCTGCTTCAGAGAGGTACTATGGACATTGAAAAAGAATCACTATATGAGACACAGATAATATTTATTATTGAATAAAGTTAACAGGCTGTGCTTCTGGGCCTAAAATTTACCCCTTCTAGCCCTCTAACTTCCTGTGTATCCTCTTGGTTTAGTCCTTTGCTGTGTCCAAAGGATGTTCATCTTCCAAGTGAGCTAGTGGTATATTATGCTTTTTGATCTTCCTTCTTATTTTGCATTTTAAAATATTAATGTTCTTTAATCCTCCTTAGGATTGCTCATTTTGCTGCAGAGAAAAAATTTAGGCCAGCCATTAAGTGTAGTTGGAATGCTGCTTCATACAGGAAACAACTGGCAGTGAAATTCAGTTTTAGACAGAACTTGTGCTGCAGTTGGGAGGATTAAAAGGTAGTTGGTTCTTCCAGGGTGCTCCTCTGTATTTCTGAGGAAGAATTGGTACCTTTCTCTGCAGTTTATAGCAGAGTGAGGGATGCTGTAGATTTCAGGAAGAGATGAATGTTGTTCTGGGAACACTGTGTTGGATACCAAGGATTGCAGCTCTGGTTGTTTTGTTTGATTTTCAAACTGTCCTGGTTTAGGGCAAATTTGGGAGAGAAACTCCAAAGGGGGCCCCTCCAGAAAACAAACCCACATGACCCCTCCCCCCCTCTGGTCTGGGAAGAATTCCTTGGAGAGTAGTGGAAAGAACCTGTTTATTTAACAGACACAGCACCCCCCCTCCCCAGCACACAAAATGAACAATACTAGGTGGTACCAGTCTTTCAGTGCTCTGAAAAAGATGACAAAACCAGAAAAAAATCTCTCAGGGGTGGTCACTCGGTTGTCAATCCTTCCGGCGCTGGGGCAGCTGCTGTAGACCTCCGATGTTCCCAGGTCCCAGTCNCTGTGTCCTGCCGGCCTTGGGGGAGAGGTTGATAGCAAAAAAACCAAAACAAAACATTCACTCTTCTGAGACAGTCTTAAAGGCACAGAACATGATATCCAGCTAAAGTAGCACACACAAATGGGGATACAAACATCATAACGTCACCCTAGGACATTTTACTTAAGAGATAGTTCTGTGTATAGCATGGGTGGAAATGTGGAAGGTGGAAATATGGAAAGGCATGGGCAGAAAAGAGAACATTGAGGGGTAACTGGCAAATATCTTTGTCAACCAGAATGGAAACTGCGTTATGCACAAAGTATTATTGATGATTTTCAAAAGCAAGGACATGAGAACCAAAATCTTCTGGATGCCAGAGTAGTCCTAAGGATGCTGGAGGAGCAGGGAGGGGTGAATTGGGTACTTGCAGTGAGCTGAGGAAAACAGCTGGAAATAACTAAAAAATAGCAGGGGATGTTTATCCTTGGTTCAAATATAGAGAGAAAAAAATCAACTACTCTTTTCCTTCTTCATATAAAACAGACAGGTCACTTAGATGGTATTTACTGTAATATTGATTTCTAGCCTTTGCTTCCTGGATTTGCTGTCTTATATTCCTGCAAGGATCATCCTAAAGAACTAGCCAGGTTGGCACAAGATTTATTTCAGCCTACTTAGCTAGGAATTAGATAACTTCTAATGTATGCAGCTTTCCTTTTTTTTTTTTTTTTTTTTTTTTTTTTTTTTTTTTTTATGTGTGGGATGTTGTTTCCTCTCTATTTCAATTCCTAATGCTAATGCTCTGCTGTTCTGACATTGTTTGCATATAGCTAGAGCCTTCTCAGTCACAACATAAGCTGTACTGGAGCAAAAAAGGTGTTGAGGGCTCCAGGCAAAACACTGAAATTAATGTTAAAACAGTGTTAAGAGCATGCAACTTCAATGTCTTTTCCATAACCTAGCATTTACTTCTAAGTGCGTCACTGCTGTTTACCAGGGATGCAGGGCATCTGATAGCCCTGACATCTGACATATTTCACATTTAAAAATAAACTTTAGCAGTTCAAGAGTGTTTTGTTTTGGTTGTTTTCCTGCTTTTGAATTTCATCTATCCTTGTGCAGGGTTTGTTGGTCCTTCTCCTTGGTTATTCAAACATTTCTCACTTACTGGCTTGAAATGGTCTTTGCTCCATCACTGCCTGAAAGTGACTCACAGTCTTTCCTGGAAATCTGTCAACTATAAAGCTGTTTAATTCTACAGTTCCTGGAGGCTTTGGGCCCATGTCAAGCACTGGATGCATTTAAATTTCAGTGGGGATGTTCAGTTCAGTATTATATAGCTTTGTCCCATACTTCAGTCTCTGAACAGCAAATTTTGCCTGCAATATACCTGCATAACAGTTATTACAATGAAGTGTTTATCCTTCATTCCCCATCTGAATTTGGCTGGTTGTTTCCTCCACCTTTGTTTTTATTCCTAGCTCTTTGATCTTCACTTTTTTTTTTTTTTGGCCTCACAGTTTATTTGTTCTGCCTTTGGTTTCCCCCTTGCTTTCTTCTTGATTAGGCTTAATCTCTGTTATGAGGTTCACTTCTCTTCCCTGAGAAAGAAGGTTGAGAGGATTTGGGACTGTAGAAAGGGGGTTATACACTGGTTTGCATCCTTTGCCTGGTTCTGCACATGCAGCATTCTCTTCTTCCCAGCAGTGGTGAGCAAATCCAGAGCTGTGGTAGCTGCTCTCCTTGTAACTGTGTGGCCACGGGGATATGGGGATCTGTCTGTGTGGATACTGTGTGGATACGGGGATCTGTCTTCTGCAATTCCCAAATCATATGGAAACACCTCCTTCAGTACACTCAGAGAAGGTTATAAGAGCAGGAATGTGTCTTGGATTGGAGAGAGAAGTGGCAGATCTCTTAGGGTAGGCTTTTATTTGGTTTCTGCTTTCTTTTCCTTTTCCAACAGAAATGCAGAAAATCAGGATTTTTTAACCTGAAGAGAAAAAAGCAATTAAAAGATGTGAGTCTAATTATTGTCTTGAGTAAGCTTCTACAGGGAATGAAACTAACTTGGCAGGAATTGGGATTATATGATTTGCATAGGACAAAACTTCTCCTGCTTTCAGTTTTGGAGGAGCTGACAGCATGCTTTTCTAGACTATATGTGCTTCTCCAGTTTTGCATATTGACCTTTCAGATTAGTCAACAGTGACTCATGATACTTTACACCTTGAAGGTTGGCATTTTATGCAGAACACTTTTTTTTTCTCAATTGCTTGTCAATTATGGCTACAGACTGAACAAAGGTTGGGTGAAAGTAGTCATTTAGTACATTCCAGAAAATTTATATTTTTATATTTTATGATGCAAGAAACTAGAATTTCCATGTTCCTTTCCCTCACTTGCTTGTAATGGCTGTTATGTTGCCTCTTGCATGCAGCAAAAGTCCTAGTAAAACCAGAGCTCCACGTTTGCTAGCCAGACAGGTCTGTAGATGCTGCTTTACAGGCAGTGTTTCAGAAGGTGTAGGTGTAGTTAGGAGAGGTGATTATGCAGCTCCCTGGAATTTAGAGCATGTTTCCTTTCTGTCAAGGCTTTTGTATTATGGCATGCAATAATAGCAAACCTTCTTGAGGCTTTTGCATGTTTCATCATTTTCTTCTTTAAAAACTTAGGTGTTCTTTCAGAAACTGGACAGGAGATGTTACTAAGTGTGCATATTGCAGTCATATAGGACCCTAAAATACCATTCAATTTTGCTCTAAGTTTTGTGTCATGAGGTGGAAGAAGACAGGTTGGTAAGGGAAAAACATGGCCGAGAACCCCACTTTTACTCTCATTTTGCTCCAATCTTTTCACTGGACAATATTTGCCCCTGGAAAGCAATAGGAGTCTTGCCCTGAACCTTCAAAAACTCCATTTCAAAGTGTTTGAAAAGGCCTTTAGTGTGTAAGATCTGTTTTAATCTGTTGTTATGTGAGGTGTCTTCAGTAACATAAAATATTTCTTTCAGAAAAAAAAACATATAAAAAGGAAAAAGTTAGTTGATGAAACAAAAAGAATTTAGTAGGACTGCTGACTCACCAGCTTGCCCTTCTGTGTCTGTTTAACCTGTGGAAGGGAGAGTGGTTGAATGCTCAGCTGGGCCCTCAGGAGAAGACACCTCAGGCTTCCTGTGAAAAGCAGCAGGGAATAGCCTGCCCTCTGTCCTGTCCATCACTGCAACTCCACAGACTTGGCACAGCTTTCAGGGGGCAGATGTTCCAAGATACCCCAAGACATTTGTTCCCACAGCCTACACAATGTGTACACTGCATAAATGTATTACCTATGTGGGAGTTTCGCCTACTGTTAAAATACTTCAAACTACTGTTTAACTACTGCTCTCTGCTGTTCTTGACTGGTGGTTTAATGATGCTGGATCAAACCCTGAAGGGAAACTGGCCCAGGTTGGAGAAAAGGGACTTTATGACATGAAACACAATATAAGAACAAAAAATGAGAGGATGAATTGGGGAATAGGTAAGAAGCACATTCTAATCTGCATAGAAGGTTCAAAAACAAGTTTCCAAGATGAACAGTGGGGTATTTAAGAGCATTTTATTTTGTTAGACAGATCTTGAGCAGTTTATGACTCAAACTGATATTTCATGTATGTGGGTGCTGAAAGTCAGGATTTTTTTCTTCTTTTTTCTTCCAGTGCAAAGGTTTTAAGACTTATGTGTCCTTCTAAAATTTCCAAACTGTGCACACAATATTTTGTTGGAGGGGTTGTTGCAGTTTATATTGCACTTGATTATGGTGCAGGCGTATGTTTTATGATGTTGTTAATGGATATGTCCTAATTGTGCAGGACAGGAAACCATGAACATAAGGACATGACAAGTTTCGTAACGAATGACTAAACGCTATAAGAAGTGCCTGAATAAATTCTCAAAAATAATTTGAATACTTTACTCACGGTAGAAGAAGCATCAGAGGAGGGAGGAAAGAGAGAACATACTGTGGTTGGGGTGCTATTTTGTATTTTAACACAGTTTTTTCAGTAGATTCTCTTTAGTCTCGAAGAGTAGATTTGATTTTTCAATTTGGTTATGGGGCATCTGAGAGCTTTTTAAATGGTGCTGAAATAAAGGACAGTTGTGAAATTTGATTATTGTTGATGGTATACACATCCCTTTAAAAAACTACATTTAAAATTTCTTTGTCTTTTGGGTGCTTGACTAAATTCACATGGATGTGAAACTGCTTCGTGGTAATTGGTGGGTGCAAGGGATACAGATGTGTCCTTTAGGCAGTTACAAGAGTAGTGACAAATTAACAGTCTTGAAAGGTCCTTAACAAATCAGAGCCATGGCTTGACTGGGATTTAAAAGAAACCTGTAGTGTTCTTTCCAGTCTTGAAACCTGAGTCTGAAGGTTACTGAGGCCTTGATGTAACTTTCCATCAACATGCAGGCCAATTCTAGTTACAGCAAGGGACAGCCAGAGGATCTTGGAGATGGAAGACCACTCAGCTATCAGGTACACCAAGTTAAAATGCTCTGCCTGATACAAAGTAGGTTTGTAATGTAAATTATTCTTCCATGACCCTCCTGACCTCAGCTTCATCACCACCAGCAGCAGTGAGAGACACTGACTGAGGCAGCCTGGCTGGGATCCCTGCTAAGGGCACTGCTTTCCCCTGAGCCAGCTTGGTGACAGCATCGCTGGAGGGCCTGCCCAAAACCTACTTAGTTCCTGGAAGCTACCACATGTGAAGGTGATACAAAATTTCCTGAACTCAGAAGCAATCAAATCTTATCAGCATCTTTCGTAGAAGAGTTATGTCTTTAGCTTACAGCATCAGAAGATTAATGCTATTTTCAGTGGGGGAACTAGTCCATATTTGAGCTACTCCATGTGGCTTTAATGGTGTCATAGTAGTGACAGCAGAATCACAGACACGTAGGACAACTTCTTCCTGGTTAAGTTTGCTTTTCTGCAAGCACTCTGCTGCTCTCTGAAGCCTTGTTTTACTGCAGCTGACCCTGGATTTCTGTAAAATCTGTACCTACAGTTTCATGCATGAGTGAGGAATGTGTGATGAAGGGTGACGGAGAAGCCACAGGACCATCTGGAGAGTAGCTGCCACCTCCCTGCTCTGAGCCAGGGTGGCCCTAATGGCCATACCTGGTTGTCCACTGCACCCACCTGTCCTGAGGGCTGGCCTCTTCTCCAAAGGCCCTGGACAGCCCCCAGACAGGAGGCTGAATTGTGGAAGGCTGGAACCCCTTCACAGGACAACCCTGCCTTAATTTGGTTTGTGCTGCTTGCCTGGTGGCATTAGCATTTGGCTGCATAATGATGCCAAGAGCTCCATTCATGCCTGGTTTAAGTAAGGCAAAACCTACAAATATACATGGAAGATAACATTTTTTTCATTTTCCTCAGTCTGTGTTGTTGCACTCCCTCTTTTGCATCCATACTCAGTATCCCTGAAGCATGGGCCTGTCATCTGTGCTTGACTTAAAATGTTAGCATTTGGATGGGAGGGTATTGAGAAGCTCTGCCTCCTCCTGCTCACCTCTAATAATAATTTGCTCTATGCCATTTTTTAAAAGTATGTATGGATGCTTAGTAAGATGACAGTTGTGCTTTGTGTGAATGGATTTCTCTCAAACAGAAATAATCAGCTGTCATATGGCTCAAGCACTGTAGCAGAGACTAAAAGAGGACTTTCAGAAGACAAATATATATGAAATAAACAAATGGAGAGATTGAAGTGAAATTTCATTCTTTGAGAAACAGTGTTTGTGTTTTGGAAAAGAAAAATAGACAGAAATCTGTCTTTGAGGTTTGAGCAATCTTTTCTACTGAACTTTCATGTATTTTTTGATGCTATGAGACGCAAGGAGTCAGGTGAGATGGGAAGGATTTATGGAAGCAGGTGGGACATCACTGTAATGTTGCATAGGTGCTTCCAGACTGTCCTGGTTTAGGGCAAATTTGGGAGAGGGGAAGAAAGGAAAACAAACAAACCTCTAAATGAACCACCCCTCCCCTTAGCTGAATCGGGATAGGAAAAAAATTTCCTTGGTAGAAAGTGGAAAAAGTTGTTTATTTAACAGATAAAACACTCCTCAGCCCAACAAACGAAGGAACAACCCTGAACAACAAAAACCTCTCGCCGCTCCGCAGAGATGCCACAAAGTCTCTCTCGTNCTCGGCTAGCAAAAAAACTATCAAAAAGCAAAGGAGAGCTCTCTTGTGCTGTCCACACCCTGCTAAAAAGCACAGGCTGTGAGAGTCCGAAAAAAACTGCAGACCCTTATCTTTATGTTTTGAAAACAACTGCCTCAGGAATTCCAGTGTGTCTTCTTCACTCTCAGATCCAATTTTTAAAGGTACAACACTTATTTCTGAGCGAAACAGATGAATGGGGATACAATTTAGCATCAACCCAGGACAGTTCTGTTGCAGGCTGTGAGCAGGGGTGATCTCTGGGGGCCGATGCTCTGTAAATCACCCCCACCTACCCTCAGGAAACTTAATTGCCTTCCTTTTCTGCTGCAGCAGTGACAAGGGCTCACACCCAGCAATGAAATAAATGCCTTTGATACATCACCTACTGTGTAATCAATAGAAAGGAAATTTTGTGCTAGCAGTGACAAGGGGCAAAGTAATAGTTATGGGAAGGGAAGGCAATAGCTCTCACACCCCTGGCCTCCTCTGCCTCTGGCTGTGCTTGCCTACAGGATGACCAAAGAAGAAAAAGCCTGAATGAATAATGTTTGCACAGAAACCACGTGTAAATTCCTCGGGTAGAACAGTTAGGATGCAGTTTGTCAAGTGTGCCTTTTGTACTTGTAGCTCTAACAAGAGCTCTGCTGATGCATTTTTCATCTAGCAAAAACTACATTGCCTTTATCTGCCCTCTGTTTGAAGACTGGCTGTGGGGATTGCACTGAATTTTTGAATAATCGCTGCTAATGCATAAGTAATACTTACTGACTTACGTGAGAATTGGTCCTATTTCTTAGTGAAAAATATTTTGTTTTTATTAGGTAAAGTGGAAAAGAACCTATTAGTAAAGACTACAACTCAATACAGGGTTTCACTTCCATTTTGCTGCTCTGTTTCATAATCATGTACATTGTTGACTACTTTCTTTTTTACAAAAAAGTAAAAACCAAAAACCCAACAATAACAAAGCATGTGCCCAATATCCAACCAGAAACCTCTCACAAAGATTAACTAGTACTTGCAGCACAGAACTCCTGCTGATTTAGGAGGAAAAGATTTGGTGGTTGATACAGGCAGGTCTTTGAGGAAAAACCCTAAATATTAGCACAAGCATCAAGATGCCATCTTGAAGAGATGGCATGCTGGTCCTTATTGCAATACTCATGTTTTTTTCACATTTCTGGAACATTTTCCTTTAGCTTTTACCACAGACATTTCCTACAGAGCCACTTAGATCCTCAGACACTGGTGGATGTAGTAGAGTACAGCTGACCTCCTGCATGTGCAAGCTGGGTAATGAGGAAGCTTGATTGGGTGCTTAATTATGAATTTCTTAATGCAATTGGTGCAAAATGTGTCTCCTGCCTTGGAAAGCAAAGTGCCACAAGTGGGTTTTCCACCCCTCTGCCCTGCCCTGCCCTGCCTACAACACAGACAAGCTGCACAGGTGAAGACTGGATTTCAGAGCTAGGTCATATCTTGTGGCTCATGGTCCTGCGCTCCTGTGTGGCACTCAGCTTGCCCATGCACTGTATGTTATTTACCCTATCAGCCTTTTTCCTTTATAGCTGTATTTGTGCCCAAGCTGCCTGGCTATTGCCTGCTTCATCTACTTATAAAAATAAAATTGTTTTAAAGCTACCTGAACCTTAGAAAGCTCGTGGCTCTTTTTGCTCCTCAGAATTTGCATAGATGGGCAAATAAACAGGCATAGCTATGTAAAGGCTTCTTGTTCAAAACAATCAAAAGCCCTAAATATCTCAAATACCTGAAAATTTAACATCATTTTTAGCTTTTCTTTTTGGTGTAAGTAATATAATTTGCATAATTGGAGAAGAATCTGGTGACTACAAAATCTTTTGTTCGTGACATCAACTGCTGTCAGAGAGAATGTTGAAAAAGCAGCTTTTTGAGATTTTACTGAGAAGGTAAGATTGGTGTTTCTTTTCAGGTCCTGTATAATGCTTCTTACTAGCTTTCACTGGTTTTCCCCCTAAATAAGAATTAAAGACTAGTGCTGTCTATCCAGATTTCTTGCTAAAGAGAGGAGTAAGAGGCATACAGGAAAATACACTGTTCAGAATATTGATTTGAATATTACATATTGAATGTTTCTGTCCTTTCTTCTGAGGACTTGATCTCCTCTCTCCAGCTCATGAAGTCACAGATTTTCTGGAGAGCCATTCCCTTTGGCAGTCCTGCCACAGCCAAGTCTCTGTGACATGACCTGATCCAAATGGCACACAACATGCCAGCCTCCTGTCATTTTTCACTTGGCATGCTGCAGTGTGCTGTTTATTCTTGAAAACACCAGCAAAAGGACAAGACTTGGAAATGTGTTTTCTGACACAAAAACTGGCCTCCCTTGGGAAAACAACCTTGCTGTTGAAAGGGAGGGTGCAGATAAGTTTGCTTGCTGCATGTGGAATGTCAGTGCCACTGAAGTATTATAATACCCTCCTCAGTCCTAGATTATGCAGCATTTCTCCAGAAATGAGACAGAAACACAGAAAGAGCAGGCTCATTCCTAGTGAGGCTATGGCAGTATTTTTGAGGCAAAGCAAGCTTCCCACATGAAGAAATATCTTCAAGGTTTAGCAACAGATTGGCTCTTGTCGACAGCTGCCTTTGAAAATGTATTTTAAGACTAATTACTTAGTAGTCACATAATGAACTTGTTTAGAAAATTAGGAAGAAAGTACTTCATGACATTTTTGTGAATTCCTGATGTTAAAAAAAAATCAGTGGTTGATCTGAGAACAGAAGTAAAGCACAGTTGAATACACACATTTGAAGAAGCAGAAAGCAGAAGTGGAGGGGCTACCTGGCTGCTCTCAGTACAACTGAGCAAACAAGGCAAACAAGTTCCAAGCATTGCCTTGGATGTACAGAACTGAGTTCTAGTGCCCTCTGAGAGGAGCAGCTGCCAAGCCCCATGTTTGGATCCCTGCTCCTTGTCTTGACACCTAGAACAGCAAGAGGAAGAGGAGGGATGTTCAGAGCTAAAAAACAGGCCTTTTTATCCATGCCTGGCCTGGACATCTGGGATGGCTGCCAGCTGGAGGGCAGTGTTGCAGCAAAAATAGTTACCAGTTTAGGAACTGCCCCTAGAACAGCTGCTGTGCTTGCTTGGGACTGCAGCTGTTGGCGTGTCAGTGGCATAAAGCTCTATTTCCCAGCAGAGCCGTGCCAGCTTCCAGCTTTTGGCAACAGCCAAGAACCTTAATCAGACTCCTGGATGCTTGCTTGACTGTTGAGAGACCACACAGTGGTGTGTTATTCCATATAGTGCTTCCAACCTTGACCTTAGTTTTGGACACAGAACCTAGGTGCCAAAGCATCTGTGTGGTCTTCTTGTGTTTGTATAAAGGTGTGATGCTTCAAGCCTTGACTGAGTTTATTGTATTCCATGTAGTGAAAAGAGGGAAGTCACCATATGACCAGTAAATTTTGCATCTCTCTAACATCAGAAGCTTGAAGTGTCCAAAAGAGTAGTTGAATGTTAAACCCTGTGCAGAGAGAATTATTGGTATTTTGCTCAAGTCACTAAAAAATGCAGGGGCAGAGCAGGCCCACAGCAATGTCACAGGGCCTGGCATTGTGTGCTGAATTCCTGCAGCACACATGGAACACAAAGCCTAGCATCATTTCTGTGTGCTCCTACCGGTGTACTTCTCCTGGCTTATGTTGTTGCTGAATATAGTCTGCACAGCTTCCATTACTCTTGCCACGACTCTCTCTTAAAACACAAACACAATCAGAAAAAACAACCCATGGACGTCTTGGAGCCAGCTCTTAGCAGTGATAACAGTCTCATTCCCTTCTTGCTGTCTTGCATCTGGTAATAAGAAATTAAAATGTAAATGTCAGTGAAATCTCATCAGGCGCACCTAGGAATCTCAGGAAAGGCTTGGTGTCAAAAGGACAACATTTCCTAGGGGCTGGAGTAAGGCAGGTGAAGACTGTCTTTTCAAGAGAAAAATGTACATCTGAGTATGAATGTGCCCCTTTAAAAATGGTGAATGCTCTTTCCACATTCTGTTGCTTTCCTTTCTGCCTGCTTTCTGTGCCTTGTGAGGAGTAGCAGGCCTGTCATGCCTGCCCATTTGAAGCATTAAAGTAGCCTATCTGACCTCAAAAGACATGTCACAGCACAGCTTTTTCTGGAGGCTATATAATGGATGGGTTATTCTCAATGGGAATATGAGAGTCACAAATCATTTCCACATAGGGACCCAAGAAATCACATTATAGACTTAAAGGCCGGTGGAAAGTCAACAAAATGCCCTTGGGGCCTGAGCAGACTTTAGTCTTGGATCTCAGAGATCACTGAGTTTGAGAGAAGTAGATGTGGCATTGGAAATTGTTTTTCTGCTTCTGCAATGAAATATTTTTGTTCAGTATAAAAATAAACACTTGCCATTTAGCTAACATTATCAGTTTGTTGGGCCAGCAAAAGATAATGTCCAAGGCTGGAGCCTCAGGCTTACTGACAGCGGTCTCCAGTGAAGTATCCACAGGGTCTGGACATTCACAAGCTGCTGACTTGGGTGCCTGACCATGGCCGGTGCCTGGGAGCCTCTTCCCAGCACCTGCTGTCTCTGGTGGTGGCCACAGCTGGCACACAAAAAAGTTGGATACACTAAGCAACAGCCAGGAATTAGTTTATCTTTCAACAAGTGAAACAAACAAGACTTACTCATACCCATTTCTAAGAGGAAAGCCAATTTTCTTAATGTAGAGTATATGCAATTCATTATTCATTTTGGTGAAACACAGAGTGCACCATGCTGTGCAGGCCAGCTGCTGATTTATAAAATTGATTATGCATTCTCTAGAGCCATCTCTAGGGAGCAGCTAAATTGCATCCATTGCCACCAAAGTCTTTGATATCCCTGTGACTGAAGAATATTATAATAACAAGGAGTAAAAGAAAGATAGGCTATGTTCTGAATTTTGATGTTTTTCAGATTTTGCTTGCTTCAAAAAGTTTCAGGAGAATGTGTTTCTGGCATATAAGCTGTCCTTAACCTCACAGAAGGAGGACCCCAAGATGTCTTGGAAATTGAAGGCTACTTTTATTGTAAAAAAAGGTAAGAATTTATCTGCTTTAAATTTTTTCCTCCATAATAATCAGGTTCAAATAATAGCATATTGACTCTTCAATTCTGTTGCTTTAATCTGACTTCACCATCATCTCTGTGAAGAATGAAACAGAGAGAGGAAGGAGCATTGGTGATGATAACACTGTATGAAAATATCTAGCATTTTAGTATTCACTCTATATATTAAATAGCTGGGCATAAAACTGCCTGAACTTTGACTTTTCTGCAATTTTCTGGCACAATGTTTTTCCTGAAACTTATCGTTAATGAACTGATCACCCTTCCCTCAACAAAAGCTCCCCTATTCCAGTCTACGTGAACATCAGAATGTAAAACAGATATTGCTTACAAATGAATCATGAAGAAACTGCAGAAAAATTAAGAGGCTGTGTGGATTTTCCCATTGCCTAGTTTTAAATTCAGTTAAACCTTGTATTTCACAGTGATTTTGTAATTAGAGGAGTTACAGCTATAAAGATACAAATCCCCGAGTGACAGACTGCGGCATATGTTGCTTACGCTTTTCGAAGTCATCTATAGTCTCTGGATTTTGGGAACTGCTCTAGGTGGTATCTGCAGCTCAGGGGAGGGACAGGTTTATAGAAGATGTGGGATGCTGGAGCTGCCAAGGTCCGGCTGTTGGCATAGACACTGCTTTTGTAGGGGCAGATTGAACCCTTTGGGGGGAAGATACAGTGCCACCTCCATGCTTAACCAAGTGTCTCCCACACACTTCTGGATTAAGCACATCTGTGAGCCCCAAAATGGATCTTTCCCCAGTTCAGTAGCCAGAGCTGGAATTGGGTCTGCAGGGAGGCAATTTACTTTGTTCCAAGGCCTTCCCCTGCAGCCCTAAAAGCAAAGGTCGCAACTGCTGGGCAAGGACTATTCTCTCTTCTCCTCCCTGTTGTGAAAATACAAGCTTCATGGGGCTGGAGGAGGTACTCCAGGGACTGATGTAAACATCTACAGGGTGCTTACGTTGCCTATTTTGTTTTTTATTCACCCTCCACCCCTAACTGAGGAACAGTCCTGACCACCTGCTTCTTCCAACCAGCACATCTGCAGCTCTTTCCCAAGAGATAGTTTCAGGCTTGTGGGGTCAGAGTGAAGTGTGAAGTGTGACTGCTGCTGTGAGCTGCACCCTAAAGAGATGCATGAGCACTCCTTCAGACCCAAAATTTCTCTGTGTACTTCCTTGTACTGGTTTTGGCCAGGATAGAGATCATTTCCTTCACAGTAGCTGTGTTTTGTATTTGTGGTGAAAACAGTGTTGATAAAGCAGGGATGTTTTATTTATTCCTGAGCAGGGCTTGCAACGAGCCAAGGGCTTTTCTGCCTCTCACACTACCCCAGCAGTGATCAGGCTGGGGGTGCGCAAGGACTTGAGAGGGTTTTTTTCAAAGCTTTCCTGCTTAAATATTGTTGCTGTATAGGAAAAAAAAAAAAAAAAAAAGGCATCCTAAGCTTGGCGGAGCTTGACAAAGCCACTGGGACCGGTCTACCTGAAGTCTTTGGGAAAGACAGAAAGTCAAGGTATCTCTCTGTAAATCTGATGCACAGCACAAAAATAAGCCCTCTTCAGGCCCAGACTTTAGATACCTGACCCTCTGGGTCCATAGGTGTGAGTGAAATGGAGGTGTCTAGCTCTATCATGTTTCAGGCTTCTCTAATTGTATTTAGCTAGATCTAGGTCACTGCATTCTTTTCATTTCAGACTCATGGCAATAGAGTAGTGGAAAGGATTTCTGAATGCACAAGGATGTCAATTTAGTTGGGTGAAGGTCTTTAGGACCCTTGGGGGTAATCATATGTGTTTGACTTTCTAGGGGCTGTTACTCCATGTCTTAAGTTTAAGAGGATAGGCTTTCATAGCCACTGACTGCAGACTAAATTTTTGCAACTGGATTATCCTACTAACCGTTCTCTGTACTTTTTCTTTAGTGAATTGCGCTTGGCAGTGCAAGCTTTTAAGATAGAAAGTAGAAGAATATTTCAATATACTCCAGGTGTTCCTCATGCAATCTCATTTTTTTTTCAGCTGCCAGAAAATGAATCCATTGTGAGTTGGAAATGTCTCCTGAAGATACATGCTGCTTTCCATTACAATGTGGTCAAATGCCAGCCTGTTTCTTTGAGGATTCTTTTGAAGATTCTAAGCTAGCTAGTAGCTTGATTTTACTCTCCCTGACTTCTTTTTGCAGCAGATTAGGTCATTGAAAGCTATTAGAGCTTAGTTATTAGAAAAATAAAGCACAGTGTCTCATTGTTTTGTATTCTCAACACAGATCTATTTTTTTAGTCCTGATGCATTTCTGCACACTGTTCAGCAGCAGTGCTTTTAGTGTAGCAGACCTGCAAGGAATGGAGGGGTGATGGAGGAGGAGATGAATACTGATGAAATTGCATCAAAGAACTCTGTGCATTGCAGTGTTAGTGGTGTGTACATGTGTCATTGACCTGTGTATTTTCTGTGGTTATCTGTATCATATCCCTTGAGGTGTAAAGTGTACAGCTGTAATCCAGACCGTATCAGTGAGGTTACTGTATTTTTGCATTTTGTTATGGCTGGAACATGACTTCAAGGGGGACTGAAAAGTAGCTTCACAGTGTGATGGAAACAATCCTTCAAACTGTTTTCATATCAGAAAATTCTGACACTGGTGAAAGATCATGCTCAGTGATCTGTAATGGTCCTTGTGCTCCACACTGAGCAAGTGCATCTTATTGCGGATTTCCTCAGACCTATTTTTAGGGGGTAGATAGATCAAAAATCTTAAATATAGCAATATTTGGCTTTTGGTCTCTCTATAGTCCTTGACTAAGTTAAACTTCCAGAGTGTGGAGTTGGTGGAAACATAGGGATCCAGGAGAACATTTATGGAATTCAGCAGACTCAGTGTGCCTTTAAATTGAATATGCTGAAAAAGGAAAACAACTCTCTGCCTCCTTGCTTTTCCACAAATTCCCCACTGAATTCCAGGATGAAGGCAGGCACATTATTTTGCTTGGAGTCTTCAGATGTGAGCCTCTTCTGTGTCTGAGCAAGATTAATCTCTCCCTCATTTAACAAAAACTGTATTTCCACCAAACATCAAGAGAGGATTTGTTCCCAAGTATCAAAACATCTTTGTATGCACAGTATTTGGATCTAAAAGGGAGAAAAAAGAACTAATCCAGCTTGGACATGCAAGTGCTGGCTGTCTAGAAAAAGAGCCCCAAAAAAGCACTGCTATCCAGGATTAAAACTTCTGTGCCCAAATGTCTTTTTTGTAGAGTTTTGCCAGCTATACAGTACCTGCGAGGTTAGGGCTCACAAGTCAGCAAGGCATAAGTCACAAGTGAAGAACTTGAGCTGAAATGCAAAATAAGGTGTCATGATCTTATGGGAATTGGGGAGTATCTACCTTTAAGCATTTTCTTACTGCAGGACATGAGGTTCATTAGGTTAAGGTGTTCCTGCATGGCTAAACTGGGCATCTCAAAAATATGGAAATGCTGTGATCTGTTGTTTAAAGTGGTCCTTATTCATCAGTGTCCTTTGGGATCTTGTGAGAAACCTTAATCAACTAAATCTTTCTAACAGTGAGTCTTTTAAGTCTACTTCTCAACTGCAGAAAATGTAGGACTCAAAGGCTCTGATCTCCTTTAAGGCTCCTTTCTTGAACCTCATTCTTATTTCACTGCTATGACACTTCAAATGAGGAAATCTGATCACCCTGTGCTGCTCAGTGTTTGGCAGTTGCAGGTTTTCAAACAACATATTTATATTATTTGGAGGCCAGGCATCACTGAGTGGAACAGATTTAGCTGCAGTAACCTTTTCTAAAATTATCTTGCTAATATATTAGTCTCAGCAGAATTGTACCAGGTCTGCGTGGAATCCCACACCATGCTGTCTTCTGTTCCAACACACAGTGGGGAAATTCAGGGGACAAACCTTGGACTCACACCTCATCCATCCNNNNTGGACTCACACCTCATCCATCCATAATTACTGGGAGATAGTGGGGAAAAACACCTTGAAGAGTTTGTAAAAGGGAATGACCATATTCTCTCAGAAAAAGAAAATCAACAAAAACCCCAAGTACCTCGGTCCCACTTAGGAACTAGAGCTGTAAATTGCCTTATGTGCTAGAAACTCCTTCTTTAGTCAGGCACTTAAGTTTTGCAAATCAGAGT
>VZTB01003375.1:0-127532 GCA_013397245.1 Thryothorus ludovicianus
CAATTTGGATTGAATTCTGCAAATTAAATGTTAGTAAAGAAGAAATAGCTGGGATGTGATTTGTTGAGGTGTTTTACACATGGTCCCCTGACAGTGAACACTCGGGTGCTTAGATTATTACTAGTGTATTACTTAGGCAAAAAGAAGTTAGAGTTTAGTTGCCAAAATCTGAGTTCTTTAATTTGTGAGTTGACACAATATAGGTATGCTTTGCTCTGAAGCCTTAGCCTAGAAGTTACCCTGCAGTTCCCAACACGGTAAATTTGAAGATTTCCAGGCTCACTTAAGTGCTGTCAGCCAAAGCTTGTGTTCAGTCTTAAGCATTTTTCGCTTCACTTAGGAGAGCCCAAAATAATCAGTGCTTGGAAAGGAAGCTGTGTTATCCTGACAGGAGTTTAAAAGAAATATTACTCCCAGACTGCATATGTCTAAAATACACTTCTCAAATTTCTTCTGCTGAATGTTAACTTACAATGGTGAAGGTAAGTGACTGTGAAGATAATTTTCATGTTTAATTAGTTGTGTGCATGATTCATATGTGTTTTATTCTCATTTCAGTTTCTTGCCAGCCTTGTATTTTTATATTGCTGTAAATCTGTGAGTGTGTATTTGGAGGCAGTACTTGTGGAGTGATGGCCACCAGCTCTCATCTTTTTGAATGTACTGAGTGCATTTCTAATCTGAGGATTTTAACTCTCTAGATACTGACAAGGCAGATTTATTTTCTCTAATACAGAAGAGATACGAACCAGTTGTCTTTAAAAATGCATGTAATCTCAGAAGAGTAAACCCCAATGCTTATGCCTTAAAAAACTCCTCAGAGAAAGAATTGCTTGGAGGAAGGAACCTGCTAAGCTTTCTTTGGCTTAAAAATACTTGAAAGTATCCTGAAGCCAGCCACTGTGTTCCCTGATACTAAACATCAGTGAGCAACCTCCCACCCGTTCCTAAATGCAATTTAATTTTCTAATTCTCTGGTTGAGCTTTTTGGCTCTGTTTTTAACTGCAGTAGGTGGCTGTCAAGCTGTAAGCATGACAGGAAGTAAACCCCCAAAGCACTGCAGATACCTAAAGTAGATATCAAGTAAGAATTGCTGGAAAGTCTGCACATGAGTATAATTTATGGACTACGTGATGTGGGCAGAGTCCTCAAAGCCATTAAATTAATCTGTTTGCCAGCTAACATTATAATAGTAAACGTAGTGCCAGCTTCAGCTGTGTTGGAGTGTTTAATTGTAATCCTGTGTTCACAGGGAGGTGCAGGTGCTGTCACCTGCCCAGGGGAGATTTGGGCTGGTGGCAGCAGAACTGCAGAGCCCGTGGGCAGTGGGTTGGTAGCAGCAGTGGTGTTGGTAGATCACAGGTGTGGTTTCCAGGCTGGATTATCTGCCTGAGAGCTGTGTCCTGCTCAGCCTGGCTGTGTTTTCCTGTTTCTCCTCGGTGATGGTGCCTTTGGATTTGCTGCGAGCTGGATCAACTTGTTAGTGCAGCTGAGGAGAGAAATAGTAAAAGATGAGTTTGTTAGTCAGGTTTGTGTGGCTGCCCAGGGACAAAGCTGTATCTTTGGTCAGTGGTAAAGTCTCTGAGTGTTTGCAGTCATTGGGAGCTAATCCAACCCCAGGACAGATGATGATAACATTTTGCAATTTCCCTTGATAGCTGAACGTCAAGCCAACAGTTTGGGGAAGAAATAAATTTGCAAGTAGTCATTGTAGCTGTTGAGGGTTGATAATTTTAATACTTCAGTTTAGGTGGGTTTTGTTTTTCATGTTCTCTTTTATTCACTTAGTTTATAAAATTTCAACCCTTACCTGGCTTGAACTTCGAACTGCTTGTGCCAAGTCCTGTCCTGTTCATACAGTTTGTTTCCTAAGGGCAGTTTTAGGTAGGCATTTTTGAAATGTGCATCTTAAGCACATTCCACAGGAGGTTCAGAGGAAGATGTGAAGTTTACTGCTGCTTTCTTTTGTAACAGCCAGAGAAGCTGGAGGAAAATCGTGGTTGTGTACTGAATAACAGGAGTGCTTGCCCCAGTCATAGGAACAGGACAATTTCCTCCAGGTGCAGGCTGTGTGTGAGACATCTTCAGTGTGTAATAGTAACACACTGATCCTTATTTAGTTCCCATTTGGAATCCTGTCAGAAGTGACTTGCCCAAAATCTAACACTGTGTTAGTAGGACAATGATGAAAACCAGGTATCCTTAATTTCTGAAGCCATTGGTGCATTACCTACTTAAGACCTCTCCGAAATGAGCTGTAGCAATCCCAATTTTTTGGTTGCAATTTGTAAATTGTATTTTAAAATAGCATTATCTCTTCCTTCAAGGGGGGTTGATAGAATTGACTGACAAACTATTTTAATTACTGCATATATACAAGAAAAACTCTGACAAAAACATGTCTTGGCTCTTGGTACTAACCAGCTCAACTTAAATTTCACATCTTGCTGCCAACAGCTGCCTTACTAAGACACAGTGCTCATAATAAATGAAATTTCATGAAAAAGAAAAATGAAAACTTTGTTCCAGCTGGATTGTAAAGGCAGTTGGAGCATTTCTATCATGCATATAAAGCTGCCATCCACATAAACATTGCAAATTAGTTTTTCATTTTTAATAATCAAGATCAGACCTTTTCTTATTATTGAGGCAAATGCAAGCTATTAGAACCATACAATTTAATTCAATGTCCATTAGCTGTTGAATCCTGTCCAGAGTTAAGTGTTGGATTGTTTGGGGAGAAACTCACCTTTTAGTTTCAGGTTTTCAGGTTTCTGACAACCTACTTGGGTGAAGACCCTGAAAAGAGCAGGCTGCTCTGGCCCTGCTTGGTAGCACTCAGAGGGGTGTTAGTTACATCATTTGTTCTTGGAGCTGTTGCTGTGCATTGTTGGAAGCCCTGCAGCTGGTGAGTGCTTGCCCGGACTACCAACAGGAATCTCAGCTGAATTATCACACCCCCTCTCTGCACATGGAAGAGATTAATTCTTACAGCCACAAACAGAGTGAACGCTTTGTACTTAGCACCATAATGTAAGTTCATGCTGAAATACAGTGCCAGTAACCAACTCTTTAACCAATAAAATCACAGTTCTAATAACCATGTGTTTTTACAGCATCCTCATCCCAAAGGATCAAAGAAACATTGATTTATTTAGCTTTGGGTCCCATGCCCTGTTGTTCTCACTCCTTCCCCTTGCTCCCCATGAGCTCAAAAGAGCCATATATGAGCTGAAACCCAACTGTGGGTGTGTAGTCCACAGCAGGGAGGGATACTCTGCAAAACCACACAAGAGAACATTTTAGCCAGTAGAAGTGACAGGCAGTGTTGTGGGCAGACAGAACACAAACATGAGAGTTGCTTTGGCCAGGGGTCGATATCCACATGCCCAAACTGCTGTAAAATTTGTTATTGACAATAAATGGATTCAAAGTTTTAAAATGCAGCCTTTTAAAAAAATTGCAGTGCATGTGACGTACAGCTTTGCCTCTGTATAGAAGTTTATTGAAGATAGAGCTGATCTCTCCAAAACCTGGTAGAGGATGCCACGAACAGTGTTAGTTCAAGGCACTGGGGTGGAGAAGTGTTGGTGTGAGTGCCTGAGGAAGGAGGTATGCATTGTGCAGTTGAGGTGCCAGCAGCAGAATTTTGTCCTTTAGTTGGGAAAAAGTGAGTAAAGCTGCCAAGGAGCTTTGCCACACCTTGGCTGAGCTGTTGGTAATGTGATCATGTCCCCATCCTGCTGTAAGGGCCCCTTGTCCTGGTGCAGGTGTGTGCTGAGACATGGTGTGACATCTCTCTGAGTACTCCCTGGGGGTCTGTCAGGGTTTTTTATCTCAAGGGTTTCCTCAGTTGCAGGACTGGTTGAAGTCCTTACCAAAAGGCAAACTCAGTACAAGTAGTTTTCTGAAAATTTGAGTTGGCAGAACTGTTTAGCACACAGAACTGGGTCTGCATTACAAAAAGTTTTGTGGTTCACACAGCGTGTGGTGGTTGTTGATTACAGCAGCAGGTAGAGGTCCAAGACCTACTGTGAATGTAGATGTAATTAAAGTGCTTCTTGCTTCAGAGTATTTATTTCTTATGATTAGAGAAGAAAACAAGATGGGCACAAAGTGAAAATTGTCGTGACCAGGTCACTGTTTTGTTGAGAAATAAAACAAATATTTGGGGTTTGTCTCTGAATTATAGAACTTTAGAAAAGCTTAATAATTCCTAATGGTTGAACATTCTACTTCTAAGCCTAAAAATTCTGCTTCCAACTAAAAAAACCTCTCTTTTTGAACAAGAACCTGTGGGTGAGCAGATAGAACTTTCACTGTTTTAAATGCTTTTCCTTCCCATCTTAGATGAGTGCATGAAATAGGTTGTATGCTGGCCTAAAGGTCTATCAGAACTGGCAGTTTGTCAGAGAAAATGAAGTTGATACAACTGTCAGCAACTGGACAACAGTCCTATTCTGGCATAATTCTAACTCCAAGACATTTCTGCTCCTGGGGAATATTGTCACCTTGAGCTGTGTCTTGTTTGCATGTTTGCTGCTGCCTGGGCTCTGTAAAGTAGAGATTGCAGCCAGTACTTGAAGCAGTGTAAATTTTTGTTACCAGCAAGAGTCAGACAATGTTGTTGGGAGAGAGGGAAAGCTTCCCTGTTTCTGTGCTCAAATCTGTGTTTCTTAGGAGTTTATGGAAAGAGAAGGTTCAAAAATGTTTGCTGCAAAAATGTCACTACTTTGTGTCTTTGTAGATGAGAACAGCAGAATTACTTACATATGTTTCTAGGGAGAGAATAATTGTTGGAAGTATTTAAAAACGAGAATGATTGAGTATCTAAAACTGTTCCCAACACAAAGTACAAATCTTTTTTTGACATTTGATCTATACTGTTCATAGATCTTTTATACACACAGAGGGATTTACTGCTTTGTAATCAAGCTGCTGAAGAAAAACGTTGTCCTTTTATTCGCTGGAGATGACTGTAACAAATTAAAATGGTTTCCCATTAGCCTTCCCTACTCAGCTGAACCACTTACAATTGCTTGAGACTTTGCCCTTTTCCGACCTCCTCACCTTTGCTCAAACATCTCTGCTTCCAGGAGTTGGTCCCGCAGCCTCACCACTGTGCCCACAGTTACAATTCATGTTGGGCTGCAAGCAGAGAACCAAGACAGAGCCCAGAGTGAAAAGAAATGTTGAATTTTAAAAGCCTAGCGCACAGCAGGTGATCTCTGACACTGTAGGTTGCTGATGGTGTCAGGAGCTAATTGTAGCTTGATTGTCTGTGTATTTTTCAGTTGAACTGTGCATGCAGATGAAGATAGGTTGTTTTGATTTTAGGTTTTTATGGCCTCTTGGATTTGTTTGTTTGTTTTATTGCTCCTGTGAGGTTTCTGTGGCAATAATGGTTTTACCAGCTTGTGGGCAGAACTGTAGAGCTGAAACAACCAAACCTTTGAGGCTTGGCTGAGCACAGAACTACATTTAAAAAAGTGTATGTAAAAGTCTCTCTTTTTCACATTTCTTTAATGCAACCAGAGTTACACCGATGTACAAAACAAACTGCAGGTTTGAAATGGCTTTTCTGTCAAATGTACAAGTCTTGTTTTATAACTGACACTGCCCTAATGTTAAAAGCACACATATTAATCAGTTTTTATGATAAAGTAAAAAGAAAGCCACAACAATATTTGGGCAGTATATATGCAGTTCAATTCCAGATTGCTCCAGTTATTATAGCAATAGAAGGTCTGGATTTCATACCAAATTCCCAAATCTTTTTTGCTTCTGCCTGTCACTCCACTTTGTTCCCAGACTCTAAATTCAGGTTTCCTACCTCTCACTGGCTTGTAATAGTAACTTGGAGGTGATGTGAGGTTGTCTTAGTGCAATGTCATAATCTGGAGAGCCTTAGAGAAGATTCTACACTTGTAACAGTGCAGAGAAGTACATGACATTAAATATTTCAGTGATAAAAATGTGCATGAGTAACAGCAATGAGACTGAGAAGGTTTTTACCAAATGAAAATCACTTGTTTATGCATAGAAGCCTGACCAGATTGACTTGTTCTGTGCCAGGAAAGAATGCAGGGCAGGCCGGGAGTGACCCCAGGTTTGTGGTGTGCAAGGTGGCTCAAACATCTGACTTTGGAGGGAATGGGAAATTCCCCTGGCTAACCCTGGGCATGCACACCCTGAGGGATGGCATGCTTATTAATGCCTCCAAATTAATGTCTTGTTTTAGAGGCAGCAGAGCTGGATGGAGCTCCAGCTATGTCTCAGCACACCCATACTGGAGACAAGAAAATGCCCTTTAGGGGAGAGAGGCAACTGCACCCTTTGGGAACACAGCACACTTGTGGGAAAACAAATGGCACTCAGCAGAGGTGTCTCATGGTAGCCTACTGTTACAGGAATTAGTAACTAATGCCAGCCCTTAAGATTCAGGAAAAGTTCCAAAACTGTCCTCCCAACCCCAACTATTCCAGTTTGGAAATGTTTTTGTTAAGCAAGGGCTAACTTGTCAGAACAAAAAGAGCAGCTGTAAGATTCTTGGCTGGTCATAGTGAAGATCTCATATCTTAAATATTTTCAGCTATCTGTGGTTATTCCACATAGGTAAAAGTAGCTTACAGTCTGCATAAATGTGGAGAATGAACACAAGGAAACACAGGCTGACTGCAAATGTTGCTTGTAGAAGAAAAACATAATCTGTGTCATTGATCAAAGGGATAAAATCATAGCTGAGGGCAGTTGGGTATCACTAGTGTCTTCTGGTCAAGGGGATGCTGAGGTTCGAGTGACTCTTGGGGTATTTGGGTTTCAGGTGGGTTGTACAGCAAAAGCAATGTCTGGCAAAGAAATGTGAAAAACTAATGAAGTTTCTGATTCTCTACTCTTGTATCTTGGGCCATTGGGATGCCAAGGACAATATTTTGAGCAGTTGACAAAAGGAAATATTCCCTAATTTTGCAATTGCTGGTGAGTACTTGCATCCTGGGAGGGGAACAGCCCAAACAGAGTGTTTGCCTAGTGAGGCTTGTCTCTGCTCCAAAGCACACTCTGGGCTTTTTACATATGGAAGTATGCAAGCATTCATCATCTGACCCTCTATTTTATTTGTGTGTATACATAACCTGCAGTTCATTACAGAAATCCTTGCTGCAGCTCTGCCCCTGCCCTGTCTGGGAGTGATGCAGAGTCAAGAATGGCCGTAGAAATTAAATTGCAAGAGGTTTCATACAAAACCACGAGCTTGAAAGGGCTTATCACTGGTGAGAGAATGATCTCTGGCATTTCATAAATCATCAGCAGGACTAACGTGCTGTTTGGAGATTTGTATCCTTAGCAAATTAATCATGTTCAGGAACACTGGGGTAGCAGTGTTGGATGAGACTCTTTGCAGTGCCTCTCTGCCAAATAAACTGCAGGGAGAAGGGCCTGGGGGATGGGAGGTGGAGGGGAGAAGCCAGGCTCAGCTTTCACATTACCTCAGTGTTGTCCTTGATAGCAGTCTTTAAAAATATCAGTCCTTAAAAACTGTTCAACAAAATGACAGTGAGAAGCTTCTTAGCAACTTGCCTTGCTGTTGGTAGAATGTGGAGTGATTTCTGCTTCTGATACCTTCAGTGTCAGTCCTCATCCTTGAGAATTATCCACAGGAGGTTTTTCAGTTGCCTCCCAAGTCTGTAACATCTCAGGTGTCCTCTAGCCCTGGAGAGCACATGGGCATCAGGAAGAATGGAGGTGTTGGGAGGTGCCACAGGAAAACCTCATTTTGGAGTGAAGTTCTGGAATTCCACCCATCTGAGTACTCATGTCAAAAACCATAGAGCTTTTCTTGGCAAGAGCCCAAAGTTTTGGTGTAACCAAGGGTAATTTTGCCAGCCTTTCCACAGTTTCGTTTATATGTTCAGTTATTAATAGATTCTTGTGGTATTCACACAACTGTTTTTCCCTTGAATTCACCAAACTTGACATTTGAATTCTAACCTAATTAGGAATATTTGAAATACACTGCAGTCTCAAATGCATGCCTAGATGTGAGTTTTCATACAGCTAAGGATGCTGCTTATCCCTCTGCTTCTCTGATATTATCTCCTTTTCCCTTTAAAAAATAAATACAAATGTATACCAGGAATCAAAAAAAGTGTTGGGCTACTAAATCATGTCAATTTAAATCATGTCAATTTTTCAGTTGCTGTGTGTAGCCTGCAAATTCATTTCTATAGCAATGCAGAGGACCGATAAACCCATTCTGTATAGAGATATTTGATAAACTAGCTTGTACATAGTCTTTATTTGGCTTTTTTCTTTGACTCCACTTTTTTTATTAACCAGACTGGAATGCTTCCACTAAGAAGCAAAGCAATTAATTCCAGCATCCTGGAGCCAGGACTGTATTTTAGGGGTTGCCATACATTGCATTAATCTAGAGACCACCACTGCTCATTCTGGTGTAAGTCAGATAACTGCAGTTAATGACTAATCCTGGTATAAATCTGCTGTATTTCCAGACAGCTGTTAGATTAGTTCTCTCAATTCTTTTGCTGTGCCAATGGATGCCAGCAAGTTCCAGATTTAAATGCTTTTTAATGCTTTGTGCAGCACTGGACACATTTTATAGAGCTGAGTAGGAGATATGCTATATTGTGCTTAATAAACTATTCTTTAAAATATCCATGATTCAGCTGCTTGCATGGAAAAATGTACGCTTAGCTGTGAGAAAAATCTTAACTCTTACAGCTTTCACTGTCAGGCTGTTATTCTTAAAGTTTGGACTTTTTCTTAAGGTGTGTGTACGTGCTTTCCAAATTATTTGTCCCACGTATTCACTGCAAAGTGGTATGTGGCAGGACAAGGAAAACGTTGCCTTTTTCAATTACATGTTGTTAACTTCTCTCCAACAAGCCAGAAACTCGAGTTCTTGTGGGCAGTCCACAAGAATTAGAGGGAAATAGATGGAGTGTAATTCTAGCAGAAACTTGTTCTGTTTGTTTAGAAATTGTACTGAAAGTTTTTGTGGGTTTTGTTTGGGTTTTGTTTTTTTTTAATCCAGTGTACAGAAAGGTTTCAGAAATTGTTTTTCAGTAGTGCTCCATAGCATTTCAAAAGGCTTTTCTCAAGCCCACGTTCCAGGAACTTTTTACTTCTGTGCCACACATTCTTCTTATTTTGTGTTATTTTCTAAATGTTTTCTGTCTTTCTCAGCTTTCACCCCACTGGTCCTTGAACACTAAGAAGTCGTTCCCAGATGAATTTAGGAGGTGGAAGGAGCCTGGAATCTTTGCACTCATTTACTCTGCAATACCTACTGCTGAAAATGCACCCTGTGAACCTCCAAGAGCTGTGTTCCAAGTGCAGGATGCAGGATTTTAAGACATTATATATTTATAATATTATATTTTAAGACATTAGGTGATCCCCCAGTGCTGGTTTGTGATTAGAGGCTGGTTCTCTTAATTGTGGCGTTTCAATTTCGCGCTGGAATTTGCAGCTGGACTGCACAAATTCAGTTGCTGGGCTCCTGGAGAGCCAAACCCCTCCTTGTAGGCACACAGGCAGCCTTTGTGATGCCAGCCTGTAAAACCAGCAGCTGTCCAGGGGTTAGCACAGTGCCCGTGCTCCATGGGAGGCACAGCAGGACAGGTGCCAGCAGGAGAGGCACAAACCTGGCACCTCTTGCTGCAGAGAGGAACAGGAGTGAAAGGACTGGGACACACAAATTACACAGGAATGGGAATTCAAGGGAGAGTTTAACTGTGCAGAGGTTGGGGGCTGGAATCAGAGGGATATTTTGTGGTCTAGGAGGGGATAGGAATGTGAGACTTCAACTTCTGTCGGGTTCTGACAACTGCAGGCAGTGCCTGCTCCCCTACAGGGGCAGAAGAGCAGAGAAAGGGTCTGAAGTGTGAGCAAAAGTCAGAAATACTCTGGTTTCGTAGCATTTTTTGTAGGTGTAAGGCTGCTATTCTGTCTTTGGTGTTATTGTATTTTTCTTCCTCATATCCTTATGCTGATTTACCTGAGTGCAGCATGTTGTCTTCATAATTTTTGAGCTCAGCATGCTGAGAAGTAGAAAAATGCAGAAACCCCTGTTTTACAGAGGAGGGGAATTGAGGCAAGCAGGTTAAATAGGAGCTGGCTTTGTAAACTACTCTGGTGACAGGAAACCTGTGGCTGACACAGGACTGAATCCAAGTCTCCCTTATAAGAGCCCTGGCCACTGGATCATGGCATCAAATTTGACATTTCTGACAATTCCACTTGAGGGAAATAAAGTAAATTACTTTTCTAATAGCAGTTCTATTTGTATTGGTATTTTAAGGTGGCTCTCTAATTAGTGATTGAGGGAAATTAATGTAGAACTGTAATTTGCTTGAGCTCAGATACCTTTGCTCCATTTTCTGTATTACTCCTGTATATGCACTAATTAAAGAAAAAAAGCAAAACACTATCTGAAATTAGGCACAGTCTCCTTTTTCCTTGTTTTTTCACTAGAATTTTCAGATTTTCTGTGAAGAGGAAAAAGAGGTGAGCTGCTGTATTTGTTTTGGAAGCCAAGCGCTGCATTCTTATATTTTGCAGTGTTGGCTTTATTATTTTATATTCTAGTAGCTCATTGCTGCAAACAATTAGAGTCAACAGAAGCATTTTTGCATGCTGCTTGTGTGTGAATTGGACATATCTGTGCCATCTTGTAGTAGCTGGAGGCAGGAAATGACTTTGACTCTTTTATCTGTGGTAGAAGTTACTCCATAAAAGTGTCAGAGACAAGAGACACCGAAGGTGATGAGCCGAACTTAATCCAATGTCAGGAAACACATCCACTGTTGAACCAGGCTGTCAGGCTGCTCTTCTGGGCTGTGAAAAGGTGAAGTCCCACGTGTGTGAGCGAAATCTGCCTTTGAGCTGGAGAAATTGCAGATCAAATCTGAGTTTTAAGTCTGAGGCAGTCACCTCCTCCATGGCACATGAGCTTCTTCTCAAATATCCAAGCACTGAAAGTTGGCTTTTACTTGCAGCTGGATTTTTTTAATCTGTGTAGATGATAAAACTCTTTTCTTAGATTATCTGAAAGAACCCAGGGAGCTGCCATTTTCTGTACCTGCAAGGAATTATCTGAAGCTGCCCTGCACAGGACAGAGCTGCCTCTTGCTGGTTTGGGTCCCTCTTGTTCCCAGCAGTCCCAAATTGGGCTGGAGTGGCTGCTGTTCACAGGTGGCCTTGGAGGTGATGAGCTGTGTCACAGAGCAGCTTCTTGAGAGTTCACTGGTGCTCCCAAGGATAAGTGATGTATAATATGATAGGAGGAAAGTCCTTATTAGAGAAACAAAGTGGGCTTTAAGATGCTAGCTTTGTCACTGAAGCTGTGAACATCTAATAGAAGATACCATGGTTTGTGGTCATTGAAAGTTGCCCTTTGTTTTTGGATTTGACAGGATTTTTGAAGAATTTGAAGCTATCAGAAAATAAGTTAAGTCATTGTAATCAGTAACCCTATTTTTTTTTTTTTTCCATTTCGTTTGATTTTTGGGAATGAGGGGAAAAGTACATTTTCACCTTAAAACAAAGCTGCAAGAGGAGTCTGTAACTTCTGTGTGCCTCCCTACACAAACACCATGCTGGCTATCCAATTCAGAGTGCTTGTTGGTACTATTGATTAAAGTTACTGCTTGAAATCTGCCTTTAATGATTTTAGGTGTTTTAGTGCTAACCGAGTGGCAAAAAGCTGTTACAGCACCACACATGCTTCTGACTTTTATCTGACAGGTGAAGGTGGTCCCCTATTTTTGCAAGTTGGTGCTTAAAGGATTTTTGAATTTAGTGAAATTTGGGATGGAATGTGGAGGTTTTTTTAAAAAATGAAGTAGCAATTGAAGGATGCTGGTATTACACAGCTGTCTAGTTGTCTGTGTGAAATAAGCTGGTGGCGTCTGTCCAGTTGCAGGCAGATGTCCACATCACAAATCATCAGACTCCTTTTATAGAGCAGAGAAAATCAGCCCACACTCTCTCAGTACAAGCCAGGAGGGATATATTGAGGAAACCTTGCATTTCTCCTCTGTTCCATCTGTATTTAAAGAATAAAAGCATGCATATGCATCTCTTTCCAGAGAACTGTTCCAGCACCATTGAATAGGAGCAAATGTCCTCCTGGGAAAGCATAACTGAAAAGTACTGGAAAGAGAAAATTTGTTGAGACAGATGTGCTCTTGCATAGATTAAGTGTTTTTCTTTGAATAATCTGGTGGAACTTGCAGTTGTGCATGTGAATTCTCCTGGCTGACAGGTAGCTGGCTGGTGGGTTTTGTAGGCTCAGTTTGGTGTGATGGACACATGAAAGGCACTGTTATGTTACACTTTGGTCCCTGCTACTGCTGCTAATTTTGACATGCCATTGTAAAACTCTTTACTTTTCATATATGAGAAGGTGTTAGATTAAGTGGTTGGCTAATGGGCACCTTTGTTCCAGTTACAAACTCATGATCTTTCAGCACTTTTCCATTTACTGCCCTGACTGCTGTTTATGGCAGCAGTGGCAAGAGCTACAGCTGCCAAATTTATTTTAAAGATCATGGTGTTTGGTGCCAACTCTAATCTCTCTTGGTGCCAAATTTGGCTCCAGCAGCAGTAGCTCTACATTGTTATTCTTGTGCAACACTTGCATTACATCATGTTGAAAGGAGGAATAAGGGATTTTAAAAATTTCAGTTATTCATAAGCAATATTCACAGTGGGGCAAAACAAGACGGAAAACAAAACTCCTGCAGTTCAAATGTCAGTGTCCCTCTGTACTTTGTTAAGGTACTTGAGGCCTGTTTAATATCATAAAGTGGCACTTCCAGGAAGTGTTTTTCATTATCAGCTCAGGCTTTGTGAAGGAAAACAGGGACATTTGTGTGCATGGCATTGGGTTGGTGCATCTGTTTTATTTGGGGTTTTCACTACCATGCTGTCCTGCAGAGCATCAGTGGCTGGATGGCAGCACCTCTGTGATTCCTCTTAGTAGTATCCTCTGGTTATCCCTGCAAAAATTCCTTCCCTCTGTCTTGAAAATAAACCTAAAACCAGCAGTTTTGGGAACTTGGGCCTGGGTTAACTTTCACCTGGGCTTAAAGAAAAAAAGTTTCAGCCTATTGTCCCACCAGAACTCGTGGGAAATCAGACCTTGGCCCACCTGAACATACAAAGTGGATCATGCTGTCTCATTTGTTATTCCCATGTTATTATTTTATTCTGACTTTCAAATACCCACAGAAACAAATTATTAATGAAGTTAATATCAAGGAAAAGATTGTGAGCATTTGCTCTGAGTAGATTCCTTTTCCCCTTGGCTGTTTCCACACTATTAATTGGTATGAGTTACAAAGTGCCATTTGCTCAAGCATTGCTTTTGATTATTGTTCTTTTTTCTCCTAACATCTCCAAGATGAGTAGCAATTGCATTGTGCTGCTTTGCTCACTGCTGTTATACTGTAGCTCTTTAGAACAAGGAATCTGCTGCACTTTTATCTGTAAACTGTCATTGTCAGCCAACCTCTTGATTCAATATCTCTTTTGAGCCTTCCAGTTTTAGATACAGGAACAAAAAATTGACATTTCAGTATTCCTACTGGTGAAGTAACCAACTTTCACTACAGAAATATTACTCGTAATGACGGTTGATTTTTATTTTATTACAAGTCAAAAACGGAGGGAAAAGGTGGCTTTAGTTATATCTGTGAAGAAGAGGAGGGAAGAGTAATTTCTTGAAGTTCAGCTGGGTGACAGCCTCTTTTCCAGTGCTGGACAAGCTTTGCCTACAGCATTTGTGGGCAAGAGTGTGTTAAACAGCATCAAAAGGAGGGGAGCAGCTCTTGCTATATTATAGAGATTAACTGGTTTGGCTCAACATGTTTGAAGATGACCCAGCCAGAAATTTGCTGTTGGTCACAGGATGGTCTGAACTTTGTGAACCTGATATTTCAATAAATTGTAGCACTAATAGAGCAGTTCTGTTCAGAAGTGCCACAGTCAGGTCACCATCACTGCTCTTTTATTGATAAGGAAAACCAGGCAATCAGAGATTCTTCCAACCTTCTACACAACAGCTCTTTGCTCTCTTCTCTGCTTGGAGAAAGTCTGACTTGAGGGATTTAACCAAGGAGAGAGTACGTCATTCTCACTCCAGCCTCACCTGTGCTGTTATGCTAAACTTTTCCCTCACATCCAGCGTCCTTTTGCTAACTTACATTTCATAGTTCTTTTCCCATAGCTCTTTCTGAATTATTATTCCCCAAGTGCTCCTCCTTTACAGGCTGAGAACGGAGGTGCTGACACAGGCCTGTTATAAAGGGGCAGCCCTACCTTTCTTAGTGGGTTGCTGGAGCCATTGCAGGACTCTGACAGGTTTGAGAAGTAAATCAAAATGGTGAAGAAATTCTCATAGTCTGGGAATGGAGAGATTTTGGACCAAAAATGAGTGAGAGAACATGCCCTGAAGGACAGGTCTCGTGCCTCGCCTCCTTCTTGGCTGTCTCCTGTTCACGTTGGTCATTATTCATTGGCATGGATATCAGTACCCCAGCAGTGGAACAGATTCCACCTCAAGATTTCAGGGCATTTTCCAGCCCCTAAAAAGAACTTAATTGGCAATTTATACTGTAGTTCCCAGTTTTACAGAGCCCTTAATGTAGTCCTGAGAAACTTGCCCAATCTCGTAGCGATTGGAAGAACTCAGTAGTGTTACTTCAAGGTAAACTGCAGCCCTAGGGAAATTATATTTATATATATACACACATACACATATATTTTGTTTCTGCAGTTTATTTAATACTGCATTTTGAGGTCTCACAGAGAGTAGGACATCACTGCATTGGTGAATGCTTCACATGCAAAGAAGAGGAGCACTTGTCCTGCAGCTTCTCTAGGGAAGACACACAAGGTCAGGAAGCACAGTGGTGGCACAAAGGACTCACCCAGGAATCAGCTGAGTTACCAGGGGCAGAGCAGGGAGAAAACCCCAGGTTTTCTGAGTCTCAGACCAAGGTTTGAGCTGCTATTTCTCTATGGCAGAATTAATCTCATTGTGTCCTCTGTGAGAACTGTTCCCGTGTGAGTGAGCACCACCTTTTCTTGCACGCAGTTACTTGTGGATTTTAGTAAGAATATTACTTCTCAAGCAGCATGAGCAGGTATTTTCTAATACATTGATTTTTCTGTGAGAACATCATGGAATCATAGAATGGCTTGGGTTGGGAGAGACCTTAAAAATCATCTTGTTCCAACCCCCCTGCCACAGGCTGGGACATATTCCCCTAGACCAAGTTGCTCACACTCTCAGGATTGGGGCAGCTCTGTGAATGGTGCATCAATACCTTTTGAATGAGGAGATTTTTGTTAGGATGTGGGTGGTATGAATGTTCTAAGCTTTCTGGAAAATGTTTCCCCCTGGCACTCATTGCAGCTAATGGGCAGCTTTCACTGCATTAAACCCTGCAGTGATAGAATTCCTGCTGCCCTGCAGCTCCAGCTGTGTGAGGTGCTTTCCCTCCCAAGCCCTCTGCAGCTTGGATGATCTATCTTGTCCTCCTGCATTAAACAGAGTTTCAGGGAAGTTGTTAATTGCCTCATTGAATAGTTAGTTTTACAAAAACAATTGGCTGCAAGTGGTTTCTCTCGTGCCACTGGAGTCTGGGCAGGTGTGCACAAGGCTCCACAGGTAAGGAAGGAAAGCTGTTTTCTATTTGTGATTTTCCACTACTTTTTGAACCAGATGTTTTTTTCTGTGATGTTTAGTGCTTTACTGTCTCTGCTATATCCTGGTGTGGTAGAGCTGAAGCAGTTTCTGGATGTTTAGTTTTGCTTATGTAATTGCTTTATGTTACAGTGCATTGATGATGCAAATGTTTCACAAAGTAAGGCCCTGCAAACACACACACACCTGAGAATGAGTTTTTTCCTTGTAAGACCAGAGTTTCATAGCATAGAGGCTGCTCTTCACTCACCATGACATGTGAGAAGAAAGCAGAAAACTGAGTGAAGGGAATAAACTTTAATTTCCTATATATCTATATATATAAATATGTATTTATATTTAAATTTGTTTTTAGCTCTGGTGATTCTGAGGAGAAGGAGTAAAAAATGTCGTTCTTCAAAGTGGAAAGAGGTGCCTAAATAGTGACAAGTGTCATGAGCTGGACTCTGCAGCCCTTGGTTTGGAAAGCCCTGGAAGCAGTTATTTTGCATTAAGGGCCCCAATTCTGCAGCTGGAGCTGCTGGAGTGGTTTTCTGCAGTCACATGCAGCCCCTGCATGCCTGGGGGATCTGAATAGGAAGAGGTGTGATGAAATTAAAAAGCTTGTGAATGTCAAAGAGGAATGTGGAAGCTGAAAGAGATTATTTATGTACATTTGTATGTATGCATACACATACAGTTTTATATTTCAGATCACTGTAGGCTATAAGCTCATAGTGTTTCTTTGTCATTGTATCCTGTTCTGTGTGGTACTTGTTCACAGTAAGAGAGCAGAGTAATTTTATGCTTTGGAAAATATCTTTGCAAGGATTGCTCCACTTAGCAAATAGATCCAAAAGACCAAAAAAAGGCATCGTGAAAAATTCTGCTTTCTCACTTTGACTTGGAGTAAGTGAAATACTGTTGTTGAAATGAATTTTAAAAAGACCCAATGACTCCTGCCAGTGTCATGATGTATTTCTGGTCAGGCTGCCAGGCTGGAGCTCTGTGGTGCCCATCAGGAGCTCTCTCTCAGAGTGTGCCTTCAGAATGGATGGTGAAGGTGCCTTGTCCTGGGTGGGTTTATGTGCCCTGAACCCCCTTTACTGTGGACTGCTGAGCCTGAAAATGCTGCTGCTCCCCCTGCTCTGTCCTCCTTCAATCTCTTCCCGTGTTCATGGCAGGAAATGCAGGGGAATCCCAGCCCAGCTCATCCCCCTTTATCCCCTGTCTGCTCTGTGGCTGCAGGAGCTTCAGGAGAACAGCACCTGGAGAAGGCAGTAGTGAAGCCCTGCTGGGAGGAGGAGGAACATTTATTTATATGAGGACGCCCTACATTTTTTAAAATTTTTATTTTTAATATTAGCGGGTCTGAGCCAAAAAAGAAATAGTGCATTTAAAGAAAAAACAATCAATGAAAAGCAGACTGGAATGGCAGGTGATGAAGCCTGCTGAAGCAAGTCAATGCTTCTGGAAATTCAGGGCTTCCAGGGAAACAAGGCATGCAATTATTTGTGCCAGTTCCAAGCACTGAAAAATCTTAAAGTTGACTTTTCTTCCAAAAAAGAAAAAAAAAAAGTGAATGTAACTCAAAAAATTCATGAGACAGGAATTTTCTTCTGTTTTTCACTGTCTGGTCTATGGGTTAGAGCAAGACAGAAAACTTTCAGGGAAAATAAAGTTTTGATAAAAAAAGACTGTCTCATTTATAGAAAAAAAGACAAAACACAGAAACCATGTGGGGAAAGATCTTAAAGCTGATGGAATACTTTGGTTATTTTTAAACAATAGTGGTTCAGAAGTGTGAAAGAATTGGTCTATAAGTGTGAAAGAGTTGGTCTATTTTGTTATTTTTTCTCAGTTATTTTTCTTAAACTTGTTTAGAATTAACACTTTAAAAACAAAAAAAAAAAAGAAAAAGAGGAGTTTGAGAATCTTAATGTTAACCCTAACCAGGGTTTTTTTCCTTACTTATCATGTAACTTTTGACTTGTTTCTCTTGGTTTCATCCTTAGAATGATGGGTGCTGGAGGCTGATGCAGCTCTGTACCCCCACCCCAGGGGCTGAGCTACAGCCATCGTGGAATCCTCTTTCTTTTGTGTCTGGAACAGGCTGGGCAATGAGAAATCCAGACAGGTACTGCTGCTTTTATTGTGCACTTAGAGCAGTGAGAAGCAGGAATAGAAACAGCCCGAGGCATGTGCCCTGCAGCTCACCTTGGAAGGATATTTTGTCATCGAGGCTTCTCTGGCAGCTTTAATGCCAGCCCAGGTTTAACTTTATGCCTGTTCAGGTTTTCCTGCATGCATCTATCAGATGGACTTGGGGATGAATTAAGACTCATTATAAAAGAGAAAATAGGGTCGTGGCTTTCACCTGCTGAAGGATTTTTGAGTTTTTGAAACGGAACAAAGAATCTGTTATAGATCGAGAGAACAGCGTCCAAACAGTGTGGGGAGGAATGTACTGACAGAGGAAATGAAATTACCTTCCTCTGCTTTTGAAATGTGTGGATAGGAGTAGCCAAAAATCTCCAGTGTGGGAGATTCCCTATGATTATACCATGTGGAAGGTGGCTGCAAGATAATACTGTTTTCTTTGCTTATGAATGATTCCTTTATTTTTGTACAGGAGCAAAGTAAAATTGGGAGCAGAATTTTGCTACCAAAAGTCCTGGCAATGCTGCCTAAGCTACTATGCTTCCCATGGAGTTAAAACAGTAGAAGTTTTAATTCCCAGTGAAAATTAATGAGGCATAGCAGGTGCTTTTGAAAATTTTATCCATATGGGGGGAAAAGATTAATCTTGTATTTCCTAGGAATTAATTAAACCCAAACTTTTTAGAACTGGGATGGATTTTGTTTGTTTTCTCTGAATCAGAGAGTGAGAAAGCCATCTTCAGATTTTTTGCATGTGATTCACTTTTGAGGTAAACTGGGGAATCAGACTGTCATATTTTTAGTGATAAGTACCACTGGAGTCATAAAGTATTTCTTAGCAATCTGCACCATTTTTTAGGGAGGCAGAAAGATGAAAGCGGTTCATCAACTAATTAAAACCAGATAAAGTCACGGAAGCAAGACAAAAATGTTACTCTTGCAATTCAGCTGCAATCTCTGTCTCTGCTCCTCCCCTTCCCAGCAGAGCTAGAAGCAGAGGACTTGGCTTGTACCACTCCTGCCTAGGGCTCTGTGTTGGCATATGCATATATTTAGGAAGATCTAGTGGTTTAAGCTTGTATTTGGCCTCCATCCAGAAACAAGTAAAAATTCTTGAGAAGATCATTGCATGGGATTGTTGCAGGGAACATAATTTCTGTATTTATCTCTCCCCTCATGGACAAACTTTGCAGTTTCTCACTCCCTTGAGATACTTGTCTTTTCCACTGTGGGATCTGGCAGGTTTTTCCCAAGGGGAGGAGTTCTGTCTTTTTCACCTGCAGGGCCCCTGACTCTTCAGTTCTTCCACTGATGACAGATGCAGAGCTCATTCTCCTTTTTCCCACACCCATGCCAGTTTTTTCCCCCCAGTGTCTTTTATTCCTGACTGTCTTTTCTGTTGCCCAAATGCCCTCCTGCACACTGCTGTCATTTTGGGGGAAATGCCCTGCTCTTCCTTGCACATATTCCCTCTGAAATCTCTTCATCACTTGGCCATTGAGTTTACCCTGGTACCTCATACTACCCAGGTGTCTTACTTGCTGAAAATGCCCTGCAAGTTCTCCTTCGGACGTTTTTCTACCATTCAGGTAATTTTTGAAGCCAGAATTCTGTTTTCTCACCCCAGAAGTGGAGCAGAGATGAGTGAAAAGTGCAGACTCCCAGAGGGAGGATGGTCCTGAGCTGCCTGCAGTGTCTTGTGAGGAGGGTGTTGGTTACAAGCGGGAGCAGACTGAGGGAGGATTGATGTTCTGCCTGAGCAGCAGAGCTCCAAGCTTTGGAAGGAGACTCCTTGGTCTGTTGTTGGTGCCTTCTGGCTTGTGCTGGGCAGAGCTGGGGTGAGGTTCCATCTGCCCACAGTGGTTTCCTGTTCCACCCTTTCAAAACACCATCCATGGAGTCCTCATCACCTTGCAGAGGTGTCTGTTCTCATCACACCACGTCCCTCCATGGCACTGGACACCCATTTTTAGTACTTTGCTGGAGAGGGATGAGATCACTCAGGACTTTGATCTTCAGCACATATTTGACTGTCTGTCTTGACCTGGGGTCTGGAATCACTGCCTTCAAAACATCGCTGTAAAAGAATATGGGATTTGCCAGTTGCCCCAACAATTCAGTCAAAAACCTTAAATTGTTTAATCTGGCATTCCTAGCTTTATAATAACTGAAAAAAGCACCTCTACTTCTATTTTTTCCTTCCTAAATGTTAGAAAAAAGTTTCTGTTTTTGGCAGAGATTTTGTGGGCAAACTTTCAGGGCAAAATACTGGGGTTTGAGTAGGGGATTCTAATGGAAAAGCTGAGCAACAAATTCACACAAGGTTCTTCTTAATTATAGAAGCCAAAAGCTCTTCCAGATGTCTGTCAGCCCTGCATGCTAGATGCTGCCATCACTGGTTTTAATAAAAGCTCGTATTCAGCAAACTTTATTACTGATTTACTGTACGCTGCTTAAGCCAGAAAATGTTTTTTCTCTAAAAGGAAAACAAAGACCTGATATTTTCATCAGTTGCACTCCAGCATGCCATTTACTGTGTTAAATGCCAGCCCTGTTCCATTATTTGACTTTTTTCTGTAGCGTGCCATTATTAAAACTGGAATTTCAGAAACTCTTGTCAAGAAGTCCATAGGCAAGAAATGCACATGAATAAATCAGCAAATGGTGCGTGCAAAACAGGCAAAGCCACTAACAGCACTCATACGTGACATGCACAGCCAGACAGGCAGTTCTGTGAAAAGTTACCTGTTTGTACATGAAACTAATACATACTCTAAACTGAGAGCTGTAAAAAACACAGGAAAATGTTATAGAATAAATACAGGAAAATATGATGTGACTTCGTGAATACAAAAGTGAACAGAACAAAAGCAGTAGAAGAATCAGGCAGAGAGTAGCTAATGAAATCTCTGAACAATGATGTAATTAAAGTACATTAATCACTATAAAAGATCATTTCCCTTTAAACATCTGCTCCTGTTCACTTGGCAACAGCCTGGGCAGTGTCATGAATGATGGGGCTTTGGATTGTGCTGAAGGGCTTGTGTTATCTGAGAAACAAGGTGGAACAGCCCCAGCTTGACAGGATCTGGGGCAGCAGTGCTTTCCCCCAGTTCAGGAGTGGCACGGAGGAGGTAGGAGGGAAAGAAAGGAGATGGTGCTTAGGATGGAAAGGAAGGGCTTGTATAAAATGGGACCCCCCACCTTCTCAGCCATGCAGACAAAATTTGACTGTGTGCCAGTGGATTTGAAAAAACTAATTCCTCTGGCAAAAAAGCTCCTGCCCACCCTCCTGTGTTTCAGAGGGCCTTAGGAACCATGTCCTGCCCCACTGAGAAGCACCACAAAATTCTTCCTGAGCCCTTTCTCTGTGGCAGCCTGGCTGTGCCAGCAAGAGAGTGGGGTGAGCCTTTCTGGAGAAGAAGCTGTGGCACAAGCTCAGGGTGCAGAGGGAGGGTTGTGGCCATCCCTTAGTGCCCTGCAGCCTGTGCTTCGGTGCCAGATGCAGCAGAGCTTCCTGCCGTGCTGAGGGAAGCCTCTCACGAGCTGTGTTCTGAGCCCAGTGAGGAGTCAAGGATTATTGTTTCAGCTCTGTCACTGGGTAGGATTTTTTATGCCTGGGGACTATTTTTTGTGTCCTTGCACGCATTTTTGTACCCTTGTTGCATTTGTACCCAGTTGGTGGCGTGGGCACAATTGGTGGCCCTGTGCATCTCCCTGTGCATCTGCATTTTCAGTTTGTCTGTACCTCAGGCAGGGAGAGGGAGCCAGTTGTGCCTCTCTCACAAGGACACATCTGAAGGTGGAAACCTTTGAGACCCGCCAGCAGCAAAGCTGCAGCTGCAGAGCAAGGCTGATGTTTATGCTGCTCTTGTTCCCTTAGCAAACCTGTGGCAGGTAGCACTTGGGGACAAAGGGATGGCACAAGTGTTGGATCCAGGATGCTGTGTTTCTGCCACACTGGTCATTCATGAGGTCTCCTTCATGGCACATCCTTGGGAAGCCTTTAGCAGCCTCTGGAATTGAGGCTGTGCTGGTGATGAGGTACCCACGTGGATTTCCAAGGGAGGCAGACAGATCCCACATCCCACCTGGAGAGAGGAGGATTGGGGTTGTGGACACTGTACACAGTTATGCCTCTTCAGGCCTATTTTTGGTAATTCTATGAATTCACAGAGGGTTCATGTTTTTTCTGTCTGGGCATCTCTTAGGTGAGAATGAAAATGAATTTAGCTTTGGTCTTTGCTTTTTAGTTACAGGTGAAGTGATCTGGTTTGTGCTTGTTCTTAACAATACTTGCCTTCCCTCACAGGGACTCACAGACTTTTTAAAAGGGATTGAGAAGGTTCAGATAAAAAGTATGTGGTTTTCAGTTTCTCAAAGCTGGTAAAGCAATACAAGGGTATTTAAACAGAAAATCAAAACAAACTTCTTGGCTTCTCCCAGAAGCACACAAATTGGTATTGCAGAAGGCTGAAAATTTCAGCTTTGTGTGCTGCTTGCTTTGACTTTGGGATGTTTTAGGTGTGCTGTGGATTGTTACCAGCCAGGTGCTGCCATGCCACCTGCTGCCTGCATAGTCCAGCTCAGGGATGTGCCGGGATGGGAGCAGGGATGTGCCAGGCTGGGAGCAGGGATGTGCCAGGCTGGGAGCAGGGATGTGCCAGGCTGGGAGCAGGGATGTGCCAGGCTGGGAGCAGGGATGCTCCAGGCTGGGAGCAGGGATGTGCCAGGCTGGGAGCAGGGATGTGCCAGCTGCCTTGGCAGGCACGTTCTCTGATGAGGGAAGGGGAGCCTGAGCCAGCTGGAGCCAGGATCCACTCAGCACCAAATTCCCTCTCCCCCATCTGCTCTTGCTCAGGCCCTGCTCTGTCCAAGAGCACAGTTCTGCTTTCCCCTAATAGCCCTAATTCCACCCAGTGAATTCCAGGAAACTGAACTAAGGTTGTGCTCTGTGTGGCCATGGGAAGCAAAGAAAGGTGCAGACTCTCCCATCTGTTCTGGGCTTGAACCAAAAGCTGCCAGTTTAGTCTTGGAAAATTCAAATGGGTTTTCTTTGCATTGTGTGTATTTAAAAAGATACAATTAACAGAGACAATTAACTGAGAAATTAAGCTGCAGGTTTTCCTTGCCTGGTGGGCTCTTCAGTTCTCGATGCAGGCATTGGTTGCACAGGGAACGAGGGGAGAACATTGTGGGAGTAAAGGCTTCAAGGAAACCTGCCTTGCATAAAAGGAGTTGTGCAGGTATCAAATGTAGCAGTACCTTTTTGTACTCACCCCATTGTCTTCACCAAACTTGCAAACATGGGTGTGTAAATCTGTGCACTTAATGACACATTTTGTACCCATCCAAAACATCCAACACTTCCAAGGGAGCAAGCAGCTGGAAAGGTCTGTAGCTGCAGGTAGGCACCTGAATTGAAAATGGTGATGAGTACATGAATAGACCCATTGATTTTATACATGAAGTCTGAAATAATGATTTAGTCCTCTTTTCTGGACTGCTTATGTAATGCAGGGGTTGTGAGCTTTCATGGTGGTGTAGGTCATGTGCACACATGAAGATTTATGTTTTTCTTCAGAGATGTAAGTCCTAATGTCGTTAATTTGAAAATTTTGGTAGCATCAGATAAGGTTGCTCACGTGAAAGGGACTGTCCCTGTGTCACTGCCACCTAAAGGCCAGGACATGGTAGCTGGGTGCCTGGTTTGGGTGTCCCCTGGAAAACTCATCCTGTCACCAGTACAAACTTTATACCTTGTAAGACTCAATAATGATTTTAACTGTCCTCAACTTCATTTTCAGCCTGTTACAGTCTGTTCTGCAGCCTCACTGGACATTGGTGTGTATGTATTCTTGCTTTGTTGGCATTTGAGAAATCAGGAATTTAGTTTTTGTATGGCAAAATCCAGGAAGAAAGGGAAATCATTAATCAGATGGGTGTAATCTCCAAGGAAGCAAGTACTGCATTTTAATTCAGCATTTCCCTTTGATGAAAACTTTAGTGAATGTTATTATGTGGAATTTATATGAAGCCTGGGTTTAGGTAATCAGCTTTAATATTTATACTCTTAGGGGAAAAAAAATTGAATCATTAGTAAGCATGCATAATTAATGAATAAATTGTATTTTTCCTTTGTTTTCCTTCAGGTATAAGGAAATGCTAGATCTAGTGATATCACCCAGTCTGACTGTAAATAGAGAGTGCCCTGACAGACTGAAGCTTAACCTTTCTCACATTTATGCCACGGCTCCAGATGACATAGAAGGTAGGCTGCTCTTCTGCTTGCTGTTTGCTGCTTTAACATAACATATATGAATATATGTGACCAAAGGCAGCTGGCCACTGCAAGGCCTCTGCTTCTGGCAATTAATTCTACAGTACAGTGAGCAACTGAGATTTTTGAGGGGTTTTTTTATTTTATTTTTGTAGACTCGCCAGTTGTGGTTGAATCCTTTAATTCCACAATGGCTTGAATGCAAATGGGTTATATTGGAGTAAATAGAGAAATATTTCATATGTAAATATGTATCTGTGTATAGTTGGTGCCTGCATTTACACACGTGCATGTGTAGATTTTGGTTCCACTGGAAGAATTGCAGGTGTAAACCATTCTCTGTGTAGACCTGGCAGATTTTGCTGGAGCTCCAGTGTGGTGTGAACGTGAGCCCTGGGCTTTGGTGGCTGTGCTGCTGTGCAGGTGGGGGCTGGGGGGGCTCCCAGGCCCAGAATTGTATTGAGCAGCCTGAAAACCTCTTGCCAAAGCAGCTCTGTGCCTCACTTTGCATCGCTCTGAGACCACTGCTGCCATCCCCAAATGCCATCCCCAGCCCTGCTGGCCTCTGCTCTGGAGTTTCACACTTGGCAGGTACCAGGGACAAATTCTTTCAGTGGTCAAGGCTCTGATGGAAAATTTGTCTGCTCTCCTCCTTCTCCCCCCCTGCCCCATCATACTGTTCAAGTGAAGGAAACTGAAGAATGTTAAATCTGCTAAAAAAATTATTGGCAAGTGATGCAGCTGAACTAGTTCTTGCTAGTACAATCCCAGCTATTGTTTGCTGCGGTCAGGATCTGTCAGCCTTCCTGTTAGAGGGGAGTTAGGAAAAGGCACTGGCTATTATGTTTTAGTAGTGTGTTTAACCCTTCATTTATAGGCTCTTAGAAGCCCAGGAGATGTTTTGTTTGCATGTTTGCTCAGGCATTAGGAATTGCGTGGTTAAATCACGCCCGTCGTGACTGCCTATTTACAAGAGCAGTAGAAGGAATAACAGGCTAAAGGAAACATCCTTTTAAATGTTCCTGTTTGCAGAAAAGATTAGAGCTAGAAATGATTTTTAGGTACATCATTTTGCAAACACCTTGGTGCAGGAACTGTTTTTTGTTATGTGATATAAATAAGAGCCAGCACAGGAGCTGTACTGTTGGACACCCGTTTGCCAGTGACAGCTCACATTGATTTGTTTCTTATAGAAATATTATGGTGTTTTTTCTACAGAATGATCCCCTGTGCTACCAAGATTGTGCTCTTTCCCTTGAAAATACTTCTGGTTCATTTGAAGAACAGGAAAATACTTGTGTGTTTGATAATTCTCAGACTGACAGAGCTCTTAATGTAATAAATGCACTCGAATTTATGCTCTGTATTACAAATAAAGTATTAAATTTAGCAAATCTAGTCATAGTACTTACTCATTTAGATGTCCATGGCCTGTTGTTTTCATGGGTACTTGTCATGAGGTGTTCAGTTATATCAATATAATTTTCAAGTGCACATTTTGCCTGTAGGATCAGCTTTGCCTTTTCTTGTCAGTGACAGTAGCATACTGCATATTCACACACAGTAAATTCCTACTTGGCATTCTTGGAAAACTTATTTACTCTGTACCAAAATAAAATATTTGAAGCTGTGTTTTTTTTCAGAGAGAAAAGAAATGAGGCTTGTGCTCAAACTGTTCTGCTGTTTTTTGATGTAAAAGTCATTAAGAATTAAATAAATTAATTGTAAAATGTCTATTTCTTCAATGCAGTTCTGTTTGGTAGTGAGGGACAGACAGAAATGGTGTAGCTCTTATTTTCACAGTCTGAAAATCTAATTTTCTAAACTGTTGTCTTTTAGGTAAGTCAAAGCAAATTTTTCATGGTGAGTTTGAGGGTGACTCAGGTAAGCCCAGTTTTGGATTTAAACTCAGTCTTTTTTCTGTGGAAGTGTAAGTGAATAGATACATATGTATAATATCCTTTGTCAATAATATGTTAATTCATAATTAATAATATGTTCAATAATAATAACACTGTTCTTTGTCAGTATTTTAAACTAAATCTCTCTGCCTGTTGCTTGGGAAATAGGTTACTGCATTTTATAGGTACAGAAAGCAAGGTAGGGTTGCAGGTGGGTTTTACTTTTCTCAGGTGTTGGAGGATTGCAGGGGTTTGAAGAAAAAGTATTTCTGGTTTTATTTCTGTCAGGGATTAGGGTGATCCTGTTAAGTGATTAGGCCTGTATAGGTTTCACCATTAATTACATAAATTAACATTCAGAAAAAAGAATAATACCTAGTAATTAATTTTTTTAGTAAGAGCTCACAATGATGCAATTTTTATTGAGATTTATTCTAAAAAGTTACCAGATGAAATGGCAGTGTTTTTAAAAATAGTTTGGTGAAATCCTCGTGTTACAGCATAAAATGATCAAGCCACGTAAGATGTTGTGAAAAAGGGTTGTGTGTGAAAGAACAATTTCAAGAGAGCTCTAAATCAGGACAAACTAACATTTCAGATGTGAGCATGTTGGATCATTTTTGGCCATTCTGTCCATGTTTACAGCACAAGTTACCCAAACCCACAGGACTGTCTGCATGTTCTGAGACTTTTTATGTGCTTGCATATTTCATTAAATGAAAAATGGTTTAAATGTCTAATTTGCCAGCTGACCAATGTCTGAACAAAGGAAGTTTTGCTGCTGTGGTCACTGAAGGTGGGTGGAGAAGCTGTGTACAGTGAGTGTGGTGTGTGCATTGATGCAGCCAGGAGACACAGAGGCTGAATCAGCTGTGCCTTGCCATTTTTGATAATTGTGAGACTGTTTTGGCATTTATAGTGCTGAATCAATGCCAGCTCCAGCCAGGAACCGAGAAGCAAAGTTTGGATGGCCCTGTGGAGGCAGCCTGCAAGGTGTATGTGGTGGGATTTTTATGTGATGTTTTCAGTATAACTTGCAGGCAACTTGCAGCTTTTAATTTAGTTTTGTTCATTTGTTTGTTTTTGGTTTTTTTTTAGTTTTTAATTAGGTAAATGTAAATTTATCTCTGAATAAAGCTGGTGGCACATTTTTCTTTGGTAGTGTTACAGCACACAACTGTTTGGTCCATTAGAAGGCATCTTGCACATATAACTTGTGTGATAGGTTTTCTACTGATTTAATTTTTTCATTGCTGGTAATTCAATAAGGTGTGCTATAGTTAACTCAAAAAATTCAAATTAAGGAGATTTGTGATGTTGTATTTTTAATATTTACTATTATTTGATATATTTTAATGGACATTAAAGAAAGTGAGTCATGGTCTAGGGGAGTACCAAAAAAAGCAAAAGATCAAAATGTGCAGTGAGCTTAATTCACTTCAGCAATCATAGTACTGGTTTTATAGCCTTCAGCACATGAGTCACTGCTTCAAAGCCCAGCTTCACGACTGATATCAGTCCCATGAGAAGAAGAAACTGGTAGTTCAATCAACTGCTATCACCTTCAATTAAAAACTAAATCTATATTTGTTGTTAAGCAGAGAGTATCTTTCTTCCCTACCTCAGTTTGGGAATATTAACTGAAAAATAAAAAGTCTCTTCGTTCCTGTATAGTTTTCTCAAAACAGCAGTGGTAAAAACAATTGTATCAACTAGGCCATGGAACAGAACAAGATGAAAATCTAAGACTCTTTAATTTTGTTTTCCAGGCAGCAGCAAAGCAGCACCGCAGTGTCCTCTCCATCTGTACACCACAAAGTGAGTGCTCGTGCCAAGTGCTGTGATTTAAAATCCCAGTTTTGCTGAACAGCCATTTTGTGCAGACTTCTGTCACCTTAAAAAACATCTGCCCTAAGCCCATCCACCTGTTCCCCTGCACGTCTCTGGCACAGTGAAGTAGCTGGTCCTTAATCTTCTTGGATATGGAGTGAAATAAGGTTTGAGGTACTGTGAACTGTGTTTTGGTACCCCTGGGTATCCAAACCTTATCAGTTTGAATATTGTTGTGTTTATGAGTGACCACAGAGGAGATGTGTGGAAATGTCTGAGGTTTCCCAGCACACTCATTTGTTCAGCAAACTCAAAATGAAGCATGAAAATTCAGTGTTGATTTTATTTTATTTTTTTAGCTTGCATGTATTTTGCACTGTCTTAAACTTGCCATGCATTTAGGTGGCTTAATCTGATACTTCATAAAACAAACTTCTGCTTCAGTCTAGTCAATTTTAAGCTCCCAAAATATTCAGCCTCCTGTACTGAACGTTACTTTAGGAAGATGTCTAGAACTGTTCTGCTTGTGCTCTAGAAGATCATGTACAGTAAGTGTTGCCTTAAACCCTTCTGTTTTCTGTTCTGAGCAGACACTATCCCCACATAGTGACAGTGCCATCCTTCCCCACCATGGCAGCGTATGGACAGGCTCAGTACAGCACAGGAATCCAGCAGGCTGCTGCCTACACTGCCTATCCTCCCCCGGGGCAGCCCTACGGAATCCCCTCCTACAGTGAGTACTCAGAGCTCCACTGCCTGTGAGGACATTGTCCTCCTGCTGCTGGCAAAATAGGTTTGAAGACTTTAAACCTTAGAGTGAAGTGTCTTTAGTGTCTCAGCAACATTCTCTTCTTAGGCTTAGAGGAGAGTGAGGCTTTAAAAATGTTAGGTTTACTTTGAACTACCTATCAGCTCTTCAGATCGTGGGTTATGTTTTTACAAACTAGGTAAGTTTGGAGCCAGTCAGTAGCAGGATATGAGAAATCCAGGTTCAGTAGGATGTGCCACTTAGGAGTAGTAGCTCGTGAGTGTTCCCATGATTCACTGTCAAGACAAAGTACAGTAAATATGATATTTATGAAAACTACACTTAGCCATCCTTGATTTTCCTGAAGTTTCAATAACACAAGCTACTTTGAGGAAATTTTTGTGTATAATATTACAGAAGAACCAAAATGCAGAGAAGAATAGGGCATGGGTGAGATGTTACAGAGCACCTTGGTTTTGGAAGATGGTTTGTGTTTAAATGGACAGTTATTGGCTATATGTGCACTCACCATTTCTAACCTCAGTCATCTTTGTTCCCTGCTTTTCTGCACAGCCTTACCAACAGCTGTGGGGAGGCAGGAGCAGCTGGGGATTCACACAGGGTACTCATTAAACCAGCACTCCTGACAGAGGAATGCCTGCTAAACCAAGCCTTAAGTGTCCTCAAGCTCTGCATGGGAATATCAAACTCTTGAGGAAGCTGAAAGTTCTTTCCACTCCTGAAGACCAAAGAGATGTTGCTCTTGTTTAGCTACAGCTCTTTAACAGAAAGCTTTGGGCTTCTTCTGGCTGCTCCCATGAGGGCTGAGTCTTGCACCATTAAAATGGCTTCATAGTTTTGTTTCCACTCCTGTTTTCTCTTGTGCTCTTAAACACCTTCGTTTACTTGGCAAATACATTATCTCTTCCCAACAAGAAGTTTTTATAGAGACAAAGCTTTTACTGAAGGGAAATGCAGTGCAGCACTCTGGAAGGCTGGGGAAGTGGCCTTGGCAGAGCCAAAGCTCTACCAGGATGATGAGAGGAATTTTTTGAGACCCTTTCCTGGAGCTATTTGTGTGTTTGCATCAGCTGGCTGACTTCCAAGGAAAACTCTGAACAGTTGTCCTGTTAGAGCAGGTGAAAGTAGAGCCATTTGCTACTGCCTAGAGCTTTAGGGCATACATGTGTCAGGCCCATATGCTGCTTATAAATCCTGGGGGTGACCTCTTAGCATCCTTGAGCAGTGGTTTCCCTCCCCCAGCCCTTAACCCTCTCTAAGATACTCAGCACAGCATATGAAAAACTCCACCTGGCTGACAACCAAGAACAATGAAGCAGTATTGTTTTTAGGCACAAAAAAATAATACTCGGCCAGTTTCTAGACAAAACAAAACATTATGTGGAAATTAATTTGGTGCTAAGGTATTTTGCTGTCTGACAACAATTTTTGGGCTTCCAAAGAGGCCCTTTTGCTGAAGATTGATTGTAACTGGGGTGGGTAGGTTGAGTGCTGGCCTGTGGAGTGCTGATGGAATAGCAAAAGCACGAGATGTTGGGAAGAGAGGCTTCTCTGCACACACTCCTGTTCCCCAGAAGTGATGGAGCCACACACCTGCACCAGCACTTGTCCCCTCACTGTCCAAATCAACTTCCTGCCTTTCACAGTCAAATTGTCATGGGCCTGTGCCCAAACTGCATCCAGTTCTTCTCACCTAAAGCTATAATTAGTGATTTTTATTAGAGGGAATGTTATCTGAGAGAGCTTATGCCAGACCTGAGCAAGCACAGACTTGCTGCTTCTAGTTAAGCTGGAAAGGAGCGTGTTTGGGAAAAGGCACCTGAATTCAGCTTGTCTGAATTCAAGTTTGCCTGCCAATGCTAAGTGATGACAACAGCATGGAAAGTGTGTAAATCCAGGGCCCAAACATCAGCAGGGCCTTTGCTTAATCCCAGCACCCAGGGAGCGTCCAGTGGCCACCTTTTGTTTTGCAAATAGGATGCAAAGGAGGGAAGGATCACGCCCAAAGGGTTCATAATATGTTGCACCTCTGAGCTGTTTATTTTAATAATACAGCTGTACAATCTCAGCAGCATCTCAGAATAAAATATCAACTCCTTTCATTACCAGCAAGGGTTTCATCTTGCAATGTTTAATTCAGCTATTGCTGTTCCCCCTGTAAATTGTCAGTTTAATTGCCTGGGTTTAGAAATGAAAAGATTTTTGTGACTTCAGGGCTTACCTATTGTTCCTGAACTGTATGTTATATCCAACTGAGTAGATGATAACCCTCCTTTAGGAGTTGCCAATAAATGTTTTGATACCAAAGCTGAAAAGACAATGCAACTAAAAAATAACTCTTTTGAGAACAGAAATGTTGAAGTTATTTTGCTGAAGGTCCTGTTCTATTGTTAATAATTGCTTGTATCTGATAACTCTTCAGGAAGTTTGTGTCAGTGAGTTTCTGCAATTCTAGAACAAAACTATACGTTCAGAAATTGCTTTTGAAAACAATATTATTCATGGTTGTTTACCCATCGTAATAAAAGTGCATTTGGGTGTGGATACAGGGTGAAGTTGACTCAAATAAATTTGTGATGAATTTGTCTGACTGTTTGGAGACCTGTTTGGTTAATGAAGATAATTAAACATACACACACCTAGATATTGATATTGATATATTATTTTTAACATTTATCATTTATATAAATATTGTTATACTTTATATTTTTTATATATGTATACATGTGTAAGAGAAAGTGTGAAAAAAAGAGTTTATTAGTCTAAAATCTGAATCAAATCCAGCTGAGAAATTGTTGATTGCTTTTTGTTAATTGCTTTTTCTGACATCTTTAACAAGCACTCACGTTTTGCTCTTGGTTCCCTCTCTGGAAGGCATTAAAACAGAGGACAGCCTGAGCCACTCGCCGGGCCAGGGTGGATTTCTCAGCTACAGCTCCGGCTTCAGCACGGCGGGACAGGCACCCTACTCGTACCAGATGCACGGTGAGTGTGAGAGTGAGGGCGTGTGAGTGTCAGTGTGAGTGTGTCAATGTGAGTGTGAGTGAATATGAGCGTGAGTGTCAATGTGGGTGTGTGTCAGTGTGAGCGCAAGTGAATGGGAATGTCAGTGTGAGAGTGTCAGTGTGAGTATGAATGTGAGAGTGTCAGTGTGTCAGTGTCAGTGAATATCAGTGTGTGTGTCAGTGTGAATGTGTCAGTGTCAGTGCGAGTGTATCAGTGTGAGAATGAGTGTGTGTGTCAGTGTGAATATGAGTGTCAGTGTGAATGTGTCAGTGCAGGTGTATCAGTGTAAGAGTGAGTGTGAGTGTCAGTGTGAATGTGTGAGTCAGTGTGAGTGTGTCAGTGTATATCAGTGTCAGTGTGAATGTGAGTGTCAGTGTGTGTGTGAGTGTGAGAATGAGTGTGTGTGAGTGTCAGTGTGTCAGTGTGTGTCAATGTGTGTCATTGTCAATGTCAGTGTGTCTGTGTCAATGTGTGTCAGTGTGTGAGTGTCAGTATGTGTGTCAGTGTGTGTGTCAGTGTCAGAGTGAGTGTGTGTCAGTGTCAGAGTGAGTGTGTCAGTTGATCTGTGTCAATGNGTGTCAATGCGAGTGTCAGTGTGTCAGTGTGAATGTGTGAGTGCCAGTGTGTGTGTCAGTGTGAGTGTGTGAGTGTTAGTGTCAGTGTGTGAGTGTCACTGTGTGTGTCAGAATGAGTGTGTCAGAGTGCAGCCCAGGGGTGGCAGTGGGGCTGGGGGCACTCACAGCCCCGCTACCGCCCACTCCCCCCTGCAGTCGCTGTGCCAGGCCCAGAGGGACAGGGGGGGAGTCTCTGCTTGTGTTGCTCATCAAGATGCTGATTTCTGGCTCAGGGGCTGGATTTTACAGTAGCAGAATTGCACCTATGATCAGTATAAGCTTTGTTTTTCTGCAGAAAGTGTGTTTTCCTTTTCTTAATTAGTTCTGTGACTGCATACCTGGGATTGTTGTGCTGGTGTGAATTCCTGCATTCTGATGGAAGCAAAACAAAGGTGGTTTTGCACTTCATGCAAACAGTCCTGTCAGTATTATGCTTCTTTCTGCCTTATGCTGACCTGAACAAACTGCTCAGTGCTGCATATTCTCCCTGCTATTATTTTTTTAACAGCCTGATACTTTTCTACTAAGAAAAATGAGAGTGACTCTGAGGAGAGACTTATGCACACGAAGATAAAGCTTGTGTTGGCTTTGGCCGTCCCTCTGAGATTTTCCAAGGGTTGGAAAACCAGAGGAATTGTGTGGCTTTCCCAAACTCTTGTAGAAGCTGTGGAAGAGGAAAGAGGTCAAGTCTATCACTTTCCTTTTTGATGCAGTTGAGGGTTTTATGCAAAAGGCCCTTTTGTGACATTCTACTTACCTGTCCACATTGCAAAACTGTCTTTTAATTCTCTTAATTCTCAATCGTAAAAGTGAAAGGTGGACATACATATCCACTTTTATTTTAAGTCTGAGAGCAACTGAAATTCTAAACAGTTATGAAAACAGGGAAAACAAGGGACAATCCATTTTATTCCAGATATTACCTAGGAAAACTGAAGTCTGAGTTAGCCCTTGGCTGAGACTTCACCTGCTAGTTTTGTCAGAACACATTATCTCTAACTCTAAGGTGGTTTTTGGGGCGTGAATACCTCATAGTATATGCTGAAGACACCTGTGTTGGATGTGGTACCAAAAAAAAGAAAAAGGAAGCCTGTGGGTTTGGGATTTTTTGTGTCCTGGACTCCTACACATTTCACCTGTGTGCCTTCCACATGTGCTCTTTTGAGAAGGTAGACTCTTGACTTTCTTAGGACTGAGGTTTTTGTGGTGTTCCCGTTGTTCAGTGAAGAAGTTTAGACAAGCAAATTTTGTGCATCAGCACTTGAAAATGTTCCCCTTGCAAACAGCAGTGACACAGGCATGAGTTGTACCAGAACAGGCTGGGGAGAACAACGTGTGTGAGCATGAACGTGCCCTAGGGCAATGCTGTGCTGCTCAGTAAAATCACTTATTTTCAGATATTTATTCCAGGAAGATGGTTTCAGCCAGCTCAGGAAGTTTTAAATGCAAAAGAAAAGGGGAAAACAGTTCCTGCAAGTGGCAGGTGCCTGCTCCAAGGCACAGGGAGCAGGAGTAAATGTGTCTTCCCATAAGCAAATGTTTCCACCCTTCTCCTCGCCTGTGAGAGGAGCAGTCTGAAGCTCCCTGGCTCTGTGGTTTATTTACCTTGCTGAGTGCTAGTGAAAGGTTGGAGTGAGGAGCCAGGAGCCTTTCCTGTGCTGAGTGCTGCTGAGGAATGTGGGCTCAGGGCTTTCCCACGCCAAGCACTCGGGGTGGGGAGGGGATCCCTCCCTGTGCCCCCCAGCTCCAGGGCCACTGGGACTTTGCTGGTGATGGGCTAAACCAGCTGAAAATGGCCAAACTTCTATCAATAATTTTTTAGTAAAAAGTTCAGGGGGGCTTTAGGAGTCAAGATTCTACCTCCCAGTTCAAGGACAAAATGTTTTTTGCATCATGTGGGAAGAGGGATTATGAAGAGGGTGACAGTCAGGGGGTCAGCAAGAAAAGATATATCCAACTGCTGCTCAGTTATAAAATGCAAGGAAAAATTCTTTTTTAAACTATTTTCTGCAAGTACTGTAAGGTGTTAACAGCTCAAGTACATGAGTGAAATAAGTTTGCATTGTTTGCCTCCAGTGAGGACCAGCTCCCAGAGCAGCTCAGTGATCTCCTCTGTGGGTGAGAGTGGGTGCTCAGGTTGTTCAGCCCTCGGGACTCCTCCTCACTGTCCCCTCAGATACAAATCACAGCAGCAAATAAGTGCCCACTGTAGGTGTTGCACCACTCACCAAGGAAGGAATGACCTCTTGGGTGACAAATTTTTGTCTCACAGGGCTCTAGGACAAGCGCTGTCCTTCACTGCCAGCGTGGTTGGTGCTGGTTTGTTCCCTCTGGTGTTTTTTTGCCAGCAGCACTGGCAGGCTGGGATGCCTGTGGGCAGTGAGTGGTGCTTCTGAGGCCACATTCTGCTCTGTGTTCAGGTCTGTTTGCAGAGCAAACACAGGTGATGCAGGTGTAAAGGGGTAGCATTCATCTTTTCATCCTGAACTCCAGCTGCCAATTGTATCCTGGTTCTTGAGTGAGAACAGGGTCCACTAAAGAGCAAAAATGAATTTATAACAGCCTTTTGGTCAGTAAGTGGTAAAGAAAAAGAGCTGTTTTACAGCCAGCCAGAAGAGGAAATCTATTTTCATGCTTCCCTAGCATGAAACAAAATTGGTTGTGGAAGAGTTTGTTGGCCAAATAGCTAATGCTGTGTGTCACACACATATACAACAAACACAGAAAATGAGATTAGCATGTTCCATAGCTCATAAAAATGACACAAAAACATATTGCAGAGGTACTCTGGATTGAAGTAAAGATTTTAATTGCCAAGTAGCAATGGATATCATCAGGCTTCAAGTAACATTGAGACTGAAATCTGGTATTCACACATTTGTTTTGAAGGAGTGACTTTTTTCTTCTCTTATTTTTCTTTTTAACCAGCACTGTGTGCAGAGTTATTCCATGTCATTATTGTATTTAGAAAATTATTTGTTTCATAATGAAGAGATCTGAAATATGCATGTGGCCAGTCTGGGGATGGCACTCACTTTTAGAGTCATGAATCTAGAGAGGAGGTAACAGCTTGCATTAGATTTTTGCCTTTGAAGTGGTAAATTTGTCATGCTAGGAAAAAAATTTTTCTTCAAGGTCCATTTCATTTCTTAATCAGTCCTCATGTGAGTGTTCAATTACAGCACCAAGTCACCAAATACCACGGGCTTGGTATTAGAAATATATTTTGCTTTTTCACACTCATTTTTCTAAGTTTAAATTTTCTGCCAATTTAGCAGTTCAGTGATTTGCTCAGACTTCTGCTAAAATTATTATTTAATTGTAGAAATTGAACATGAAACACAAAGATTGTCTTCCAGTTCTGCCCCCAAAACCTTACTGTCTTAACTGGCAGCTGAGGAAACTGCTTGTTGCTGAGGGTGGGGGAAAAACCTTCAGAATATAAGCAACTTAGCATTTAGTGAGCTATGTAAAATACAAAGAGAAAATTGTGCCAGCACATTAGCTACCCCAGAAACCCATCAGCTCTGCAGAGAGTGCAGTAGCAGCCAGCTTACAGAGCATTTCCTGTGGCTGCAGGAGCATGTGCTGCCCCTTGATTGCACATTAGGCCATCTCTTCTCAGCTTGTCATTAATTCCCAGACAATGCCTTGCTCTTTGGTTATAATTGCTGAAATGACAGCTGGTATGAAACTATGAAGTTGCACAACAGTTGAAACTGTGGCCAAAGACCACTGTGGATGCTGTTGTTGGGCAGGAAAAGATTTGACTGCTTTTTTGGGGTTTTTTTAATATCCAAATCTATCTACCCACAAAATACTTTTTACATTACAAAGGAAAAATCAGTTATGTAACTGGGATAACTCTCCTTTGCCAAGGAATTGCAGAGCAGTGTTGAACTTGGGACAGACATAAATTTGGGACCAAAGACCTATGCAGTGAAATTCTTTGCTACTGCTGAACATTTGTTTTCTTTGTAGAGCCCTTCTGATGAGCTGTGAAGTAGTGAATGAATAGAAATTAGCATTTCTTTTGTGCAACTGATTTAAAATGGATTAGTTATATATATATTGCTTATGTTTGTGGAATGAATTGGTTATGAATTGTTCTCCTGGCCTGAGAACAAGTAAAATCTGAGTAATTAATCAATTAAAATGTTTTCTTATGATGAAAACATTTTGACCCTTGTTGATATCTGGATAATCTAGACAATTTTTTTCCAAAAGATGCCAGAATTTCTTTCAGTTGTTTGCCAATTGGTGTGTTAAAAATTTAATACGAGGTCATAAATACCAATTTGATGTGAACAGTTACCTCTACCTGCATGAATTTTGCAAAGGAAGTCCATGTTTAGTTTTAAACTTGATTCTTGAAGTACTTGGTGATGAAAATAATGATGAAATTTCAATCTACACCTGAGAAATGTGGATCACACTTTGGCACCCAGGTAGTGAATCCATGTGAAGTCCCAAAAATAAAGGAAAGCGAGAGCTCGTTCTCAGCAAACTGTCACTCAGATGCCTTAGATTGATAAAATTAAAACCTCAGTAGAAAAGGAGCAGCCTCTTTCAAAGGCTTCTGTTTCACAGCTGGTTTGCATTAATTGCAGCCTAAAACCGTGGCAGTAAAGTTGTGCTCCACTCCGTGGTGGGTTCAGCAGGGAGAGGCCTCTCTTCAGGAGGGGTCAGACCTCACTTTTTGCAGTGTAAATACAAGGCTCCTCAGAATAACAGCACAGTCTCCCTTTCAAAGATTTTTAAACACCAGGGGCTGACTGTGCTCCATTTACTTTGTTTTAAAAGGAGCTGACTTGTAGGAGAGGGAAGTCCGTGGGAGAGGCAAAGGTGTTGACAGTGATGCACTGTAGGCTGCAAGGATCTCTGCTACTGCTACCCAAGGGGAAAGCTCTGCTCTAGCTCCTGCCATTTAATGGAAATTAAATATTAGCTGGTACAGTCGAAACAGGAATCTTCTCTGAGGCAGAGCGTTTGTTTTGGAGGTGTCTTGTGTCTCCTTGAGAGTTTTGTGTGACTTTGTCATCAGGCTTGCAGAGGTGGCACTGGGGAGATGGGAGCAGCTGTGACAATCATGAATCAGAGGGAAGCAGAAAAGGACAGTAGTAAAGGGACTGGATGAGGAAAATATATAGAAAAGTTTGTGTGGTGAGAAAAGGAGAATCTACAGAGAGGAAAGAAGTGACATTTCCCTTACATGCTGCTTGACTGTCTGGGGAGCATTGGTGGAGGTCAGATGGAAATCTCAAAATGTGAGCAAAATCAGCACAGAAAACAGTCACAGAGATGTTTGGTTGTCACAGTGACTTCTCTTTGTGGATTTTATTTTCATTCCTCCTGTAGGATATAAAAAAAATCCAAAAACAAAGGATGGTAATAGCTTGGGAAATCATGAACTTGGCCTTGATTATTCAGCTTACAGTGCACTTGGCAAAGAATATGCTAAAATGTTATGGAAGCTTCACTGAATAATTGATTCAGTATACCTAATGATTTTGAAAATGTCTAGAAGGCAATTGAAGAGCTAGTGTAAAATTACATATAAAAATCTGTATCAAGAAACACCATACCTGCACAGTCAAGCATTTTAAAGTTAGCAAACATCAGATTGATGATGCTGTGCAGTACTGGTACTGCTTTTGCTGTATCTCTTCTCCAAGCACTGTGTGAGGTAGTGCTGGAAAAAGCAGAACTCAGCCATAGGATGAGAGACTGGGATGTTGTTTGTGGGCAAGTTCAGCCTGACCCTGCTTCAGTCAGCACAGGCTGTGCAGCTCAGGAGTTTCTGCTCTGCTGGCAGTGGATAACACCTTTGCATGGGCCTTTCTAGATGTAATTTGGATGCCCCTGCTGTTTGTCTTGGCAGGGTTTAAACACTGGCACTTCTGCACTGCAGTGCCGTGACCTCTAGAACTGTGAGAATACCTGCCCTGAGTTATCACAGATAAAAAGAGGAGGATAAAAATTTGACTTAGAAGGTCTGTAACTGGCAGATTAATTGATGCTGACAAGTCATTACCAGGACAAAGATCACTCTACTGTTGTCAAGTTTCTTGCATTTTTCTCTGTTGTGGTTCTTCTGGATCTCTTGCAGTACTGAAGCAGGGTGTGGAGGGTGGAAAAGCCTCGAGACAAATGCCTGGATCTGGGGTACTCAGCTGAGACTTAGAGAGATCCTAAGTAATGGTTCAAAGAGAGGAGATGTGCTGACCAGCTCCCTCTTTTCCACTGGTATTTGGAGATTTACTTTGCTCAAGAGGAAGAGAATTGCTAATTAACAGCTGTGCTGATAGGGCAAGTTTTTAACCCCAATGGAATGACAGTAGATGTGACATGGCTGCTTAGATTTGGATGCTAACTTGAGAACTGAAGGTTCATGGCCACCAATTAGCAAATCCAGTTTTCCTTTATCATGTCTTGCTGTCCATCAGTGAAGGATTGTGTCCAGGATGGAACTGCAGCTGGAGGAATCTTTATTTTCTGGTGTCCATGGAGTCACCCAAAAAGTTTTCCTGATTGTTTTTTCCAACAAGGTATTGCATAGAAACAGTCTACATCCTTGCTGTAAGGATGTTCACTTTTTGGCCCTAAACATTTCCTTGTGATTTGTTTTTGAAGACAGTCCAGTGTGATTTCCTTCTATAGCTGTAGCATTGTTAGATAGAAGTGGTTAAAAACACTTTCTCAAAGTACAGTAAAATCTAACTGCTTTTCCATGGTTCAAATCCTGAGAGTAACTATAAACCATCCCAGCACTTTCAACACCACTGTTGATCTGGATTGAGCTATCCAGATGACCAAGCTCAAAAGGATGGTAAAAGCCAGGCTCTTAAAGCTGCTGTGGCCATCACTTGTTGAAGCTCTTTGAGGCTCTGTGGGTTGAGTATTCCCAGAAGCAGGGGAAGAGCTTTAACTCAGAAAAACTGAGCTGTGAAATGTGTTTTATATCACCAGAGTGCCCTCAAACACCTGGTCAGGCTGACAGGGCTGCGTGGGATTGTGGTGGGAGACAGATGGACTTACTTTGAATGGGTTTTGTGTCTGAGAGTGTCATCTGCAGGAGGTGTTCATATGCTTTTGGGAGCAATGTCCTTTACCAGACACTGCTGTTGTCAAGTGGTGTAGCATTGTAGAATAGTGCTTTTCATCTAGGTTAATGCAGTGTGCTCTTCCTTGTGCTGTCTGAGCCCTTCCAGACAGAAATACAAGACTTTTTGGGAAAGGGTTCATTACACCTAATGGCAAACAGTTGAGCAATCTGCTGCAAAGTACATATGGGCTGAGTTTTTCTTCTCCTTTAACAGGTCAGATAGTCTTGAATTGCCTCCACAGCTGACAACCATGCAAGGTTTTATGAGTATTCTTGCCCAGTAAATACAGGCAGATGTTGTAGGATTTGGAACCTTACAAGGCACTAGAGTATAGCTGGTGGGAGGTAATTTTGATGAGTGCTTAACCTCTCACTAAAAATGTAGCAGCTTGGAGAAGGCAGTATTTACTGCAGGAAACATTAGCTTGTCAGAGAGCTACAGCACTGCTAAGAACCTCTCTGAATGGCCATGGAAGTCTCCAGGCAGATGCTGTCCATAGCACAGAGTGATGCCTTTGCTGCATCACTCACAGCCAGCAGCTGCCTGCAGGAGAGCAGCCTGGTGATGTCAGAATGCACAGGCCATTGTAGGCAGGCTTGTAAAATACCATGCAATTCAGCTGACCCCTGCAGGCATTTATTTTATTAGTCCTAAATGGTCAAATAATCCTTTGAGAGAACTCTCTGTGGAGCCATAGTGCGTTTCATCTACAATTTAGAGGAAATGCTTAGGTCTGAGCTTCATCATTCTGATTTTTGGGAGTTAAATTGTGACACAAACATGCTCAGAAATGCTCAGGATAGCCACCCTCAGTGTTGCATCTTTTAGGTGTTCCTGGACTCACAGTTGCTGCTGGCTGCCCAGAGAGCTATGGTAAACACTGAAACTGTCCACCTGTGCTGAACTTGGCCATCTCCTCCTCTGACTTTTGGGTATTTCATTGAATGTTGAAAGTGCAAACCATCTGTTCTTCTAAATATAGCAGCTTATTCTTTTTTTTGAGCAGTACAGGAGGTTTGGAGAACACCTCCCTGTTGTCAGGGCCCCTCTGACCTGTGAAAGACAAGGACACAAACCTGATTTTCAAAGTTTGCTGTGGTTTTGATCTGAACTACACCACAGGCCCATCCTGTCTTCATAATCACCACTCCCTAAGACACCAGCATTCCTGTATCATACTGTGCATTCATAAGCTGAAAAAAAAATCTTTTTTCTTTCTTTTTTCTTAGCAATGCCAGAGCTTAGCTCTGAATACATTGAAAATAACCATGAATATTCATTTATTTTCTTTACTTGCTCACACCTGGCAGGGAGGGGAGGAAATACATCCTGATACTGCAATGACTGAAACACAGATGTAGGGGGTGAGAAGGTGGTATGGAAGTTTTTGGAACACAGGAACACAGGCCAGATCACGCACCATTGAAATTATCATTGACCATGGCCTAGGCTTTTTTGGAATGCTCGAATTAAAAAGTGAATGAAGGGAAAATAGCAAATTAAATCCATCTGTTTGAGAACAGGAATAGGACATTAATCAGCTCACAAAGGGTTTTTCTGTAGATGTTGCCCTTGGACACTCACATAGAGAAGGGCCACATCTACTTATCAAGGAAAAATCATGGCACTGGCTCTGCCTGGCATGTGGATGCCTTTCATGCAGTGTCTTTCCATGTGAGTGTGTTTGTGATATGAATACTTTACAGGAACTCTTACAGTACCACACATCTGAAGAGCTGTTCTACTTCAGAGTTCAGATTGTTTTATTATGAGCTAAATGTTCTTTAAGCTACCTGTGAATGAGGGCATTGTGACATTTAGCAACTGGCTTGATTGAACACAGATGTGAGCCATATTCCATATGGAGAAGATCCAAAGGGGGAGATCCTAGGCTTGTTTCTGATTTGCAGGGAGTTTGAATGCAATTACTTGGCATTGAGCTACCGAGATAGATGGAAACAAATCGCTTGCTCCCACCTCTACAGTATTGCAAATGTAAAACCAGCCTCAGCTTGAGAGTGTGTATTGTCTTCAGAGGTCCATGGGGAAAAGCCAATATATGTGAAAGTAAAAGTTCTGTAGAAATAGGCAGAAATGGGAGGGAGCCAGGCATTCATGTACATTGCTTACCAAGGGGCTTCCTAGGAGTGGCCCATTCCACATTGCACCACTTCCAAACTTCTTTCCAGTCTTTCTCTGAATACTACAAGTGCTCTTACCTGGGAAAGTGTCTGAGGGGAAAAATTATTACAAGGGAAATAGGGCTAAATTGCAGTATCTGTTGATAATTTTGCAGTTTCTTGAGGGTGAAATTTACTGATGCAAAACTGAAATTACACCAGGCAGAATTCTTTTTGTTATGGAAGTGTTTATTTCCTACCAACAACATAAGGAGGAAAAGCAAACATTTGGGGCTGGCTCTGGTACATGTTCTGAACTGCTGAAGTCTACAAGGCTGCTCACAGAAACCAGCAGGCCTCATTCTCTGTTTATGGAGAGAGAGAGAGGGTTTATCTTTGTCTCCATTGCCTGTGGTAATTGTTTGTTTTCCTGCCATTTGAACTGAGGGTGCATCATTGAAAGCACAGTCTCTCCAATCTGGCCTGTGAACTGCAACAGGGTCTGAGCTGTAATAGCTCCCAAGACAAATACTGCTGAACCTGCATCTTTAAGAACTTTCTTTTCCATGGAGATAATAGATTTTTTTTTTCTCCCAGCTTTTCATCCTTGTTCGGCTGGGAAGAAATTCCAAGTGTTTACTGACTTTGGTTGTCCCCAGTGTCCTTATCTGTAATTATTCTGCTGTAACCCCGAGCTGCCAAGACATACTGAGCTTAGCAGCTCTCAAGGTGTACTGCAGGGAGGGCGTTCAGATCTCTGAATGCACTGCTGGAGGGCAAGGAAAAGGCTTCTGTTTGATCTCAGTTTAGACAAACAGTGCTGAGATTGTAGTCCTCCTTGGGCAGGATATATTGGCAGGAGCCAGAAGAAAAGAAAAACCTGAGTTGCCAGGTTTATAGGGAATACCAGTCTTCAGCACTTTCACAAATATTTAAATATGTAGGCAAAAAAATCTGTCCTGCCTTTGGAAAATCCCCTGGGCAGAGGGAGCCAGCCTGCAGTGGCCTGTAGGGACACTTGAACTTGGGTAGCTCAACCAAAGTGGCAAAAATATATTTTACAAAATCCCAGTGTAAAATGCAGCCCACTGGGTCCAGGCCCAGTGCAGTGTTGGGAAGCTGTGGAGCAGAGTCATTCCCCATCCTCCCATCCCCACACTCCTGCCCTCTTCTCCCTGCTCACTTACCTGTGTGTGCATGGACACACAGCTGGTACAAAGTTCTGAGTAAGTTTAATCCAACTCTGCCAATCCCTCCTTTTCCTCAGTCTCTCTGTTTGGAAACCAGGAAGCTGCAGTATCATGTGCAGGTAGCACAGCAATAAACGTGTTCTCATCACAATTTACACATAAAGCGTGAGTCCCTCGAGGTAACTCATCCCCCTCTTGACAGCTTTAATAAAGGATGATGGATTGTTTCTAAATGACAGTTTAGGAAAATCAAAAATTCCCCCCTGTATTGTTTTGAGCTCTGGTGTACAAGAGCTGTTTTGTCTTCTGTGAAAGTTGTTTTTGCCTGTAAGCACTGGGGCTCTATTACTCTCCTTCACAGTGGTGAGAAATGCTGTTACCACAGGAATATATTCATGCTGCTGCATACCTGTGACTTTTGGAAAACCTGCAGAAGCCCATCACGAGTGGGAGGTGGGGAAAAACCGAGAGCTGGATGTGTTGCTGTCTTTGGGCAGTCTCCCCACATTGGAGAGTTGTTGGAAGCAGGAGGGATTGGACACTGATCCACCCAGAGCTGCCTCCAAGGAGGAATGCCAGGAGGAGGCATCACCCAACCTACCTGCACTGGCTCAGCTCCCAGCCAGCACATGCTGGCCCTTGGGGAGACCCCGGCCACTCACCTGCACTCTGATTTCTTCCTCTCTGCTATTTTCTTTTTTAAGACCACATGTGGCAACAAATTAGTTCTGGAGGGCAGAGTCCTCTCTCTCTTGTTTCTTTTTGGCTTGAGATTTATTTCTCAGTGCATGTGCTTTGAGGCTGCACTTGGCAGAGGTGAGTTTGTTCAGCTGTCCATTCCCCAGCTAATCTGGTGTCCTAAAATAAAAACAAGCAAGTGGAACTTGGGAGGATGGTTCCACATGAAGACGTGCAGAGTGTCATATGGTTGAAACAGCACTGCTCAAAGTCATTCATGTGGTGAGAAGCCAGAGGAGAAGAAAAGGCCAAAGGCCTGATTTAGCTCAGTCTGATGGTACATTGGGGTGACAGAATGGAGCCAAGATGGGCCCAGTGCAGCCAGGCAGCACCAAAATCATACCTCTGTCACTTACTGTGTGAAATGAAAAGCACTGAAATCAAAACCAGCGTAGAGTTAAATCAAGGCCAGAACTTGAGAGGGGAGGAGAGCTTATGGCTCTGCTACCACTGGCCTGATGGGAGGCAGACAGGCCATTCCTCTAGATCTAATCTGAACATTTGCTTCTCTAAACAAAATCTTTGTGGTGGTGCTTCCTCCAGCTGAGGGAGCCTGGCTGAACATCAGCTGCTTTGCCTGGGACAGAACCGTGTCCATCCTTTCTCTTCCTGATGTCCCAGGACAAAGAAATATCTTTGCTCCTTGCTGTCCCAGACATCTCAGCAATATTGTTCTCACATTGGGACTAGCAACACCAGGGAGCAGATTTTTCTTCTAAAAACTCCTGGGTACCTGATCAATTAGAAGAGATGCCAGGATACCCATTCATTAAACAGCCCATGTGGGAGGATGTATTTGTAGCCTGAGGGGTTTTCCTACAAGAGGAGAAGATAAAAAATACTTATTGTAAAAAGAAGTAACTGAATTTTAAATCTGGACTGAATCCTTGTGCTCCAGCTGTGTTTCCCAGCTCAGTAATGTTTTAGTGTGTGTAATGAATCCTTTCAGGCAGTAAACTCCAGTAACAGCCCAGAGTTTTTACAGCCTCAGATTTGTGCCATACTTTTTTGTAGTGAGCTGGTACTTTACTTCCTGTTGGAAATTATTAGAATTAACATACCCTGTCACTTTGATTGCTGGTGTATCTTATGACTGTGACACTCTTTCCCTCAGGCACAACAGGGATTTACCAGGGAGCCAACGGCCTGACAAATTCTGCAGGATTCAGTGCTGTGCATCAGGTATGGTTCAGCATCTCCTGCTTGTCACCTATTTTAAACCACTTGGAAGAGTTATAGGTCAGAGAGACTATTTTAGTGTTCACATATATTTAAGGAAGATGCTGCTTTGTGTTTTGCTGAACACCATTCTGCTGTACTCTTCAGGCCTGTCTGTTTGCTGGGCCTCAAGATATCTTGGTTAATTTTAAGATGTGTCTTGGTGCACACACACAGAGTGCAGTCCTTGCAGGAAGAGGCTGCCCTGGCATTCTCTGACTTGCTGCTGTAGCAGTGCCAAGAGTTTCCTCATTCTTCTGTCATCTTACAACTTCCAGATATGCTGTGCATCCTGTCCAGAGGGGATGGCCTCTAGAATCCTGTCGTCTGCTGTCTTGGCACTGTGCAGTAAATGTGAACAATCTGAGAGAGGCCTTGGCAGGCCCTGGGGGATGTTGGGCCATCTGAGCTGTCTGTGCCCTTCCCTCTTTGCTAACACACCTGTCCGTGGGCTCCATGCCTCAGATACCTTGATAAATGTGTGTATAAATAAAACACAGGACAGATGTTTTTCAGTAGCAAATGGCTCTTCTTGTTTGGACCAAACAAATGAGTGCACTGTCCCAGAAAATGTGTTTTGGTTGGCCATTGATTTCAGTTCCTTGTTTGTAGGGTGATTGTTGACTTGTATTTTTAATGACAACAGTGGGCAATTTCTTTGTTGCTTCAGTTTGGGCTTAAAACATCAGCATTACTGACAGAAGTGCATTTGGTTGAAGTATGGAGGTTACCTAAACAGGGGGGAAAAGTTGGGATTTTTTCATTATTTTGTAATTTTCTGTAGAAGAAAACAATGAAATTATCTCATTTCTTTTTCAGTCTAATTGTTCTTATGACAATTTGAGTCGTTGCTCTTGAGAGCTCCCTGGTGACTGAAAGTTAATGAAATAGCTGTCACAGACAAAGATGTTAAGGAGGAAAGTGCTTTTTGTCTTTCTAAAGACTATTTATTATTTAATTTTATTATAGCAGAGACTAATTATAATTTCTGAGGAAATAAAAGCCTTCTGCTCGAAGACAATGCCCTGAGCATGAACACAGTTCTCTATCTGGAAAAGCAAATTCAGTGGACAAGGACAGGAGTTGAAATTAAAACAAAAAGAATCAAATTAAACTTTTCATGCTTTGATTGTTCAGAGATACGTTTTATAATGTTTTCCAGTGTCCTGTTTTTCACAATACACCCACCAAGCATGCAGAGATAAAGGTATGGGGTTTCTTTGGGAGCCTTAAAATCAAGACAAAGAGTTTTGTGATACCTCAGCTCCCAAAGGTCACTTGCACCTCATAGTTTTAGTTCATTTTTCTGTAGTTCATTTTTCAAGATTACTCAGGCATTTATTTATTGCTGAGATAATTGGGCAGACAGTTGCAAGCATTGCTGCAAAAAAAAATTGCTACTTTCTTTTCATTATTTTTAATCTAACAGTTGATCAGAAGATGTTGCTGGTCATGGGAAAATGCAGCCTGTTTTGCTCTTTCCCTCACCCAGTTATTCATTCTGTTCTTGGAATTTCTTAGGTATTTTGTTATTTAGAAAGATTACATGTTCCAACATGGCCCTTTTCAAAAAGGCTCCCTACTTCACTCTTACATCAAATTCTTAAACTCTAATATAAAATGTGTCAGCACTGATAACTGAAATCCTATTAAAACCCTGAAAATTGCCATATTTCTCACCTCTTGTTGGTTAGTCTATCACAATGAAATAGGAGTGTATTTGGGAGAAGCAGAAATGTGATTTCCTAAGTGAATGAAATGCAGTTCTTCAGTGAAGTGTTCCTGAGCTGTGATTGCTGCGTGCACAGGTGACACAGCTTTTGAGGTGCCTCACTTGTTTGCAAGAGAAAACCAGATCCATGTGGATTCCATGTTTCTTTCTCTCCCTCCAAGGAATATTCCTCGTATCCCAGCTTCCCTCAGAGCCAGTACTCCCAGTATTACAGCTCGTCCTACAACTCCCCGTACGTGTCTGCCAACAGCATCAGCCCCTCGGCCGTCCCCACCTCCACCTACTCCCTGCAGGAGAATTCCCACAACATCAGCAGCCAGAGCACTGAATCCCTCTCTGGTAGGTGCCTCTCTTGTGTTGCCAGCCTGGCAGCCTCAGCCCTCTGCAGACACAAACACCATCATCTTCTTCTTAGAGTTTTTTTAAAGTACGTATCAATAGCTCGGATTTTCTAGCACTGAGTTCTTACCCAGGGGTTTGGGGAGAGATTGGAATATCCAAGCTCTCTGAAACCATCCTGTGTTGTTTGCATGAGTATATGAGGTTTGATCTCCTGCAAGGTAGTACAGAAAGGTAAGACAGTGACAAACCAAGCCCAGTACTGAGGGCTGACATGGTTAGCAGTGAATTCAAAACAGTCATGCTCTGAAAAATTCTCAGTTTCCTCAATGTCTGATGACTTTGTAGCCCATGTCTTTGTCAAGGATTATATTCACCTCTTACAAGAACATGTAATATTGTGCATTCATAAGCAACTGCATCAAGAGAAAGCCCCTCTTTAAAAAGTCTGCACAAACTGTGTGTCTAATAGGAAAGTTCAAGATGAATTCCGCACCAAAAAAAGCTTCAAAATTTGTGTCCTCTCTTTGAATGCCTAATTTTTAAGTTTCAAAGCTTAAGTAGTTTATGGAATTACTGGTGGATTATGATCCCCCAGTGTCCTGTTCAAAAGCAATCTTCAGATATCACTTCCCTAGTAGTTTTCATTGGCGTGCAATAACATTTTTATAAAACACCACACAATTTGTGGATGATCACAGTACACACCCACTGAAGGTCTACTGACTTACAAAACAAATCTGAACATCTGTGGTTGCTCTAAAAGAAAAATAAACTACTATTGTTTTTTAAAAAGAAGTGATCACAGGCTGCTCTAAAAGCAGTTGGAGGATTTTCTGTTCCTTAGATCTTATCTCAGCCTTTTTGAGAGAGGATGATTTCTAAAAGGCTTCTTAGGCACAATCCCAGCTTCTCTGAAGAAGAGTGTGGTTATTCTAGGAAGTTGCAGAGGCCACAACTTAGCAAGGTGTAAAGAAAAATATGTTTGAAAAGGATTTGTAATATAAGGTGAGTGAAACCCAGACAGGTCTGTGAAACTCAAGCCAATCAAAACAGATACTTTATACATGGGAAGTTTACTTTTAACTGCCTCTTCTCAGTTATTTCTTAAATACTATCCTCAACAGGTTAGTTCTGTATTTTTAAATAAAAGTTGATGTTGAAAGTATATTTTTGATCATTAGCATTCATCAAATTAAAAAAAAAAAACAAAACCAAAAAAATTTGAAAAAAAAAATCAGAAATGTAATTGGTCTTGGATTCTGTTTCTAATTGCCTTTCTAATTTCTATCTTTGGAAAGAATGGGGGGGGAGTAAAATTGCAGGAGTTTTTTCTTTCCAGTGAAAATTTCGATGGGGTTTTTTTAAGTGACATGTCCTTTTTTAAAACGTTATATATGTGGGTTTGGTGATTTTTTGAAATTGTTTTAACAAATCTTAGGAGTTAAAACTTATTTCTCAAACACTGTCAGCTATTGGTGTGAAAAGAGTAAGATGTTCTCGTGGTGTTTTCACAGTGTTTCTGCTGCTTTCCAATAAAAGGTTTCACGCTCTAATTACAGTGGCACAGCGCAAAATTTAAGTTTGCAATGGAATTCCTTTCTCCTAATAGGGGAATATTCAACAACACCAGCAAAAGATGCAGAGGCAGACAGACATCACAGAGGGTCAGATGGCAAGGTACGAGCCCGGTCAAAAAGAAGCAACGATCCTTCCCCTGCTGCTGACAGTGAGATTGAGGTAATAACTTTAATTTATATTCCTTTGGTACATCCAGCAAAGATGAACAGTTGCCTCTGTTAGCAAATCCAAGAGACAGAACCAAATTAGTAATACAACTGGAACCTGCAGGCACGAGTAGTCAAAACAATGGCTCAAATTCGGTGTTATCAGCATCTCAAACTATTTTTCATATGTCCCTTTTTTTCTCCTTTGGGCTTTTTGTAAGTCTGATGTTTTGTTCTCCTGACCTGATAGGCAATGGGGGATTTCTGTGGTTGTCAGGAGAGCAGGCTCTTGGGATGGCCAGCATGCACATAGTTCCAAAATTCCTGATGTTTCATTTTGCCTGCTTTCACAAAACATCCACAGTCAGTGCTCCAAATGGCTCGAGATCTTAAAAATCTCTAGTCCAACAGGACATATTTCCTGACTGAACCTGTTCTTGCAGTTGCTTAATATGTAACTATATTTCTTTTTTCCACCCCATCTGTCATCACAGCGTGTGTTTGTATGGGATTTGGATGAGACGATAATTATTTTTCACTCCTTACTCACGGGAACCTTTGCATCCAGATATGGGAAGGTAAAATTTAATTTTTTTAGCATTACTGCTTGTCCAGCCAAATTGCGTGGGGAGCTGTGGGGACAGCTAATGAGACAGCTTTTCACACAGATGCTGCCTGTTTTATTCAGACATATTTGTATAAATGTGTCCTGTGGTATTTCCTCCAAACATGTGAAAATTTAATTTACCTCCCTTTCATGTTGCACTTAGCCCCTTGTTTTTCCAAAGCTTGTGTTGTTCAGCTGCCACTTGCTGGGATGTTCTTCCAGTGTCTGTCTTCTGCAGGAGAGAGCACCCAGCAGCCAGACTCCATCAACTCCAGGCTGAATAAGCTAACACCCTTTTTGTTAGACCAGTGTTTCCTTATGAATCTCAGACAATTTTTTAAGAGAGATTTTGTGTTCCTCAGTCTAGGTTGCCATGAAGAACTGGCTGTGCTTCCCACAGAGCTGCTGAAGCTCACGTTTCTAAGGGGGTTTCAGAAACATATTTAGCTGACCATGCTTTAGATACCCTCTTTGAAATACAGGCAATTGTATTTTTTTAGAAAGCTGTGGCTGAACAGCCTGAACTTGGCTGCTAAGGAGAAAACACTGGCTTTTGGATTTAGTACCATGTGCTTCAATTTCTTCCTAAGGCAGCTTTTTATGATAAACACCTAAGTCACTTTGAATTACAGAATGTCAAACACTTTTAAATGGGTAGGAAGAAAGACAATATCATTACCTAATTAAAGGTGGATGACCTAGTTGGCAGCTGTTTCTACACATGGCTTTGAGCACTCAGCTTCATCAGGAGACTGGAAAATAACCCAGCTTCTCTCCAGGAAGCAGAAATATGATTTGACATCATTTCATGGCTTTACCAGCTGTACTTTTTTACGATGGTTATAACAAGCTGAATGTGTAATTAGTGAGATAGATTTATTGTTCACTGTTAGATGTGCACAGTTGTAAAGGATGTAAAATGGTGTTTGTGGTGTGGAAGTCTACTGCAGCACTTGGAATGCTGCTAACACTTCTAACAGCACCCTCTGAAAACTGAGCACGTGTTTGCAGGCAGGGATTTACCCAGACCCACATTGGACAAGGTAATTGAAGTGGTTCCTTTTCCCAGAGAACATAATGAACGAGGTGTGTAAGCTCAGACCTACTGCCTACAAACACCAGCAGGAATTAGGCAGGATCAGGAAACAAACTTAGGCTGGGCAGATCTGCTCTGTGGTGGAGCCCAGGCTTGGGGAGGGGCTGCTGTTTCCATGTGGAGAATCCCCTTCATGAACTGACTTTGTCCTAGCACAGAACCTCTGGAGCAGATGCCCTCACCTGCTGCCTCCTGTTTAGAGGGTGTGGAGTTGGAATCTGCGGTGTGGGGGCTTCTGTTGGCTGTTTCCTTTTTACTAACTTAGAGAATTATATAAACAGGATTTTATTTTTTTTTTGAAAGAGTGAATCACCTTTTCTAGTAAGTTATGACAGGTTCCTTGAGAAACTTCTCTAGAAGGACTTTTTTCTTTGCAGTTCTTCAGTTGTTTCATCAGTATTAAATTCCTCAGGACTCCTCTGTAAGGGAAATGGTTGTGTTATAAATGTATTATAGGCTGGTGGCTTGATCCAAAGACAACCAGAGGCTTTGGTGGGCTTTGGAACAGACTTTAAACCAAGAGGGAAATACAGCACACTCACCCAGGCTGTCCTGGGAACTGTTAAATAGTAGCACAATTCAAAACTATCAAGCAAAAATGAAGCAGCCAGAAGTTAATAGTTTCAGAATCTCTTACTTCAGTAGTGTAGGAAGTGTTAATCTCAAAGTAAAACAAGTATCAAAACCAAAATTCTCCATTAAAAAATTCACATGCCTGTAATTAGACATGCATGTGCTTATAATTAAATCTCACACATGGAGCTCTTGGTTCACTATGTCTTCCTCCAGAAAAGGTGTCAGTTTTTGTGATCCTGACCATTCCCCTGGCCAACATTTATCTCCCAGTACCATCCTGTCTGTTGTACTGGTTTGAGCAGGTGCTCAAAGAATTAAAGTAAACTGTAAATTAAAGAACTATAAAGTTGTTCAAGCTGAAGAGTAACACCTCTTTCTGGGGTGATTTTTCTTGAAAGATGAGAGGAAGAACACCAACCATGGCTTCAGAGAATTGTGCCTAAATTCCTGTGCTCTTTAACTACTTCATCACAGATGATTGTGTGTGTTGCCCCTTCCTTGGTGATGGCAGCAACAGGGAGCTGTCCAAAAAAAGAGGGGGGAAAAAAAAAAAAAAAGAGGAGAAAGAACTCACAAAAAGTCACATTATTGATGGTTAATGCTTCAATGCATATTTTCTGACCTGACTTCATGTGAAAATTCTCTTTGTTTTCTCTGTGGCTTTTAACATAGATGTGGCCTCCTCAGGGCATTGAGAATTAATCTCAGGTGTTTAGAAATCACTTTGCCCACAGCATCAATAGCAGTTAAAACCCAAAATTTACTGAAAGTTGAAGCATGAATGAATAGCCCAGCCTAGGCTGCTCCCTCTTTGTCCTCTCTTCCCAAACTCTTTGCTGTAGCCCATGGATTGCAGACTCATCAGAAATTTGGTCTTGATGTCTTTGCCATAGGGTGACAAGAAAAGGCAACCCCCAAAAGTTCCAGAGGCAGGTAACCCTGGATATTATGTTCAGGAGGGTTGATAAAACCTGTTCTGCAGGTTTCTGATCACTGTCTGGATGCAGAATATTTACCATGTGCCTACAGACCACAGCAGATGCAGACCCTTGTGGCTGATTGTGGGGACCATCCAACCTTTTTAATCCCTTGGGGGTGTGTGATAGAGCTCCTGTTCCACGGGGAGATGGCTGCAGGCTTTGCCATGTCAGCAAAGGTCTGTCCCCAAAATCAGTGACTAAACATGCTGGGGAATAATGCCTCAAAATCCATAACAATGCTGCTGGGCTTTCACAGGAGTTGGGTGAAGGTCAAGGGACTTGTTTGACACAGAAAGGTGAGCACAGAAAGATTTTTTTGGTGGTAGTAACTCAGAAACAATACGAGGAGATTGCATGCAGTCCTGTGCCAAAAATAATCATGACTCTATTCCTCTTTCCCCAACTGGGATATTTGCAGGCTTGTTCCATAACCTGTGTTGTCTAAGCCTTAAAATTTCTCAGACTGAAAGAGATGCAGAAATTTTGATTCAAGTATTATTCTGCACATCCGTTCTCATGCTTTTTGAAAGACTGGTATCAAGGAAAAAAGGGAGTAGTGGGTGTGTTGTTTTACCTAACTTGAGGGAGCTCAGTGCAGCCAATGCCTTTTCTTAGTATTTTGTATTGTTCCAAGAATCTGTATTCTTGTTCTGTGTTGCATCACTTCTTGGGATTGAAGTGTCCAAATGACTTGTGAGTAAAGTGCAAACTGGAGTTAACGTTCATCTTTACATGCAAGATACTACAAAATCCTGAAACCAAATGATAAGGATTTTGTTTTAGTCTGGACTTAGAGATTTGAACACACAGGACAGTCTAAATTCTTGAATTGTGCTGGGTCTTTATCAGCATTTTGACAGTGTCTGCTGATACCTGGGAGTTCAGATCTATAAAATTCCCTGCGAGAGCCAAACAAATCCTGAGATTGTTCAGCATTTGAAATTGACTCAAATTAAGAAAAAAACAAACTTCACAGACTTGTAGAGCATATTATGTCCCATTTTTAAATGAGAGCCATGCCAAGCCATGCTCTGTGTGTTGTCAGCTTTCAGTGGATGCTGTGCAGCTCCCCTGTGTGACTGTCCCTGGGAGCTGGGGCTGTGTGCTTCCTTTACATGGAGCAGCTCTCTGCATTGCAGTGTGCCTCAGAGCTGCTTGTTTGAAGCTGGTTTTCTCTGGCAGACACATTTTTTAATGCTTTTGTGTTTCAGAAGTGGCAACATGAGGTTTGCTCAAGCCGTAAGCAGACAGGTGTGGGTGAGACAGGACATGCACTCAGCTTTCCAGCCTGTGCAAACATGGGCTTGGCCTCTCTGATGAGAGACTCGCAGTGACCCAGGAGAGAGTCCACCAATCATAGCAGGACCTTCTGGACAGAGTAGCAAAAGTTTCTGCTTGGCCCAGTTGAGGACAGGACGTAAATATGATTTTCTAGCATTCAGACAAATGTTACAGCTGCTCTATGCTGGCTGTGAACTGGACTGGCTTGTTCTCACCAGAAATGATGTTGTGGATGTAAGAAACCTTATTCCTCAAAAGTTTCAGTGGCTGTTACATGTTCTTAAAAAAAGTTTTCCTTTAAATTAATTATAATTTTCAATTAAAAAAAAAAAGTCATTGAAAAGTTCCTCCTTGGCTCTACTTGAGATCCTTGTAAAACCCTAGGTTTGATTTTCTAAATCCTTTTTTTTTGCCCCTTCCCTGCTTTCACTGAATGCTGCAAGTAGCTTGTGCTTTGTTCTCTCACAGGACCCTAAAGCCAGGCCCTGATGGAAGCACCATGGGGATTTAATCAAATCTGCTGGTGATTCATGCTCCTAATGGCCGAGTCTGTCCTTTACTACTTTACAAACTGAGAAGGAATAAAACCCCATTTTATTGCTCGGCTGTTAAAAACTATTTGTAGAAGTTGCTAAGGTTCAAATCAAAAGGGGCCTCCCTTGAGAACTATTAGTTAATTCTAAGTGCCAGGGCATCGCTTTTTTCCCTCTTCTCTCGCTTGAGATGTGGCCTTATATCATGACTGCTGTTCAAACATCTGAGACTTTTCCATTCCTTTGACAAACATGAGCCAAAGTGCTTAAGGACATCTGTTTATTTTATTTCTTTAATGAGAAAACCTTCCAATTTCTTACTGGCTCAGCTGTGTTTATTTACATTTTGTTAGTCATATGTGTGGGGCACCTTGGGATGTTAAAAACCTGCAGAGGCCTATGCTGAGGGCTGCTAGCAGGCATCCTGGTCAGAAAGGCAGAATAAGCCCTTCCTAAGGAAAACACAGCCCTTGGAACTCCATAAAATAGATTTTCAAAACAAATAGAGCCTAATTCACTCAGTAGATCATGGATTAAGTCAAGATGAATACAATTTGGAAAGGATTTTCTGAGGAAGTTGGAGATTTTTTTACCCACTGGAGGCTAAACCTTGTGTTTAATGCCTTTTTAAGTTAAATTAAAAAAGCATTCAATCACTGCAGGTAATAAAGAAGTCTGTTACTTTAGACATGCTGCTATATCAATTATTTAGCTCATTATTGGAGAGAAGGGAGTAAATAATTCCAGCCATTTGATTATTTCAAATGTGTATTTCGGGAGCAAACATCTGTGTTTGTCATCTTGTGCTGGCTGATGGGAAGCAGCAGCAGCAAAAGCAGATCCCAGCAGGCTGGAGGTGGGCACAGGAGATGCTCTGAGCTCCTGTGGGTGTCAGGGGGCTCTGAGCAAACTGCACACGTGGCATTTGGAACTGCCAAAGGGTTATTTTTGATATAAAATATGTGTCAGAAGCAATGCTGGGCTATTGAACAAGCTCGAGGAAAGGGAACTGCTCCTCCAGTGTGGCTGAATTGGGACTGAAGTTTAAGGGGAAAAGTTTAAAAAACCAGGGGGACATGACTTTTTTTAGGAAGCTGCATGTGCAAAATGTGTCATTGTGCTGAGGGTTGCACTCCAAGATGTGTTTCCACCAAGCTTTCCAGAAGTTTTGTATTTTTCACAGGGCTATCAAGGGCTTTCATATAGAAATACAGTGACTTTCCTGTGTTGAGGGGAAGGAAATGAAGATAAATTTGGTTTAAATTCTACTCCCTTTTCTGAAATGCATGCCATGTGCAGTAAAAAGAAATTATTTGTAGGTTTTTGGTCATGAACCTTTTGTATTACTAAATTAAAATAAATTCCCATTTATCCTCAAGCAGCATGGCCCAGCTTTTAACCTGTATTTAAGTACAGTATTCCCACAGGACTGCAATCCACTTCAGACTTCTGATGGGTTCAGACCCTGCATAAATGAGTGTGGTAGCTGCCTGTCCCTAAGCACAGTTCCTTTGGAGAGGGGGGAGAGCCTTTTCAACCTCTGTGTGCCCCTAAATGTGAGGATTTAGTGACCTGGGTGCCCATTTGGCTAGTGGAATAATTCCCAACCATATGTGAAGACACACAACAGTAAAAGGAGTCATTCAGTAAGAAGTAAGAATATTTAGGAGTGTCCCTTAAATCACAGGAAGGGTGAATATGAAAAAATACCTGAAAAAAGGGTTTCAGTTATATTTGCTGTCCGCCTGTCATGGACTGTCCACAAGGTCACACTGTGCTGTTGACACTGTTTATTTAAATTCAGCAGATTGTCTGATAAACCTGGGTGTATCAATGCTTTCATAAGCAATGTCTTTATTTTTCTGACAAAAAGTTTGGACCCTGAAAAACGGAGAGGTTCTGTTTGAAAGGGGATGATCCTTTTCAAAAAACCTGAAGTGTAGTCCCTTGAGTAAATCACTTCTGAAAATGGCTTTTAGATCCTCAGCTACTTTCATTACTTTAAACAACTTTTCTCACAAATGCTCACCCTCACTGGGAAAGCTCTGAGAGGCTCAGTCTGGCTGTAGCCTGTGTTATTAAAGAGATAAAATTGCAAGCTAAGCTACTTAGGTGTAGTTAGCAAAAGAGTGAAATGTATTTTTTTTTTCCCTGAAAAAGACGTGAATTTACTTGAACTAGAACTCATACACACGGTTAATTTCCCATTATTCTGGGAAAGCCTTGTTCATGTCTCAAATTTTGATCAAGGTATAAAGTGTTACAACGAAAGGATGATTATTCTCACAGACTTTTTTTGTTCAAACATGTGGCTGTGGTATTTATATATCTTAGAATTTTTTTGATTATTTTTTTTTTTATGCTACAACCAAGCTAGTCCATTTTCCAGGCGTTTCCAAGTAATTAAACCCAATTAAAACTATTAAATTCTTTCTTTTGGTGACAACTTTGTTATTACCAGATAACCACAAGGAGGAGATTTAACTTGGAAGGCCCTTGATTGTATTCTAATCCGTCTCTCACCTGTGGCTGACACCTGTGGCAGATAAACCCTATAGAATAGGAGTCTGATGAATACTCTTAATTAATACTTTCTTCCTCGTAGGAAAGTAATTATTTGCTCACGGCATAAATAGGTATTTGACAGGGATTTAGAAGGGCTGATTAGTTTTAAATGCTAGGGCTTTATTTTGGTGGGGTTTCTGAGGGAGGTGATGGTGTCTGAATCCAAGATCCACGCTCAGAATGACTTTGCCCCAACAATTCGAATGTCGAGTTAATAGTCACGTTGCTGAGGAGCAGCAGAGTCAGACAGGCAGCAGATTTGTTATCTGCCTCCAAGGAGCCAGCTTTGCCCCTTTGCTAATGGCCTGCAAGTCTGAACAGGGTCCCTGCAAGGCAGATCCAGGCTTTGGATCCAGGATTGGAGGCGTGAGTGACTTGCATTGGGAGATTGCCAGAGATAAATCTGCTTCCCTCTTCCTTTCAGGATTGCAGTGCACAGGAAGGGAGAGCTGGCCGTGGACACAGCTTGGATTAGCTGCAGGTGTAAACAAATACGTGTCTTTATAGTGCAGGATCCAGGGCAAGTAGAAGCAGTGTATGAAAAATCAGTCCCCATGTTCCAGGAGATCCGTGGGAGGGTGGTCTTAATGCAGAGCTGTGAAAAACAAAGTTCACCTTTTTGGTAGGATTTAAAAGGTTTAGTAAAAGACAATAAGGACAAGATAATAAAGCAAAATACACGGCCAGGGTGTCTCTGACCAAGAGCCAAGAGCACACCTGTACCAGAGAACCCCCCCTTAAATATGGATATTTGAACTTTTTTAAGAACTTATTTCCATGTTTTTATGAGCTGCCTGGTATGGCCACTCATTGGTCCTGCCTTTTTAGAGCATGAGTGTTTCTTGGCCGTGGTTTTAATTAATGCTTCTTATCATCTTAATTTGGGCCTTGGTCTATAATTTCTACAGATGGTCAGTGCTGGGGGCTGGGATATCAGCAGCAGGTTCTTCATGTCAGCAGCAGGGGATCTTCACTGGGTGTTATCCTGACCAGGCAGTGTTCACGCGCTACAAATACACTTTATAAACTTGCTTTACTCCTAAAGAAAACTCTATCTTTAAACCATTTCCACACCACCATTTAATATTCACCCTATATAGGTGAAAAAAGAAAATAAAATTTAAAAAAACAGTGCTATAATACATATTTATAACAGAGCCCTTTGGAAGGGTGCTGGAGGTGCAGCTGGAGTTTGTCTCCATGCTCAGGGGCTGCTGTGCAGGCAGAGCCAGGGCCTGTGGCCCTGGAGGCTTCTGTGCAGGTGAGCTCCTGGAGAGGGGCTGGGCACCAGCACAGAGCACTCTGCAACATCCTGGCAGCAATTTGCACCCCTGTTAAAGCTAATTTGGGTGGGCATGCACAGCCTGCCTTCCCTTTGCTCTGCTAAAATACAGAGTAGTGGCAGTTTCATGTGGTGTGAGCTGATCTACCTTCCCACTGCTGTCATAGGGAAATATTTGTTCTTTGCTCACCTCCAGTTTTACTGGAAAAATTGAAGGCTGTTCAACAAGCTCCTTTTAGGAATCTTCTGTCATATTATTACTTTAAATGAAGGTTTAAAATGAAAACTGAAACAGAAATTAATTTCAGGCCAGGTGTTAGTAGCTCAGAGGACATAACTGAACTCAAATTGTAATTTTTAAAACACAATTCACTTCAAATGTAGAGAACTAGTTCAAGGGTTAGAAACAGTGCATGCAAGTGGCCAGACTAAGAGCAACACTGGGAAGAAATGTGTCAGCTTGTGCCACTGGGATATGAAAGAAAACGTGCTCCTTGCTAAATGGATGCTTTTGTCTTCCTTTACAACGTGTTCCTCAGGCTGCTGCTGCTGCCCGTGCTTTCCTCTAGCAGGAGTGTGTGCTGAACAGGCAGCAAAAGTTCCCCAAAGCAAGTGGACATGGAGCTGGGAGTTGGCAGTGCCTCACTTAGAGTGGAAATTACCTCTCACAAGGTGTGGCCATTGTCAGCTGTGGGCAGTGGCAATGAGAGTCACAGTGATGACAGAAACAGCAGGGACATGCCCAGGGATGCTCTTTAGGGAAAGCATTTCTGATCAAGAATGTTGGAAGAGGACTTGTTCTTTGTGTGTTTTGATCACTTGTTTGTGAAGCAGTAGTAGGGATTGGGAGCTTTTTTACCTCTCAGTTCCCTCAGGGTGTGCCCTAAGGAGAAATGGGCAGCCCTGGAACTGTGAAGGGTGTGTTGAGAAGGGTGTACTGAGGAATGAATAATTCAGAATGATCACTTCCCTGCTGATGCTTGTCTCCCCCAAGCTTCCATGGGAGGAAGCTGCTCAGGCTGTGCTTGGCAGGTCCAGGAGTGCTTGGTCTGCATGTCTGAGCACTAGGGGCTTGCACTAAAAGTAATTTGTGGGGCTGTTCAGTTTTGACCCTGAAGGAAACTCCACCAGTGGAGCATGGCAGAGATGAGGCATGTGGGGATGCACTGTGCTGCTGGAAATTTTATTTACAAAAGGAGTTTATTGCCTGTTTTCCACCCCTGCCTCTCATTGTCCTTGTTTGTGAAAGCATGACTCGTAGATTAGCAGAGGGAGGACCTGGCTCTTCTAAAGTTACTAAACAAGCATTGAGGGTTGAGTTTTTAGATTAATCTGTTTTCACTGCAAAAAGTGGTTCCTGGAGGAGATTTGGTTTCAGGCTGTCTGTGGTCCTTGGGCTTCACATGTATCAGGAAACCTTGGCTGGATGTGTTATTCAGGAAGGTCGTTCCCAGGGCTCCTGGGCACACTTTTCCTACAGAAGGATCACTGGGAACTTCACATTGCTCTGCTGAGCTCACACTGCTCCAGCCTGGGCACTCACAGTCCACCAGGGCACCACTGGCAGCACTGAGAGCTCCTTTAGTGGCACTTTAGGGTTTCTGTGCCTAGGAAGGGCACTCCATCAATGTCTTCAAACAAATTTCATAATCCTCCTTCTAATTATTTACACACTGTACAGACAGTTTGGATACACCAATCTCATTTTGGTGCTCCTCTGTCAGCCTGATTTTCCTGTTTATTCCTACTTGAATTGGCAGCTGTAGCAGCTGGGTCTTTCCTGGGGGTGGGCACAACCTCTGGCACAGTGAGGCTCATGTCTGGGACTGGTGCTTCTAGATGCTGCAGTAATGCAAATAAATAACTGCTGGAGGCACCCTGGCCTCGTGCCCCATGACACCTCTGACATACTGGGAGTGCTGGTTGGCCTTAAAACTTTATCAGCCTCTTTAAGACTTGGAAGTTTGCCTTGCTGTGGGGGGAATGTCCATACTGTGGGAGCAGTGGTGCCAAATCATTTCCCCAACCAATTTCCCCTCTGGGTGGTAAAGAGCATTTTTCTGTTTTGTTTTCATTCCATCATATTCTGTATCTCAATAGAAAGATTTTTTTTTTTTCCCACCCTCCCCCTTCATCTACAGTTTGATTTCCATATTGTTTAGTTAAAGAGAAGGTAACTTCATACACTGTGGAAATGTTTCCTACTCTCCATTAGTGATTAATACCAATAAAGCTAAAATGAAACTTAGAGGATAAATGACAGATAGCAACCAGTGAGATTTCCTGAAAGAGTTTTAAATGCTAATGATCCTTGAAATGTATAAAAATAAATTGCTTCATTAAAAACCATTTTGCAAAATAATTTCTTCCTAGCAGCATATTTTCTTCAAAACAGTTCCCCCTTGTAACTACACCTGGGTAGTAAAATTTGATTCAGTGCAGGTCCTATGGGGCCACAGTGAAATGCCCTGATTAGGCTGTGACCCAGAGCCTCATCAGGGGAGCAGGTTTGGGGCTGAAAATGAGGGATATGTTCAAGGCAAGTCTGTTGGAGTTTTTCCTTTTGCCCAGGGACAGTGCCCTTGTTCCTGGGCCAGCAGCAGGCGTGGTTAAATGTGAGTGCCTGAGCTCCTCTGATGGGCACAGTGCTGTGAGTCACACTCAGGGCTGAAACCACAGCATTCTGCTCTAATTAAAGAGAGCTTCACTGAGAATGGGTCATAATCAGCTTGGGGTGTAGTCACCATCCCTGTCAGCAGTGACTGCCACAAAGGTTGATTGAAATGTGCTCACCCTCCCAACACTGCTCCCTTTAGAGCTCCTCAGTCAGTTCATTGCTGGCCTGGTGATGCTGCTGGAAATCAGTTTTCTGTCTAACCTACTGAAGCAATTCTTACATAGTTTCAGGTGTGTAAAGGATCTTTATGTCATCTGAAGTGTGTGGGCTGTTGGTGGTCAGGGTGAGTCACAGATATCCTTCAAAGAACAGAATTTGTTTTTTCTAGGAGAGCAAAAGAATGGGAAAATCATGTTAATGTTAGAATACACTTGGGAAGTAATACTGCTTTAATAAATGTATCTTAAGAAATAGGAATGTGTAGATCCTGAGTTTGTTCTAAGATCTTCCCCCACACACACCTATCCCCAAAAAAGAAAATCAAAGTGAATGGAAACCCTGCTTTTCCCCTGGCAGGACACCACAACGTCTGTGCGGATAGGTCTCATGATGGAAGAAATGATCTTCAACCTTGCAGATACACATCTCTTCTTCAATGACCTGGAGGTATGTAGCTGCTTATTTCATTTAATATCTTTCTCTGCAGTCATTTGCATGTGGTCTACAAACTTGGGGGGGGTTGGCCAAGAAACTTTTTATTTTTTACCCCAGAGAAAAGGGCCTTAGTTGGCTCATTGGGAGCACCCCTTTGACAACTCTGTTCTGTTCAGGATTTTTTTTTCTAGATACTCAGTTAACAATGATGGCTTTTTGAAGGTTTACTGAATGTAATCATGAGGACATTGCTGCTGCTTCTCCTGAAATTTGCTATTTAATAATTTTATTAGGCTGGATTAGCATAGATCCTATGGGATCAGACAGCAATTAACTATGAGCCAAAGCAGAGATTTTGCAAATGTTGCTCTGTTTTTGAGGAAGGTTTTGCACAAACAGAGAGAGCAGGAGGACTGCTCAAGCTCAGGAATGCTGCAGGATGAAACTGTGGGAGTTGCAATGTGACAGACCAAGAGGAAGAATTTTTCCTGCTGTTGACATGGTTAGACCTGACTATCTCTCACACAAATCAAAACTCCTTTTGAGTGTGTGGTAAAATGCAGGCAGAGTGATGCTGGCAGAATGCTGAGGAGCAGCTGCACAGCAGTGATGAAAATGTGTTGGCATTTGCAGTCAGAACTCTCAGTGTGAGTGGGTCATGTACAGAGTGATAAGGTGGGGTTTGTGCTCTGGGCACCTTGGAATCAAAACACTGCTTGGAGGCATTTGGAGAAGAAAAAAACCTGGCATCCCTGGGCAGACTTCTATGCTCTTTTTTTTTTTTTTTTTTTTCCCTTCACTTGAAAAAGGAAGAATTTGTTTCTGTGCCAGATGAAAGGAGAGAACTTTTTCTGTGCCTGAGGAGTTCAGTGGGAATTTCTGGTTCCTTCACTGCTTGATTGCTCTGTGGTCCCCTGTGTTAGGGGAGGCACAACCTTTCCTGCCACCTGGCCCCTTGCAGTCTTGAGCTTTCACTTGCTGAGAATTTTTATTTCCTTTCAAAGACAAGCACCTGAACTGACAGATTTTTTCCTCTTTCAACTTTTTTTCATGGAGGGAGTTTGTGATGAGGGCACAGAAAGTACAAAGTAAAATCTTTCTCTTAGAGAAAAATAAAGAGACCTCCTCTCTGGGAGCCCAGGGCAATATTTAAGTAGTGATAATATTTAGTACAGAACCATCACCTTTCACCCATCAGATCTCAATATGTGAAGCAACAAAGCTCCATGTCCTGCAGAGTGACCCTCTAAAACCCCTCTGCCTTTCCAGACTTTTGCACCAGTTCTAAAATGAGTTTTCTCCTTTTTTCACTTACTGCTCTGAAATTTTAAATGAAGCAGCAAATTGTCTGGCCTTCATCAAATTGTGCACATTTGTCAGTCAGTAACAGCTCTGGGCTCTGGTGGTTTGGTTTTAGCTGAGCTTTTTCAATGAAAAATTGATGGATGACGGAGAATTAAAGAAAAGGAAATGTGCCTTACAGAATTTTACTTTCCAAAAAAGCCATGTCAGTTTGGAAGAATTTGCAGCAACAGAGTCATCCAGATTTACCCACCTTATTCCTTCATTTAGGATGATAAATAAACTCACCTTTGTGTATTCACAGAGTGGTATTTAAGGATCACACATCACTGAGTACGGGGCTTTAAAAAATGCAGTGAATGACATCCTTAAAAATGGAAAGAAGAATTTCTAAAGAGCAGCACAGAAGCAGATTCAGTTGTAGACCCACAATCATTACCATATACATTAGCACCATCATGTGGTGCAGTGCTGGCCTGTACAAGACAAAAAGCTAAAACTGCACAGGGCAGGAACCATCCTGAGCATCCTCTGTGCTGGGCAGAGTGTGAGGGGCTGTAGCTGAGGGAGCAGGGGGAGAGTTGCCCCTTTGAAACCAAAGCAGGAGTTTTTCAAACACAGCAAAATGTTCTCAAATCCAAGTTTAGCCGTTCTGGGGGGGGTCCAGCAGACTGGACTAAGCAGATCATGGTTGGTCTCAGTCCTGACAGTGGAATAAGGGGAAAGAGTGAAGGAAATGTCACCCATCCTTTCTAGAGAGGCAGATTGGACAAAGAAATCAATTCCCTGCTTTAGCACAGAGGAATGATTTATTCTGCTGGCTGCACTTTGCAGTGCTGTGCAGAGGAGAAGGTGCTGCCAGGGTGTAAAGCCCTTCTGAAATATTCCCAGGAAGTGCCTGATGAGGACAAAACATTTGTCCATAGATACAGCAAGGTTTGCACAGCCCTTGGTAGCATTTGTGTGATTCTTCTTAGTCTGGTGAGGATGTGATGTCACATCCTAGCAAAAAACTGGCTTTGAAATCTGAGGGAGGAGGCTGAATTGGAATGCAACCTTTTTACTCTCCCAAAAAAAAAAAAAAAATTCTGAAACTCTGGTTAGCCAGGGCTTTATCTTTTCTTAGGATCTACCCAGAAGGGATTCAGGTAATTGTTTCCTGGATGCATTAGCTGAATGCATTTTGGCCATGCAGTTCCATTCAGATGGATCTATTCAGATCCATCCTGCTTCAGCCCATCCTCTCCTGGTGCTGCAGTCCTGTGGACAGGCCAGGTTCCAGCTGATTCACCCCAAACCTCGGGGTAGTTGTCTGGAAGGAGACTGATCACTGGTCCCCAGGGCAGGGGGGAAACTGGAGAATTCTTAGACTCCTACTAAAGCTTTCAGTTTTTTACAGAAAGGGATTCTCTGTCAGCAAGTGAAGTCTGACAGGCAGATTAAATCCCTACAGTCTGAGGGTGTGGGCCATGCAAGGTGTTGTGCACAAAGGGCTCTGATCATGCTGCAGAATATATCAGCAAATATCCACCTGACAGGAGATATTCTCCCTCTCTGCTCCCCTTTTTAGGGGAATCGGGGAGAAAAGAACTTACCCATGGTTACAAATCACAGTGAAGTTAAAATACAAACTCTGGGCTCTCCAGGGTTGTGCTTTTTTCCCAGATGCCTTTTGTTCACAGAAAAATGCTGGCTAAAGAGTAGCACCTTCCACCTCCAGTCCCTCTGGAGATATTATTGTCTAACTCTCTGGAAAACAGGTATTGAGGACAGGAGGACTGACAAGGAGGTGAGGAATTCACAAACAAGGGGATTAATGTGTTTACAAGTTGCTGCCTCTGCAGCCATCCCTGGAGGTTTTGTTTTGGAGGTTCTGGGGACTCTTAGCCCTCACCTAATGAGGGGTGCAAGCTCCACTCTCAGTGAATCCATGAGATGTTTTAAATTCTCTAGCACAGTCCTGATTCACAAACAGACTGTGTGTGCCTTTGTGAGTTGTTTTTAGACCTGCATGAGACATGCCTTGAGAGTGATCCGAGGGGATGTGAGGGTGAACAGAAGGAGCTCCTCAGGAGCCCTGTGTTTCACAAGGAGGCAGCAGAGGCTTTCTCTGAGCCAGCAGTGCCATTTCAAACAGCTCAGGCTCCTCTAAATGGGGCTGGTCCCACCTGGAGGCAGCTTGTGCAGCACCCAGAGATGTCCCAGGAGCAAAGCCGGAGCAGTGCCCAGAGCTGCAAGGGCTCTGACTGAGATCTTACACATTTCACTGAGGCATAGGCTGTGTGTGCCACGCTTCATCCACCCTGAGATCCCAGAGATTAAAAACCAGCAATGTGAAACTTGGGCCATGTCCCTGTCACAGCCTTCCTGCCATTCCAGCAACCTCCTCCTTGGCAGCCAAGGTATCCTCGGTATATTTGATCCCCTGCTCACTGAGATCCCAGGGAAATCCTGCAGGAATGAGGAATGAGTCTTGCAGTGCTGGAAGGTGTGCAGGCTGTGGCTGCAGGCACTCCCTGAGTTCCCTGGAAGGCTATGAGGTAGCGTCTCACCCAGTGTCAGGGTGTTTTATTAACTCAGAAATGTGATAGCTACTGTTGTCACACTTCAGTGTACAGAACAATCCATCCACAAATGAGAAAAACAGATCCCTCCACAAATGCCTTTCCCCTGACTCCATGCACATGTACAGCTGGAGTGGAGTGGGCTCCATCACAGCTACTGGGAGGGGGATGAGAAATGCTGGGTTTGGAGGAGAGAGGTGCCAGCAGAGCTCTGCTGTTCAGCTGCTTGGCTGCAGTTGTGTACAGCAATATACACTCCAGTGGTGGGCTGATAAGAGGGCTGATGAGATGACAACAAGATGCAATTGTGTGTCTTTTTGAGAATTATCTAAAATGCTTCAGAAAATCTCTTTAATATGGACAAGAACTGTCTGTCATGTTTTGCTGTTGACAATTTTGGTTGCTTGTTTGGGGATATTTATCTTTTTTTTCATTTTCTGAAAGGGGCTAATTTAAGGTAATTCATCAAACTCACATTGTGTAAGGAAGGTAAAGCAAATTATGTGGTTTGCAGAACACTGAAGTGGTGAAGAATTACTGCACCTTGGTTAGGTGCAGTTGTTCTGACTCCAGAGTCCTGTGGTACCAAGTGGCTTTTAAACTGTGTTGAAAAATCAACCAAAACAAAAGATAGCATTCATCAGCTTGCAGACTTTCTGTTCTGATCTCACCTGTAAGGCTCCTGGAGAAAGGAAAGTTAAGGTGGTGAGGGAAACTTTCTAATTTTTCTCCTTCTAATCTTAATGCCAAGACTGGGAAAGAAACCAAAGGAAAAACATTTCTCACATTTTTGAGGCAGGGCCTCCACCATTCGAACAATGAAGAATTTGGGAAGATAAGATCTCTGCACATACTTCATGCAGGCTGAGCTCCAAGTGTATATTCTGGTTAAATTTCCTGTGCACACATTTCCTCATTACTGACACACATTATTGCTCAGCTCAGTCTGTGGCTGGGGCAGTGAGAGAGGGCTGCCCTCAGTGCTTCAGCCCAGCTTCCCTGCACATCAAAGGAAGCTCAGCCCCTTCAGAACAGACTGGGAAAACACCGGCAGGACAGACAGCTCTGGAAATCTCTGTGGGACAGATCTTCTCCCCCTGTAATTATGTGGGCACACACCTCCTGTCCAAAGCAGTATTCTCACAGGGGGAAAGGCTGCCAAGTCTCTGCCTTATCTGCGTGCAGAGTAGAAAAAACACAGCTTTCCTGGCTAAGACACAAGCATCTCTCTCCCTCCTGTCTGCATAGGAAGGAGTTCCACTCACTGTGTTATTCAAGAGCTCTTGTGCCCTTAGATAACAGCAGATCCCACACACTCTCTGTCTGTTCATATTTTGTGCAAGTGCTATGTGATACTTGTTGCTGACAATTAACTGACTAGACTACAATACTAGCAAATGGTAAGATTTTATCTCCTTAATATTACACTTAGTGTAATTTTGCATTATATTATTTCAATTTTTTTTTCCCACAACATCTACTCACTGCTTTATTTTTTTTTTCCTCCTCTCAGGACTGTGACCAGATCCACATAGATGATGTATCATCAGATGATAATGGCCAAGATCTAAGGTATGGGGTCTCCCAAGCTGGAAGCTGCAGGACAGGCAGTCCCCAGCCATTTGGAAATAGCAGGGGCTGATCAGTGATTCTCAAACCTGCACTGTTTCCCCTCCTGGCCCCATGCTGTCTGCATTCATCAAGCACACACAAGTACAGAGTCTCCTTTCTCACATTATTGTGCCTGTGCCTCTGTCAGGCCCTGACTATGCTGAGCTTGGAACCATTCTAGGAAATACATCTAAATTAGCTTGGGCTCCAGTCAGACCACACCAGTTTTTGATAGGATTTAACCAGAATTGTCACAGCTGTCACCAAAATGCTTCAAAACCAGACTGAAAGGTTTCCCTGTCCAGTCTGTAGGGAATGGGCTTAGTAGTGAAGAACTGGACTTTGCTGTTTGCTTGTTGAAACTTTTACCCAAATTGCACCAAATATTACCATTACCTGTGTAAGTTGGGTCATCTTGTCCACAGAAACTACTCTGTACAATTCCATCAGCTTTTCCCTAAGTGCTGTCTGCAGAGCCATGGTAAAAGGAAAAGAATGAAATGTGCAGAACTCATATAGAGCTCTGCAGTTTGTGGTTTTATGGATGATTATTGTGAGAAACTGATGCAGGAACAGAACATTTTTTAGATCTGTGCTGGTAATTGTGCTGAAGCTGAAGTTCAGTTCTGTACAGCGTGTCCTGTGTGTGTCTCTGCTTGTCTCCACATTTCTGTTCAATTGTTTCCCCTCCCTGCTGGCTCTGTGCAGGCTGTAATTACACTGACCTCTCCCCTCTCCCTCTCCCAGCACCTATAACTTCTCTGCAGATGGCTTCCACAGCTCCAGTGCCAGTGCAAACCTGTGCCTGGGCTCGGGGGTGCACGGGGGAGTTGACTGGATGAGGAAATTGGCGTTCCGCTACCGCCGGGTCAAAGAGATGTACAACACCTACAAAAACAATGTGGGGGGTAAGTGCCAGTGGCCAGGCCACCAGCAGGCCTTTCATCTTCCCAAAAGCTGGGGACAGCTCTGGAGGAGGTGTCGGAAGCCTCATGGTGTGAGTGCTTCACAGGGAGCTGAGCAAGTGCCTCTGCAGTCACCCTGAAATGTGGTTCTGGACAGGATTTGTGGGAGTCACTAAATTACCTGGTGTGGTGCTTTGAGAGAGACTCAGGTCCAAGTGTGAGGCTTTAGTTTGTAATTTATTTGGCAGGAAAGCAACCTTCTCCAGTTTTCCAGAACATTTAGCAGGCAAGGAAACAGTTCAAAACTAAATATGCCTTTTTTTTTTTTTTTACACAGCATGTCTGGTTGCTGTCTGAAGCTTTTCTTGTATTAAGACTACGTGGTTTTAACTCCCCCAAAACAATACCAAATTCCCTGGGTTCCCTCATCTCACCTACTTCCAGGCAGTTCTTCCAAGAGACACTCAGCTTCTTTTTCAGTACATCAGTGCAGGTTACCCTCTGACTAGAAAAAGAAAGAAGCAAAGCTCAAAAGCATCACCACAACTTATTTATTGCTTGGAGGACAAGTCTACCCTGCATGCACTGGAAATGGGGCACAGCTTTTCAGGAGAAACAAAACCATCCTGGCCTCAGGGGTCTCACTGCCCACTGTACACAGCTCCTCATCTTGCTCACTTCCCACGCAAGCTTTATGCTCAGTCCAGGAAGGGTGATCCAGGGAGGTTCCTGCCCTCTGTGCTTGACTGAGCCATTCCACCAGAGGGGAAGGAAGCTGAGCTGCAGCAGCAGAGGATTGTGCTGCAGCTGAGCCCCAGACCTCCAGGCAGAGCCTTGGAGTGACATGGCAGTGACAAAGGGAGGCAGTGGCACCAGGGCCAAGAGAAGGGCAGTGGGAGAGTTCAGGACAGGCAGGTGCCCTTTGGCATTGTGCATGCAAAGCCATGCAATTCCCTTCCTGTGCTTCTGCAAAGACATTTTCCTTGCTTGCAGGTTTAATAGGAGCTCCTAAGAGGGAGACCTGGCTGCAGCTGCGAGCAGAGCTGGAAGCACTGACTGATCTCTGGCTCACACATGCCTTGAAGGCACTGAATTTGATACATTCCCGGTAAGAACAGCTCCAAGAATGGCCTGGGGGGTTGATCCAGGAGCTCTTTTGCTTTCCCTTGTTTTCCCCCTCTAAACAAATCGAGACACATTTACAGGACTTTGCTGGCCAAGTCTGCACACGTTTGCCAGGCTGAATTATCAAGGGTTGGGGTGAGCTTGGGATGGTGAACTTAGCAAAAGCAAAGCAGTTCTTTTCTTTGCCTTTCCTTGGCGCCTTCATCCAGGGCATCATTTTCATGTGAGCAGGTTTACAAAAGAGGAGAGGGAGGGAAGAGCCCTTCTGCCCCTGAAAATGTTCACTCACATAACCCAGCACGGACATCACTGCATTGTGTTTAAATTCCCACCAAAGAGATCCTGGCAAGCTTACAGTAAGGCTGCATCACTGCTGCTGGTTTGGTTTCTGTTTTTTTCATTCTGCTGAGCTGATCAAAGGACATTTCTGGTACTCACATTATCTTCCTCTGGCTGCAAAACTCCCCATAGGCTTAGGAACTTCCAGTGGCAGGAAAGATTTGCTTCCTGCCACCTTTCAGTCCAGGGTGAAAGAGAGAAACCCAGATTTCTAACATCTTCTGTTTCTTAGGCCTAACTGTGTGAATGTGTTGGTCACCACAACTCAGCTTATACCAGCTCTGGCTAAAGTGCTCCTCTATGGACTGGGCACTGTGTTCCCCATTGAAAACATTTACAGTGCAACAAAAACAGGTAAGAGCAAACTGACTGAGGCCTCACCTGAGACAGGCTGGAGTTTTGTCCCCAAGTCAGGCAACAAGTGAGCTTTATTTTTAGCTCCATACTTAGAGATGTCTAATTCACATCCTCACTCCCATAGTTAACCTAGTACTGCAGGGGAAAAAAAAAAAGTCTAAAAAACACTTCTCAAGTTTCACCATGGGGAAGTGAGCCAAATCTATAGAAATATACCCACCCTATGGAGCAGTGACTGCCCGTGGGATGCCCAGCTGCTCCCAGCTGGAAGGAAGGTCTGGTTGGACCTGTTACAGAAACACTTTTTGGATCCTCTTACTCTTACACAGGGGCCAAAATATGCTGAATGAGCTTTGTGAAGCTTTGTGAGTAATAAGTACTGGTGGGGTTGGCTTGGGGCTTTTTTGTATTCTGTTCTTTCTGGTGTGCTTGAACCTCTGAGGATTGCATTTTCAGAATGAACAGAAGAAGGCTCTGGAAACTGAATGCAGTGAGTGTCACTGTCAGTCTGCTGGTGGCCTTAGCAGGGCAGCACAGTCACAAAGCTCAGAAAACTGGCAGCACTTGCAAGTCCTTGGCTGACAAAACAAGTGCTAGTAACTGTCATGAGATGGAGAGGATCCTCCTCAGAAGATCCAATCTGAAAAGAAAGCCAAGAATGTTGCAGCCAGTTCTGTTAGGGGATAACTCCAGGTCCTGTGCCTGGATATCAGCTCTGCCTGGGCTGTGTGTCCAGATAAAAACATGTCTCTTTTGTGTTGCTCAGGGAAGGAGAGCTGCTTTGAAAGAATAATGCAGAGGTTTGGAAGGAAAGCTGTGTACATTGTAATAGGAGATGGTGTTGAAGAGGAACAGGGAGCAAAAAAGGTACAGTTCGTGGATGCCATGCTGGATTCTTCCAAGTTTTGATTGCAATGACCCTTTCTTTATTTAAGCATTTAATGCAGCTCCCTCCATTTGAAGCAGCTTACAATTGGCCTCGTTTCTTAATATGCAAAATACTCAACAATCACCTTGTCAGAAATTCCATACTCTAAATCCCCCTCAGTTTGGCAGCTGGTACAATATTTCAGGTAGTTGCTGGGTCACATGTTCCAGGAATCATTCTTATTTAATAAAGATGGCTGTAAAGACATGAAAAGGGAAATTCCAGTGTGTGATCTCAGAGGAGCAGGCAGAGTGAACCTCTGATCTACACATGCTGTAAATTCTAAAGTGTTGGAATTAATTTTGAATTACTTACTAGAATATGCCTATATCCATACATGTGGTTGTATTTATGACTCATTGAGCTCATGGAGTGTAACTTCATTATAGCAAATACCAAAGGCACTTGTACAGAGTTGCTGCCTTTATCAATGACTTCTGGATCAGTGTGATTAATTTCAGAAGCAGAACTAATTTAGAAATTTGTACTGAATACAAAGAACAGAAACTGCAAAAGCAGTGGGATGAGGAATAATGGAAATTGGAACAGCCAAAGTTTTCATTTCATAAACTTTAGAACAGAAACCTGTCAGGAACTCCCACCTATTTGGCTTTACAGGGCCAGGAATACAATTTGTTAATGGCAGACATTGCTTGCAAGATGCCTTTGTGCATCCTGGGTCTTGTGCTCCTGGTGTGACTGGACAAATGTGGTAGAGCTGCCTTTGCTCCAGGAGCATTGCACACGAGTTGAGATGCAGGAACTGGCTGAATGAGCTCCATCTTCAGCAAATTTTAGTTTTTAACAGGTACACAAATGGTGGAGCTCAGGTGATGTTGAAAATATTTATATCACAGGAGCTCAGCTATACAGCTGAACCTGGTATCTCACTCTGACTGAAGATCCTGCAAAGGCTTTCCAAGCAAATCTGAGCTTTTTGGTTGTACAAACCCAGGAACAAAGAGATCTCAGCAAATAAGGTGGGGGGCACATGTTCAGTCCCCAGAACTGTATCTCAGGTTATCTCCAAAGCAGCAGAAACCCTGATTTTTTTATAGTGCATTTTCATGGCCAGTGTAAGCAGCAATATCTCCACCTTGGAAAACTGCCTAAAACTGCAGATGGTTTTGTAGCTCATGAAGGGTTCAGGAGCTGCCAGGAAGAGCCCAAAATGTGTGACTGGGGCTGAAGTGACATTGGCCTGCTGCTGGTGGCAGCTCAGTGCCCCACTTCAAAGGCAGTGGGTCAGTGAGCAGAACTGCACCAAAGGCTGCAGGGGGAGGCTCAGCAGCCTCTGCTGCCATCTCAGCAGCCTCCTGTCTCCTGCTCTGAGCAGCTCAGCCATTAGTGGAGCACATTCTTTGCTGGCTGTCGCCTCTGATTGATGACAATCATTAATCAAACCTTCTACACACCTGAGCTTTATACAGAAAAACAAAAAAGGGAGGGGGCAGGCAGAGAGCCTTTCGCTGTTGTGCTGACAGCACTGATAACATCTCCAGTTTCGTGGGTCATTTTTCTTCACCTGTCTGATGAGTGATAAATCTGTAGCTGCTGAACAACAGGAGTGGCTGGGAGGCCGAGTTTTCTTTTGGTTTAAGAAAGAAAAACAGGTAATTTAATGGAAGGGGTTTAGTAGAAACTGGGGGAGGGGGAAGGAAATAACTTTTCCCCTTAAAGTGAAATTGCAGAGCAGTGGATTTCAGTCTCTGCAGCTGTCTGGGTTTGCTTGCTGTCTCTACAGCTTGAAGAAAATATTTGTTTACTGGTAGGCAACAGACAACATGCCAGAGAGGAGCTTTAGGTGTATTTAAAGGTTAGAGGAGTGTAAACAGACACTCTGTAACATAAACATCTGGATCCACTGGAGGTTTTTGTACATGGGTAGGTACAATTGGAAAAGGATCATCTCCCTTCATCAGAACCTGTCTGGAAGTTCTCAGAAGCTTTGTTGAAGCTGTTTTGCAGTGTGGTTGCAGGTGAATTCCTGCAGTGATAAAAGACTCTCAGCAGTGTTATGCCCATGCTGGAAGGGACTAAGTGCAGTCAGTTTAGGCTTTCTGTACATTTATTACCACATATATACCACTGACTGGGAGAAGGGTAAGAAAATCAGGAAATCACAGTGCAGAAAGGAGCTGTATCTTTGATTTAACTGCTTTAGCAGTTCTGGAGAAGAAACAAATCCAGTGCAAACCCCAGGCTCACCAGAACACACCAAAAAAAAGCTGTATTTAACATCTAAGAGCATGTTCTAATTATTTTGAGGTTCTGTCTGTGCAAGCAGCCACAGGGATCACAGCTTTTGCTGAGGAACTCTGCTGTTCAGGGCTGCTTTCAGGGCACTCCGGTGACAGGTAACATTCCAGGTCCTCAGTGAAATTGAATGCACTTGTTTCACAGCAATTAAAAAGTTGACACTTTGTCCTCTTGCAGATACAAATCTTGTTTTCCGACAGTATATTCACAGCTTTAAGAGAATGAATGATCAGGATATTATAAAGAAGATAGAGTAGGTCACAGGTAGCTGGTCTTCCAGATTTTGTCCAGATGCTCAGATTTCAAGTGAAACAGGCTGGTTAAAATTTGGACACGTGTGTACAGGGCTTCAGATTTATCACAGCAAATACAAATTCAAAAAACAGGGAGGCAGAAGAATAATTTAAGATAATCATCCATAAATGGGAATTAGGAAAGTTTTTTGGGGACAGGCTGTTTAATAAGCCTATTGCACCTTCCCCTGAGGCAACAGTGTTATATTAAATGAATTATTGATCTGAGAAATACCAGTTCCTACATTTACAGAAAATGCAGTATGACCCACTGTTCCAGTTAATTGTGAAAGTGAATTGTTAGAAAGCATTGACTGTGGAACATTTATCCTTTTATTTACATCTTTATAAATTTTAATAACTTCCTTTTCCAATAGATAATTTACTTGTCTGTGAATCACTGGTAACAGCTTTCACTACTGATGTTTGCTTAAAACTGTTTCAAGTAACTTTGCAATTCTAGAAACATTTAGGGGGGGAAAAAGGAGCAAAGTTTGGTATCCAGCCCACATCCTCCATCACCTGTGAAGTGTGATACTCCCAAATTGTGGAGGATGTGTCTTCCTGTCTGCATAGGAGACACATCAACAGAGACTCTTCCCACTGTGTCCCTCCCTCCCTGAGCCTCCCTGCCCTGGCACTCACAACCTGGAGGCCAAGCACAGAACTCTGTTCCTGAGGGTACCAGCTAAGAAAGTTGTTTTGATCTCAGCATTATGCAAAAACAGAAAAAAAAATTGCACTCTTTTGGTTTCACTCTAGCACAACATGCCCTTCTGGAGAATCTCTTGTCACGCTGACCTGGAAGCTCTTCGGCACGCCCTGGAACTTGAATATTTGTAGCAGACCCCAACATCTTAGCACTGGGAGGGCTTCACTCAGACTCTTACATGGATTCCACCTGTTCCTCAATGTTTTCTTAGTAACAACAATCCCACAGCAACTGCAGTTTTTCTTTTTTTTGAAGGAGAACCCTTTCAGTGGAAGCCTTTAAGAACTTGCAGCCAAAGAATATTGTCTCAAGTCCTCCTTTCCTTTGGACAGAGGAAAATCCTCCTGCTCAGTCGCTGGGATGCTGCAGTTGCTGGCTGAAGTGGAGGCACAGAGCTCTAATGGCCTTTTTGCCATCAACAAGGCAAATGCTCCAAGTCTGGGTCTCCCTGTCAGCATTCTTGGTTTTGAAAAGGGAAGAGGACACAGCAAGGAGTCTGCACAATCCATCACATCACACAGGACCTTCTGAAAATAGGAGTGAAACTGTTGATTTTTTTGTTGTTTTTTTTCTTCTTTTTTTTTTTTGTATTTTTTTAATTTATGAACTAATCTCATTACTCTGGTATTAAGCTCTGTACCTGTGTTTTTTCATCTGGCTTTTGGGGGGTGGGGGGGAGGAGGGGGTGGGGAAAGTCTTAACTGTTCTAAATTAATAGTTCATTTCTCCAGAACAAACTCTGGGGAAGAATCATATTGTGTACATGAGTAGTGAGGACACATGGTACTGCTGGTAAGAACTGTAGCTGTGTTTGAACCTTGCCAAGATGGTACATGGACTGTGCCTGTGCCTACACGGTGCCTTATGCTGCCATCTTGGGGCTGAGGGTGGGGAAAAGTACCTTGTGATGAGTGAAAGGCATTAAATAAAAACATGTTTACATTTTGGGGGCCTGGATCACCTGCCTTCTCTCCCGCCACTCTTGGGTCTAAAGGGAGGATGTGGGGTGTGAGCTCCCCCTTTCAAGGTAATCTTGCAAATACCAAAATTCTCTGGGCCTGGAAAGTGGCTGATGGTTCCTTGGCACCAGGTAAGGGCAGAAGGCTCAAAGCCTCTCTGGAAGGAGGGGTTAGAGATGCAGCAAGTGCTACAGCCCTCACCTCAAAGGGTTACACAAACCTGAGGGATACTCCTGACCTCTAAAAACATTTAGAGAAAACAGTGCTACACCTGGGACAGGATTTTCTGCCAAGCTAAAGCAGAGAATCTGATCTTTAATTAATTCCAAGGCAGCCTGACCAAACCCAGCCTTCCAGTACACACTGTGGGAGCTTTTGCAAAGAGCTGCTCTCAGCTTTAGCACAATTCTGTCAGCAGTAGCACTGGGAACACCAACTGTGGTTACTTCACAAATACACAGAGCAAGGTAACTGCAGGAGCAGGAACTTCAGACAATATTCAGTTTTTACAATGTTTCCTAAGCTCCCTGTTTCTTTTAACTTGTATTTAAGACACACACAGAGAAGTCTTGCCCAATTCAGACTCTCTTGAGGGGCTAAAACTGCACCCAAGGCCTCGTTTCTAACCCAACACTGATGTGTATCCATCCAGCCAATGAATAAATGTTACAACAACATCAAACATCAGGCTTGGATCCAAAGGTCCCACACTTCTGAGACAGAAGATGCCAACATAAGTGACATTACCTGGGATCTGGAGACTGTGCAGAAATGAGCATTCCTCCAGATTGAACCAAAACTGGAAATCCAGGAACACAGAACATTTTTCTAAAACAGTTTAATAAAAAAATTGTGACGTTTCTTGAAAAATTGGAGAAACCCAAAGCATATAGTGTGTGTCACCTGTCTTAGTCACAAAGAAACACAATTGTCAAAAAAGATATTTAAGTTTAATACAAATTTTATACAAAGAAAATGTGAAAAAATACTTCCATATGCTAAAAGCAATTATGCTTCACAAATAAGGCCAGCTAGGCTAGTTTTGACACAACTGCAATTAATGAATATTCTGTTCTCGTTTTTTTTTCCTAATATTTTTTCCCTCTAATCTGGGTACTAGCTGGAGACTGTACAAACCGCATTCTTATATAAACAATGGGAGAAATCAACATGACTAAAATGTACAACAGAATGTACTGGAATGATATCATACAATTAATTTTCTCATATACATACATCACCTTTGCTTTGTTCAACGCTTTCGTTTTACACAACATACAAAAATGGGACTACAGCCTCAGTGTAACAGACAGCATCTCCAGGGGTGCTTCCTCTCATACTGCACTGCTTCATGCTTACAGAAAAACAGAAATTCCATCATATAAATAACACATGCTCTGGCCCAGCAGCAAAAGTCCTTCGCCCACGTTTCCCAATCCATGTTTTTCTCCACACCTAGTTCTTGTTCAAAGTCCTTTTGGGAGGATTTTTAAAAATAAGAAAACTGTGAAGCATAGTGACAAACTTTACTTTCCTCAGTCTTTGATATCAGTAAGCAGAAATCCTGCTACAACCAGCTGCTATTACACTTTGCCAATTTTCTGATCTTAGACTGAATGAAGTTTTAAAATAATTTTAATCTGTAAACAACATTAATATTTGTTGTCAGCCTGGTCATTGTGAAAAACAGTAAAAATTTTTATGGATTTCAGGTCCACTTAATTTGCCTAATAGAATTAACTGAAAAGAGATATCCCTTCCTCACTTGGTTGTTCAGAGAAATTTCACCAGAGTTTCAAAGTGCAGAATTTTTTTTTCACTCCAAATGTAAAAAGTTGTTCAGATTTTCCATTTTCGATTATTTGATGCAGTTTCCCAAGACCAGTTTTCAGCATTAGGTTGTGGTAAGGCTGTTTTTGTTTTAAACCTTCCTTTTCCAACGTCAAACGCTCTTTATAAGTTAAAGTCAATACAAATATAAAAAGGAGATGGTACTCTAATGACATCCACAAATTGTACATTATTTACAAAAGAAGCATAGTTTTAATATGGATCTTACCTGTCCTCAGCTTTTCTAAGCCAGCACTAATGCTTTACATTAATGTAGTGTAATTAATGCTTTGTACACATACACAAAGCTAAAGTCTGAACCTCTGAGGTTAATCCAAAGAACTGTGTTTATCTGCCACATTTCTATTAGATTTATTTATTCCAACAAAGGTATGAACTTCTTGTTAGCAGTTAGACTCTTCGTACTTGGACTGGCATTGTGGTCTGAACATACTGAACTCCAGTTCTCATTGCCACTGTCCCAGCAGAAGGACTTACCACTACAGGAATGGTCTGTGGATTGAAACCAAGAGAAACACATTGTTAAAAGGTCACAGAAACATGACCACAGAAATAGAGATTTGTTTTCCAGGGGAAATCCAGAACAAGTTCCAATTTTGTGCAAGAACTAATACCTTTATTACCACAGGATTACCTCATTCCAGGGGAGGAGTAGTGCATTACTTCCCTATAGCCAAGAGTTTCTGTGTTCTCATCACTGCTACAGATCTACAGGGACAGGAGGTGCTATAGGGGCTGCACACACTGCCTGTGCTTGGAGGGTGAGGGTTTCAGAGTTACATCCAGTTATGTATTTTCTGCAAACTAATACATGGGAAGAGGAAAAAGGGCTAAGAAAATCCTTTGTCATTTGAAAAAGTTCTGACAAATCAAACTGGAGTACAAAAATACCCTTGTTTATAAGTATATTCTCATTACACATTACTTAAATCTTTTTCCCCAAAAGGAACTTTCCCCCATGCATTCAGTCTACACAGAAGAGAACAAAGAACATCCATTTGAACAAAAAAAAAAAAGTACTTAAGTTAACTTCTGCACAAATCAATAGCAAAAACATCAGCATTACTGGGAACTGTCTTACACACCCTGTAAAAATATTAATATAGAATAAACTTTACACTTCCATCATACTGATCATGATTTATACATCTCAACAAATGGAGTTTTGGGACATCTCTATAGGTGGTAATTGATTCTACAGATGCAGAGACAAAGGCACAAGAATGTCAAACAATCTGGTCAAGGTCACATCACTCTGGAGATCTGTAAGAGGATTTATTGAGCCTAAAGTCTGTATCTTAACCTTTCTCCAAAAACGTGAGAAAGTCTAGAAATGTCTCTACCATACAAACTGCAAAGTGTGCTCCAATACAATTCCAGTGATGCACAACTGGTGATCAGACAAACGCATCCATTTCAGTTCACAACATCTTGTGGAAGAAACAGGGAGTGAGATTTTGAGGAACCTGAAAGGGATGCACAGATCTTCCCCCAATGGTAGTGTGACATTGCAGAGAGGACATGGAAGAACAAATACAAGTTCACTGAAGCCCAATGTTTCCCCACACTGATTCAAGAAACCACATGAGTGTCTTAATGATATTCCACAAAGACTCTGAGTATCCCTGCTGAGATGGATTACAGCTCCTTTGTGACTGAGTCTGTGCCTTCCAGAAGCCTACTCATTCCATTCCCTGGAATGCAAAGAAGATGGGTTCATATTTTAACATTATTTTAACTGCAGGAAGAATAAAAAGCAAACATGGGACCAATTTGCTAAATAAATTCAAGATTACTGCTATTTTGTAATGATTTCAGATGTGTTTACAAGGTTCAGTGGAAATGGTACCCAGAAGATACAATGGAAGTTGTTCAGAGAAGAAATTCCTAGTTGGACACAAAGTGCAATCTGAATTCTAAAGAAGCCATTATGTGAGTCACTGTCAGTACTAGAGGTGGGGAAATTAAGGTTGCCACAGTTGCCTTTTAAATATACACACTTACACACATGGAAATAATTAAGTTTCAGTTCTTAGCGCGATCGGAATATGGAATGTGAGAGACTCCTTAAATGTGTTAAGATCATTCCCTGAGAGGTAAATTTTCCACCTCTGCCAGTTTTACACATATGTACATTTTGCATACATATTAAACATGCACTAAGGTTTAAAATTATTTAAATTGCACGTGCAGTCAATTAGAATACAGAGGTGTCTGTAGCTGTGCAAGACTAATGCAAATGTGTACAAAGTTATAAACATGCACAAACAAAGTTGGAAACCTTTCACACCTTCCAATTCTGCTTTACATAACCCAATACACTTTGTGTTACAGAAAACCAATGAGGCTAACTGCCATTTTTCTGAATATTACACAAAACCACCGCAGGATCTTACAACCTCACTGCTATTCACAAAAGAAGCCTGATGTCTTAGAAGTCTGCTATTGGATTTTAAAACACATACAAAACCTTATTGGTAATGGTAGTTCAGCCCAAGCAACCCAGGGCCAATGCTGCAAAGGTGCACAGTGGTCTCAGCTGAGACCAAGTGGAATTGAAATGCTGTGAGGAATGTGGGAAGGCTCCATCCCCACCAGGAGCTGTGTTTGTGTGGAATCTGATGGCTGTGAAGCACATCGTGTTTGTGCATGAGTGTGTATCCACCACCACACACAGCTGTGTCCTGCATCTGGGGGTGTGCACAGGGAAAGAGACAGAGGAACTCCTGCAGCACGACAGGCCTCACAGTCACAGTGTGGGTAAGGGACACTGTTAAGTCAGGTAGTTTATAACAGTGTATTTTAAACAGAAATGAAGCTCCCCACACATGGCCTTCCCTGCTGAGCCCAGCACACAGCACCTGCTATGACCAAGGCAGCATCAGCTCAGGAGCTGGCTCTGACACGAGCACTGCAGAGCACAACCAGCTGAAATAATGGGCTAATGTGGTGGATAAAATACAAAAAACCCAACTCACTTTTGTCCCATCTACTGTGACTGACACTAGGGAATTCGGATGTCCTCGGTTAAGCCTTTGATGGAAAAAACCCAGGTCTGATTCCAATGCAATTTCTCCTTTCATAATGCTAATGTGCAAGACTGCATGGGAGAGACACTGCTGACAAATGCATATTTCTTTTTCACAGGTACTGAGATGTCACAGGAATATCAAGCATAGCTCAGAAATAATTAAATCTCTAAATCTCTTTAGGATACCATAGACAAAACGATATTTAAAAGATATTTAAAATGAATTCTATATATTTACATTGATGATGTGGTCAAGTATATACATGAAACAGACCAATAATGTGAAATGGCCTCTGCCTGTCCTCAGTGCCTTTGCCAGACTTAAAGATTTCTGAATCCTTGCAATCGTGAATGGAATGGAAAGGGTGGAATGTTGCACAGCAAAATAAAGCATTTTGCACTGCAAGTTGAGACTATACCAGTGAATTCATCTCTTGATACAACAGCAGACAGAGACAACCCCCCAGAGATACTGAGCAATTTTAATGCCAGGAACAGCTTTGCTGCAGACTTTAAATTATGATGCTGTACTTACAATTGTGGGTTGAGTAGTTGGAATATAGGTGGTGCTCAGCGGTACCTGGACCAGTTTTAAAGGCTGGGTGCTTGTCACACCTGTTGCTATCTGCAGAGACAGCACAGGCAACCTCAGTAGAAGCCTCAGCTTTTACACAAATTCCACCTAGTTGTTACATTATTATTATTATTATGATACTCAATTTATGTTGGATGTTTTCTTTGTGTTAAAAAATTTGCATCTTAATGAATTCACAGGTTACTTCTTTGTTAATAAAACAAAATCAAATTATGAACGTGATCAATGTATACAGCATGATGTTTCAGGTAGAACATCTATATAAAAGCAATTCCCTATCTGTGTAACTGGAATATTCCCTGGCAGGTTTTAGGTCTTCATTCCCTACTTCCCCAGTAATACAAAGCTTGTGCTGCCATAACAATGCATGTGAACATTAAGTGAGTGAGCCAGAGTTTAACCAACTTCATCAAAACATTTAAGTGAAACAGCACCTTCTTTTCCCCCAGTTCAAATCTGTTCCCCAAGTTACTCCCTTAGATGACATTTCAAGCCCAGAGATCTAACACCAGACAGTAGCAAAAGTGTCAAGAAATGAACACAGCTCTCTAGATTACTATGCTTCCCAATTCTACAGGACTATCTCGATGAGACATCATGCTGGAATCACAATACTACAAAATTAGTTTGCTTTTAATATTTTAAAATACAACAAGGCTCCTACTGATGTGGAGGATCATGTGCAAGGGTTTGAAGGATCAGCCCCGCCCCCCCCACTAAAATTTTTCATTTAATAAATCTTGCAAGGGCAGAAAAAAAATGATGCCAAAATTGCTAATAGTCAAGCCCTACCTATAAAGCAGAATCTTCTCTATAAACATTTTCTATATATGCAATGTTAAGTCCCTTTTTTTAGAGCATTTGCTCATCCTTGCCTACTGAAAACTATCAGAGTAGATGCTATGGAGGATTTCCAAACTGCTCCATTAACCGTAGATCCAGGTGAAGTGTTGTATCAGTGTTTTGGAACATTGTGGTACCCTAATGGCAGTCTGTGGTGAGAAAGTAAGTTGGTTTGAATGCAGGTCTTGAGCTTGGCCTCTGAACCCCCAGGCAAGAAGGGCTTGGAAGTGCTGCAGTCAGTATTGCTTATCAGAAGGCAACTTGTATCGAAAGATCCAGACCAGGAGCTACACTGATGGGTCCTGGAGAGAGAGAGAGAGAAAGGTCCAGTGCCCCTTGGCTGGAAGGATGAGTCAAGGCAACACAAGGTTTTATTGGGAATAAGTGAAGGGGAAAGGGTGTTCCCAGAGGACAGAAGGAGGTTTTTTAACAAGACAAAGGACAAAACCCCCAACTCTCTATCACTCCCCAAAATGCACTCTGTGAAATATATAAATGGTTATAAATTCCTGGCTTATCCAGGGAAGCCTTTAGGGGTAGGTTTCAGAGAAATCTTACACATTATTTTTGTTTGAAGTGATGATACTCACTGTAACACTCTCTTTGCTTTTATCAGCTGAACCTTCCTTTTCCTTAGGAGTGCTGGCTGTTTCTGTGGGTGTAGACTGCACACTTGAACTGGGCTGGGATGATTTATTTAGTGTTTCTGTGCTAATTTCAGTATCTGTTTCTTGCTGCGTCGCAGTAGCTAAAATCAAAGAAAAAAAGAGAATGAAGCAGGCACTAATCATGGGGGCCAGCTCACAGTCCCTCCTCAGAGTCACATCTGCACATGAAGAACTTGGTCCCTGTGGATTCACCCACCCAACCAAACCCCCCAGCTGTGTAAGAGGCACCATTACCTGACTGTGTGCAAGATTTCATGTGCTCAGGCCAGTGAGCTTGTTGGCAGGGGTAGTCACAGTAGCTGGTATTCCAACAGCAATAAAAGATGGCCTCTTTCTTGCAGTTGGCACACCATTGCTTCTTCTTGGTCTCATCCACTGCTTGCTGCTTTTCCAGCTCCAGCTGCTTCTTCACCTCAGCAATCAAACGATCGCGTTCCTGTTCCAGGCTCTGGCGCATTTCAGCCATTGTCAGCTCTACTCAAAATCCAGAGAAAGATGGGTTTGCATTTGCCACCCCCCAACACCAAGGAGCAAAACATTCATAAGTTTAAAGACAACGTGAAATTAAAACTAGCAGTCAAGGTATTCCCTCAGTTTGGGCATCTGTTTCATACCTACTCAGTAAATATGAGTCTTCCATCTTCTTTTCTTATTCTGGTTTAAATGATTTTTAACAATTACCATCAATTTGTTTAACACTTTAGTTCTAGATGTCCCACCAAGGACCAGAATACAGCATAAGCACAAAAAGGACATATGCAGCTGCTGCTAACGTGCTTTGTCTTTGCAAGCCCAAACTTTTGTTCTGCTCCAATATTCAGAAAATCCATCTCTTCTCTCATCTCATTTGTTCATCATATCTTGGTTTCTTTACAAAGCAAAATGTGTTAGCTCCAAGAGGGACAAAGGGCAGCATCATGAGATGAAGGTAACCCATACTACAAGCATTTCCATTTTCTATGTAGGACAATACCTGGACACACTGTTTTGGATTGTCATTTTCATACCTAGATTATGTTTCATTTCTGAAAGTTCCTGTTGATGTAACCATTGAAGTTTTTCTATCTCAATCCTCAAACGCCGAATCTAAATATTAAAAATTTAATAGTTAGTAATAAAAAACAGGGTGTGGTGTGTAATATGTAATTATTATATTAAAAAACATGCCCAAAGCAATGAGCCATCATTTACATCAACGCTCCTTCACACTAACATGAGGACAAGACAATAATAAACCCCAAACCAAAGTGTGATGTATTCTAAATATCCGTTTGCTAGATCTGCTCACCATGAAGAGCACAGGACTCTTTGAAGACAAGAAACTTCTGTTAAACTTACTCTTGATTCCTCTGAAATTGTCAGGTCTCAAAATTTCTGACTGGAATCAAGAACCTATTCCTCAACACTGTTTGCATTTATTTGCATGACATTATATTTCTTTTCTTTTTAGCTAGAGGAGGCTTAGAAAGGCAAGATTATCTATTCACTGTGGATCTGGAATACAAATATCTTTGCTTAGGACTTTGACTTCCTTATTTTGGTTAAAGCAGGTAAACAAAGCATCACACTTTGAGCTTTATTTGTTCCCATTCATCATTAGTTTGCACTGCTTAATCTGCTTTTTCCAAGGTTAAAAAAAACCCTTGGAAGACACCAAGTCCTACCCTTAGGGAACATTAAAAGCAAAGTATAGCATTTCATTAAAAATGCAGAACATTCCAAGTATTTTAAAGAGGCATTAAAAACTATGGTCACAGTCACATAACTGGAATAAGCTACTGCACTACACAGTTTACAAAAATTTTATTTTCCAAAAAAACCAACTTCATTTCTGATTTTAAACAAGGTGGCAAATTCTTGACAGAAGACTGAAGGACCTGGGTTTGATGGCTTAATGCTTATCTTAGTGAGTCCACCTGGTATTTTTCAGTGTTTTTTCCCACCACTCTAATCATTACTTCTAAAACAGCACAGAAATTAGTTCACTTTTGAAAATTACCATATATAATAATCTGTACAGTTATGTGGCACATTTACATATATAAAAATAACAATTTGCATTTTTCAAACGTTTTAAATTTTAAAACGCAAGTTGTTTTTTTATCTTACACTAACCTCAGCTATTGTACTTCCAGTTGTATTTTTTGAAAGATCATTATATATTTCAGTCATTGTTCCTTTGATGGCATCCATCATCTGAAAGACAAAAAGAAAAAAATAATTCTTTGATACAGATTTTTAATAGATTCCCACTTTCATATTCATTCAAGCCTTCTATTTGGAAGCTATATTGCTACCCTTTTCTCTCTAAATATATATAATTTATCTGGTTCTACTTAATTAAAAGGCAGAGCACAACAATTTTGATCAGGGCTCTGATTTTTAAGAGTCCTGAACAGGTGAACTGCTTGACCTTCTACTTTTCTAAGAAATTGCTATTGATGTAATTTATAAACAAAAAATATATAACCATGAATTTGGGGAAGAAACTCAATGCAAGAATACACAGCAATCATTGTTTTTTAAATCTAAATATCTAAGAGAGTATGGAAAGCTCATGTCCCTTCCCTCACTGTCACTATGATGAGACCAGTACAACATCACCCCTTCTCTTTAACACCTTAGCACTGTTTAATGCATGAACACACATTTATGACAAGTTCCCACCTGATGAAACTCCAGGGTGTTTTAAAAGGAAGGTACAACTTTGTTAAAACCTTCCTCCAGGACTTACTTTGCTGGTGTATTTAGCAATATCTGCAGCCACATCAGCTGAAGCTGTTGCAATTGGCAGGTCTGTGCTGAGTGAGGAGGAAAGTGTGCTTGCAGATCCAGAGCTGGTAACCATGGACAGGGGCTGAGTGCTTGTGACCAAGGTTATAGTGGATGTGGAAGTGCTCTGGGTGATCTCTTTTTGCTGCACAGCTGAGAAAACAGAACATTGAGGGGATCAATCACACAAGGAATTATGAAAACAACAGGTAAACTTCTGCCTTCAATATCCAACCAAACTTTGTGCAGGCAACCATTTCAGATTTGCTTTATTTATACAATGGTGCCATCTAATGATTAATTACACAGTGCCCAGCCACTGAACTTGTACATAATTGTAATGCTTAGAGGTAATGAAGCAAATATAACTTTGAAACTTATCATTGTAGACTGGCCAAAGCAGAAGTCTCCCTCAGTTGTGGTAACTTATATGCTGGAGTATGTTTAAAATACTATTTTTATTAAGAATAAAATTTTTCAAGCTATTTTTATTGATTCGTATTATAAAAGATGCCATCATTGTCAATATCCTCAGTAGTGGAATTACTGAAATAAACATCCATTTTTCTGTGCTATATTTTTGTTTATGCCAATTCAGTATGTAAGAAATCTCTAGATTTTATAGTTTTCACATGATAGATTTCTAGACTATAATATTTAAGATCGAACATTGCCATGATGTGCTCAATAGTAAACAATATTGAGAAAACACAAAGTTCAGCCGATACTATTAAGGTCTGTATTAAAGTATGATTCTATTAAAGTTTCACATTTAACTTCTCCAATTTTCACATTTATTTTTCCTCACTGAATATATTTGTGCAGTCTATAAACAGAAAGACACCACTTCTTCAACACTGCTTAAATGACAGAAAAAAAAGCAGTTTGGGACCAGAAAAAATGAGTCTCTGTAAATGACTGTATGTGAACCATCACCTAAACCTCTCTCCTCTACAAAATCACCTGTGTGCCAGAGGTGTCAGCAGAGTGGAGAATGTCTCCTCACCAGGCACAGCAGTAAACATTTCAGTTTATTAACTTGAAATAACAAATGAAGCTGATTTACATAAAGTTGCTGTTAAGTGAAGGGAAGCAACAGCAGCAGTTACCCTGTGCCAGCTCTTGGTGGAGGCTCCAGCAAAGGGATGGTGAGAAAACAGTTGTGAAAACATTCTGAAATGCCAGGGCTGTTTGCTCAGTAAACTAGCATCAAAGTCTTGTTAAACAACAGGGATTTCAAAGACAAATCCTGGAACCTGGGTAATTTCATTGTTGTCAAATTATACTCTGAAAAACCCTTCAGATCTGCTGCTTGTCAGATAAAACTGGAAGCAATTTGGGATAGTGAGGTGACACTGGTAAACATGAAAGTGGAATAGTTAATGGTTTTAGCATATGATCCAGAAAATTATTCAGTTCACCCCTCCAAATCTGTTATGGCTATGAAAAGCAAAAATATTTATATAGACACACAATTATTTTGTCATTAAAATAAGGAGACATGACTCTAAATACATACCAGAAAGAGCAAGTATAGAGAGTAACTTGTACACCAAAGACACTTAACAGAGTAGAACCTGATATCACACTTTGAGATCTTGTTTATACAAAAGAATTCTTGGCTGGGCACCCTTGGAGCACAGGGAATTATGGCACCACAGGCACATGGAGTGACAAAAGTGTTTACCTTTAACTGCTTGTCTTGTCTGGTACCTTGTCCCCTGAGAGGACTGAGGCTGCTGTGACTGGGACTGCTGGCTCTGCTGCTGCTGCTGCCTCTGCACCTTCTGCATGTGCCATTTCTGAGAAGATGTCTGGAATTTATTTGAAGAATTCCACACCACTCTCTGCACAGCAGGGGCGGTTTCCTTGGGCAGCAGAGGCCTCTGCTTTTTCACAGGGCTCCCTGTGGCAGCAGAGGGGGCACTGACAGTAGAAGCAGCACTGGTGGTGGCTGTCACACCGGCTGGGGGGGTCTGCGATGCGGAGCGCGTCAGCACTGGAGTTTCTGGCAGAGGCTGGGTGCTTGCACTGGAGGAAGGTGGAGTTTTACCTACAACTAAACAAATGTAAAATGTTATGCCAGCTTTTCACCAACACATCTGATTCATGGTTTTCCATCTATAGTTTTTGGAACAGCCATATATACGTTCCAGTACGCTTTGAATTATTTTCCTCAGAAGTAATCAGTATTCTACAAGTATAGCCATTTCAGGCTACTGGAAACTGGTGGCAATTCAGATGCATCAGTAACTAAGCAAAACAGGAAGCACAAAACTAAGAAAACCAGCTTGACCTCATTCAGAAGATATGTGAGAGGTTAGCACTTGTTAGGGTGTTTCTGCCTTACCACTTTCACCTGTCATTCCAATGTCTTTGAGGAGGAAAAAAAAACATTCTAAAGGATTAATGTCTGAGCAGTAACTGAAGGAATACAAACTTTCTAAACAGCAGTGAATTGACATTGACAACTAAATGCAGATGACACCACGTTGGGCAGGAGTGCTGATGTGCTTGAGGGCAGGAAGGCTCTGCAAAGATCTTGACAGATTGAATCAATGGGCTGGGACAACTCAATCAGGTTCAATAAGGGCAAGTGCTGGGTGCTGCCCTTGGGCCACAGCCACCCCTGCAGCACTGCAGGGGCAGAGTGAAGCTGCTCAGCACAACTGGATGTGGGGGTGCTGGAGATGAGCCAGCAGAGTGCCCAGGGGACCAAGAAGGCCACGGCACCCTGGCTTGTCACAGCAGCAGTGTGGCCAGCAGCATCAGGGAGTGACTGTCCTGCAGTACCTGGCACTGCTGAGGCCACAGCTCACGTGCTGTGCTCAGCTTTGAACCCTTCAGAAAGGAGAGCAAAGTGCTGGAGCAAGCCCAAAGAAGGGCAAGGGAACTGGGAAGGGTCTAGAAAACACATCTTGTGAGGAGCAGCAGAGGATGTTGGTTTAGGGGTGATTATGGTGGTGCTGGGTGCGTGGTTGGGCTAAATGATCTCAAAGGTTTCTTCCAACCCTGATGATTCTGTGAAATATACAGTACATTAAATATATCTGTGTTTAAATAATCCAAAATGTATAGCTGAACTGGGTGATTCTTTCAAAACTGCAGCCAGGAAAAGCCTGTCTGAAAGAAAAGGCTGCTGCACTGACAAGGCTCTGGAAAGGGACAAAAACCTTCAGGTTTGCATGCATCAGATCTCTTTTCTGGACCAAGGCATTTTAATAATTTGTATACAAAGATAAGAGCCTTGGAACCATGGATAGGATACAAATTATGCAATAATATATTCAAATATATATATATGCATGCATGTATGTATGTATATGAATGAATATATAAACTCACTTAACTTCAACCAGAATATATATCATTTCTTTGCCTCTCTATCAAAGTAAAATTTTAGGATTACTTATTATTTCAACCATCACTGGTTTAGATCACATGGATCAGTGGTTCTGAAATTCATAATGCTGCCTTGCTTAATAAATTTTTAAACAAAGCTATAATCCCCAAAATTACAATTCTCTTATTTTATAAGCCTATTTCTTGATTGTTTCATAGTAACATTTATACATTAAATTCCATCTTAAATTTGAAAATTCAGAAGCATTAAGTGGTCTTCCAAAGTGTGCTTAGTTAATGGATCTAAAACACTATTTTAAATAAAATGATTAAGCCATCATGCTATAAAATATCAACAAGAAGATTAAAGTTATATGAAAAGTAAAATATCTTTCAATCTAACAATTTAAATATGATTTTCTATTTTTCAAAAGACTAACATGCAAAACAAGCTTAGCAAAAGCTCTTTCCTCATTAATCAAGATTGCTTTCCTCTTTTAGCAACACAGAAACAAGGTACAATATCTTGGAGATAAAGTGATTTAGTTGTTCTTCTGATTATTGCTGAGTGTATTTACATTGATTTGAATGGGTTCTTATGCAATTTCTATGTTTGGTAAGTTCCAATTTCTTCTATACCTGAAATGTTGGGATGTCAATGAAAATGTAAAGATTCGACTGAAAGTGGCAATAATTGAAAAATGAATTCTACAATTGTCAGACAGCGAAAATTATGGATATTCATAGTTCTACACTGCTGAAAGGAAACAGTAAAACTAATTTTGTTTAAACTAGAAACTACAATGGGCACTGAAAACTTTTTTCATAGTCACAAAGGATGAACAATCACTCCTAAAAATTATTTTAATACAGATATTTTTACCATATTTTTGTCTTTTATAAAGGTGGCAATTCTTCCTTTGGTAACAGCCCTACAGAACAGAGGAGAAGAAAAAGGAAATTATTTCATCCTACCATCCTGTTTAGGAGAAGGTTCTTTAGATTCTTTCTTGTTTTTCCTTCCTTCACGAGCACAATGATCATCTCCCAGGTCGATGACAAGTTCACTCTCAGAATCAGAGTCCAGTCCTAGGTGCACAGTTGGAGAGTCTGTTTCATCTTTACCTTTCAGCTTTTCTTTTGCAGGATGCTGTAAACTCTTTCCCTTTTCAGAAAATTCTTTTTCAGTGTCTGAAACAGCCTTTTCCTTGACCGGTTCTTCTGTTTTCTCCACTTCTGGACTTGTGCTTTTAAGTTCCTCCTTGTCTTCATTCTGTGCTGGAGGCTTAGGTTTTTTTTTCAAGCTCAATGATTCTTTGTCACTTCTTGCACCTTCCTTGTCCTCACCATCCTCTTGATCATTCTTTGATTTCTGATCCTCATCACTATATTCACTGTCACTGGTATCAGATTTTTCAGAATCTTCAGAGTCACTGTGTTCTACTGCAGTATAAACAGCTTCAGATATTTCATTTATTCCTAATTGTGGGAAGGAAAGTACATTCCATGGTGACATCAGACTGACTGACATTACCAAGAAAACACTCTATATACTGGAACAAAGTGTACACCTAGCATTACCTTAACTGTCAGTCCTTAAGCTACAAAGCTTAGTGCCCTATCCCAGCACCACAATGTATGAGAATGAACTTCTACATACTCCAATTAATATCTGAATTTCAATCAAAGGCCCTCCTTTCACTGCTTTTTCCCAATACCTGCAAGGTCTTTTGTTCAACTCAGGACCCAATGCTGGCAAATACAAAAATTAATTATTTTTCTCCACAAGAAACCACCTTAAAAATCAACAACACTATTCACCTGATTATAGTTATTTACTTACATTCTTTCTACTTTGTGCAACTGACAGAATTTAGGTAGAATTCTCCAATTTTTCAACACGCAAAGCAGATAAGACTATAATCCTCTCATACTATCTACATCAGAATGGTACAGAAACAGGTTAAAAGGTGAAAGCTTTATGACAAAAATTTGAAGCATCAGGTCTCACTGTGTTTTAAAGCAAACCAGTTCAGTGCACTCTATTTGCCTCAAAGAGTTTGAATATTCTCCACTCTCATTTTAAAACATAAAATACTTATAATTTTATGATTCAAAAACTTATTTAACCTCTTTTGGTGTTGGACAAGCAATGGCACACACAGACATTGTCTCGTGAAAAGGTACAAAAACTTTTTATTACAACATTTGACTCTATATTTATAGTATTTCTACACAGACCAGGGATTGGAGGACAAGGTTGACACTTCTCCCATTCCATTGGTCAAGACAACTGCCCATCAGTTGTTTTTTACTCTAAGAGAAAGTATGTGAACAACCTTAACATAAACATGCTTCTAATCATAACACCCATGTCTGAGGAAGAACTATGAAAAACATCAAGCTGTAAAGTGCACCAGAAAACTGAAGAAATCGGGGTGACAAATCTCCAAATGAAGTGCATGCCTCTGATATCCACTGTGCTCTCAGGCCTCACTGTGTTTTAAAGCAAACTGTGCACTCTACTTGCCTCAAAGAGTTTGAATACTCTCTACTCTTGTTTTAAAACATAAAATACTTATGATTTTATGATTAAAAAACTTATTTAACCACCAATTGAAGTGCATGACTCCAATATCCACTGTGCTCTCAGACCTAACTGTGTTTTAAAGCAAACTGTGCACTCTACTTGCCTCAAAGAGTTTGAATATTCTCCACTCTTGTTTTAAAACATAAAATACTTATAGTTTCATGACTCAAAAACTTATATAGCCTTCAATTTAAGTGTATCCCTCTGATCTCCACTGAGCTCTCAGACCTCACTGTTTTAAAGCAAATCACTTCAGCGCACTCTACTTGCCTCAAAGAGTTTGAATATTCTCCACTCTTGTTTTAAAACACAACATACTCATGGTTTTACGTCCCAAGCCCTTATCTGAGCTCCAGTTTCAGTGCCTGTGCCCTGTGCCCTGCAGGGACACTCACCCAGCTGTGCCTTGCAGCTCTCGATGGTCTTGTCGAGGTTGAGCTGGAAGCGGCTGCGGATCTGGCGCTTGGGGGAGATGAGCTGCACGGGGGTGCTCTGCTGCTGCACGGACTCACTCAGCTCCTTCAGATCCATCTCGGCCTTGCTGCGATCTGCAACAACAAACACACACTGGGAAAAAAGCTTTCACACAGGAACCCACCTCGCTAGCCAGGTAACACATGTTTCACCAAAGAGCGAGGCACACAGGCTGGAATACACTGCACTGTTTTTTATAAATCCATCTTTTTTTACTATAAAAGATGGATTCTTCCTCTCTTCACACACAAAACACACACAACAATTAAGGGGACATAATCTCCATCAATGTGAATTTATCAAGAAATCCCCATTCAGGTTTGTAAAGCTGTCTGACAGCACCTCAACTAAAGTACTGCTCTTATTTACTACTAGGTGTACTACCTTCACAGAGAAAATTAAATTAAAATAAAATCCTTATAAGACACGTAAAATCTTTATAGTCATCATTTAAAATCCAAAAGTCAGGTCATGAGAATACATATAAAAATGTGGATTATTTCACTGGATAGATTAGTAAATTCAAGATAGAATAATACATTTTTCAGTATACGTCAGCAAAATCTTGAGTGTTCATCTACATGTATAGAATTTTCACTCTGAAATGCACACACATCTGTCTGCAAAGAATACACACTACAGTGCTAAGGCTAAAACTTTTTTGCTTCAATTTTCCCATTTGAGAGGCTGTATTTGTAGAGCACAGTCCCATCCTTTACCCTTTGCCAGGAGTGCTGACATTCCACCAGTGCTCAGGGCACTAAACCAGTTGGAGTCAGTTGGGGGAAGATAAAGGACCCATGAAGAAGAGGGAAAAAATGTAGAGAATTATGTTGGCCAATTTAGCTCCTTCAGCTGGCTCATGGTAGGATCAAAAGAGCCAATGCCATAAGCTGAGAAAAACCAGAGGCCATGAGAAGGCAAAAGGTAGCACTGGCACAAAGTGCATTTGTGATCTATTTTTAAGTTTCATTCTAGAGCAATTAAATATAACACAGTGTTGCCTTATTTTACTATTTTACTTTTTTTTTTTCCCCAAACATTTTCTGTTGAGGTACAACTTAAGAGAAAAGTGAAATAAATACAAAGGGCTGAACCAATGATTCTTCTGACCAGAGATTCTTTGTAATCTGAATTTCATATCAAGGTAAATTCTTATTGTTTCCTGCCTCTATTATCCCAAGGGCAGGTCCTATTCTATCAGAGTATTTTTCTTCCCCCCAATTCCTTGTACATCTTTCTCATTTACACTTCCATTTTTCAAATTAGCAAGTCTGCCAGTAGCAACAGATGGTTCATTTCTATTATTTTTCCTTCCTTTTTGCTGAACTGCAGACCACAGAGTCTTCCTGGCACTTCTGAAGATACAAAGTGTCTTTGTTTTCTGAACTCTCACTTTTGTTTCTGCAGACAGAAACCCTGTTCACATCATGTATGGCAATGAGATACAGTGAGATATATTGGAAAAATTCTAACATCCACAGAAGAACCCATGCCTGGCACAGCTGACACTATTAAATGAAGAAAAGTTGTTATTTTCACTCTCATCATCAAAAAGTATTTTTAATAAAGGAAATTCCCCTTAACCTGAAAAAAATCTCCAGATATTCTACTTGAGAGCATACAAGCACTTCTTTTATGGTATTACTCATGGAGCATAACATCAGATTTTCCAATCTATGCAATTTATTCAAAGTGTTCCAGCTGCTGTCTCCCATCTGTGGCTCAAACAACTGCAGCACTATGTATTTCTTAATCTTTTTCCAAATGCATTGTCACCTCAGATGAGGTGACAAACAGCTGCAGTGAAGCAGAAGAAATTAATTCTACAATTATGTCCACATATATGACCCACTGAAAAACAGACTTTTGAGCTCATGTCCAGAATCAGAATGTCTGTAAGGCACTGAAGACATGGATTCATTATTTGAACTTAAGCCTTCCTGAAATACCTGGCTAACACCAAAGGCAAATCCTGGTTCTCTGTGTAATATCACATGGAGGTAAAAAGCACCCAGAACTGAATCAGAAGCTCACAGGAACAAAGCACAGCTGAGGAAACTGATCCACATGTTTGGCTTGCAGAACTATTTTACCAAGTTAGTACTTACCTATTCCATCTTTCAAAATTCCACAATCCCAAAACTTACTTCTAGGGAGTTTCAAGACTTCAAGAATTCTGCTAATTCCTTTCAGCCATCTATCTCCCTAGAGAGGGATGGTCAGTGAGGAGGTGATGTGAAGGCAGCAAGAGAGAAGCCCTAGTAAATCCTAAATCCTAAAGATCACAAGAAAACCTTGCCAGTAATTCACTTGAGAGAGACTGAGTGGTGAAGAGCAGCAAAGTTCATGTAATTACAGCCTTTAGAAACTTACCTACTGTTTAGACACATTCATTTGTACAGTTCAGCTAAGAAAAAAATTATCCTTTAAATACTTCCTTTCATCAACAAGAAACAATAATGGAAACTTTCTTTTACAAGATAAAAAACCCAGTAAATATGATGAGACAATAATTACACATGCCTCATTTAAAGATCTTTGTTCATTTAAAGCCACATACAAGCACATTTGTTCATAATTTTTTGCACTGACACCACCATAATTTGTTCAGCTGTAAGAATATCAGGTTTTCAAACATGAAAACTAACCAAGGTTAAGATTCAGAATGCTTCCTGGAGTGGAAGTTCTTTCTTGCTTAGCAGAAATTGGTGTTGATGCTTGAGGAGAGAAAGGTTTGGGGCTGCCTGACAAGCTCCCTGCTTGACCTGTTCTTGTTGGTGCTGGAGAAGCTGAAAAAGTACAAAATTAATAAAGACAGATTTAAAACCAGAACATCTCCTCACAACAACGCAAAATTTTTTTTGTATTTATTTCCACTCTCCATTCACATTAAGAGTTACAACTATTTCTTGCTATTTAAATGAAATGGGTTTAGTCACTTTTCAAGATTATTCAGTCCTTCTCAATGTGACAGAAAGAACTGTTCTCTCTTATCTGTGATACTCAAAGTTAAATGCATCTCTTTTTTTAAAATTTCTTCATAAACCAAGTCATAACACAGCCTATCTTTAAAAAGTACACAGAATGAAACCAGCCCATTTCCAAAGTCCTGTACCTCCTTTTTCATTTACCTGTATTTTTCTCAATGAAGTCCATGGATTCTTCACTGGCACTAAAATGACTGGAAGTGGCTTTTTTCTCTGCATCCTGTTCAACATCAGAGCCAGTGTGAACGGAGGAGTTTGTACTCATGGGTGACCGTGGCATATCTGTCAGTGAAATCCTGCGACCTGTGCTACTGCTCAGCATGGACTTGCTCATCAGAATCTTGGGTGATGCTGTCATATCAAAATTCAGTTTGATTTTCTCTTGTTTGTCTGTCTTTGCAGTTCCAGCAGCTGGGTTTGCAGGGTCTAACAACATTTGGTATTGATTGTTGGGAGTATATGGTGTCCGGAAAGGTGCATAATTAAATACTCCAAATTTTCTACGAATGTTATCAACATAAACCTCCATTTCTTGCATTGCACTATTGAAGATGCTTTTAGTCTTTTTCACAGAAAAAGGAATTTCTTTAGACATGAGGTAGCAATTATTTATTGGAACCCAGGCCCTATATATAAAACAGAGAAATAAAAGATAATATAACTACAATTCATACAGTGAATTGACATTGCCAACTTTTATAACATACTAATTTTTTGCCTAATCATAAAGATATGAATAGCTCAGATAATTTTAAAGAACCATCATTACATTTTTTTAATATTTCTGTGCTTAGTTTTGGTAAGAATGCAAATTGCATACCTTGGATTATCACTGGCTTATTTTACTCTACCCACTAGCAATAAAACATGACTTAACACTGGTCAAATATGACAAAATAACTGGAGCAGTCTATGTAACTGCAAGACAGCCATTGCTAAACAGTCTATCTGTCATAGCACAAAAATGTAAAAAGCAGATAGGAAATGAATGCTTCTTAGAAGCATTTTACACCCCAGGCCAGACTGCCCAAATCATTCAGTGCCAGAAAAAGTTCTAACAGGAAGTACTGGACAGATTTTATTTATCATGAAATGAAGCAGAACCTGAAACTGCCTCCCAAGATCCTAAGACAGCAGGAACTTTGACTAAATTATTCCATGGCCCTGCAGATTTGGGTTTTTTACTGCACATGTTATTACAGATTTGTATTTCTAATTCATGACAAATCAACTGGTATTCATCATAATTGTGTCCATCTAAGCAGAGGATACACAAGAACTCTCTTCAAGCAAAACTGGCATTTTCAACACAGGTTATATTTCTGTATTTTTTAAACCCACAGGTGTATATTCCCATAATAGACAACATAAATGACTTCATTGGTTTCTTCCACCTTTCAGTTTTCCCCAGCACGACACCAGACACAGGAATGAAGCTGCATCCTCACCAGATCATGTTTGTGTTTTACAAACATTGCTCATTCTACAGACATCATGTAAGGAACTAAAACTGTGTCTGCTACAGTATCACACAGCTTGATAGGGTCAAGGCTCTAAACACAGGATCCAAAAACTTGTAAGCACACAAAATTACAACATGAATATTTTAAGTACAGCCAAAGACACCCTTTTGTCCAACTCCCACCTGTCATGTTGGCCAAAGAAACGGGCATCGACTTGCCCATCTTTATCCCTCAGTGCTTTAGCAGGCCAGAATGGAAAGCCTTTGAGTTTAGCCCAGACCAAAGGGTGGGGATTGCTCTGGAGGAAGAGGCAAAACACACAGTAAGAAAATGTAAGCAGTACTACCTTCAAATCTGATATAAAACATGTTTCTAAATGTTTTTTTTTTTTAATTGTATGTATTACTTAGAGTCAATAAAGATCTATCATGCACAAGGCACTTGCCAAATAGAAGATTTTATTTTACTATAAATATGATAAATCCTGAGAGGACAAAATGATAAATTATTAAAAAACCTCCCAATACACAAAACCTTACAGATCTTGATTAAACTTATCACAATTGCACTTCTTTATTCATTTATTTTTGATTAGTCCCCTCCAAATATATAGCTTAACATAAGTTAGGCTAGAGCCAATCTTTGAAATGCTCTAATTTTCACTTGGGCTTGTGTACTGGCAGATCATAAGATACTAAAAAGTCCTTAACTTAGGGTAAGCACTACTTAGCAACAACCAAAACATCAGTGTGTCATCAACATTATTCTCATTCTGAATCAAAAACACAGCACTGTTCCAGCTGCTAAGAAGAAAAGGAACTGTTATCCCAGCTGAAAGCAGCACAGTCCAAGAAACAACTTGATGGATTACATACTTCAACTTAAGAATCTTAAGGTGTCTTCCCAAATTCCATTCAGTATTAAACAGGAAGCAGACAATAAGTCACAAAAGAAAAATCAAGTCTAAACTGATGCACCTGTGTAGAAGGAGACATTGACATCTCAGAAATCCTCCAAGCACTGAGGGTACCACAGGAGACACTGCTGGCACAAGGCAGCTACCTTACATTTGAGGACAGAGAACTTGTGAACTGGCTGCTGACAGCTTTTACAGTTACTTCTGACTGGACCAATCCTTTTGTGAAAACCTGCAATCCTACAGCTAAGCAATGTGAGACAGTCTGACCCCACAAGGATGGTGTGTCAGCACAAGGCTGGTAACCTACAGCAGCTTTCCCTGACTCAGTAACCACCACAGGTTTAAAACAAAGAGGGGAAAGCAGTCAAATGAGGGCTGCTAGTTTAATGTAGCAGTTAGACTACCATAACTCTTAACTTACACAAGGCTCACAAAACCAATTCTCGCGTTTTTGGCAAGCAGCTAAATAACATTCCGGACACACTTCAATTTCATTCATCTGGAAAGAAAAAGCAAAGTTACTGGAGAGATTAAAGACAGTCCAAAGTGTGGTCATTTGCATTTATTCAGAGGAAAATCATATTGTTACAGTAAAAGAACCACAAAAAGTACATCTATGCATCAGAAGATGCTGGTCTCTTTTTCCAGCATCAAATATTCACTAACAACACAGGTTTCTTTGAGCAGAATCCATATATCCACTTCCTCCTCTTCCCTCCCCTCCACAAAAGTCTTAATTATAAATACTGAATATCCTAGACACATTAGCAATGCCTTTGCCAAATGCCATTCTGTAGCCCATGGATATGAATACCTAAGTGTAAGGAAACCTACAAAAATTATAGATCTGCAATACACATCTTGGAAATACATATTATGTCATTCACAAAAACATGACATGGAACACTAAACATACAGAAAAATTAATTTAATTGGGGCACTCATACCTCATGCTCACAGATTTTGATGATGACTTTTGCTGTTTGTGTCAATTTGTGATTTCCTAAGGAAACAATAAAATGCTTTAACCAAGAAAATTGTTATGGTAGAACTATGATAAAATCAACAGTTTTCAGATATAAAAGTCATCCACAGAAACAAAAGAGGAGAGCTAAAAAAACTATGTAAAAACATCTGCATGAACTACATGCTTGTAAAAGCAGAACATCAGCACTTTTCTTCTCAATGTAACATTTAATAATCTTTAAATGCTCCTTTTTGTAGCCTATTGCAGCCTTCCCATCACTGACACACACTTTCAATGAGGGATTCTCAATTAGGTCTCAATTAAGTGCTGTATGATGCAAAAACATTAAAGCAATTTGGGGGTTGGAACTAAATGATGCAGATTGGATGAGGTCATCTAAGGTCCAAACCATTCCATGATCCCACAAACCCAAACCATTCCATGATCCCACCTTATCTGAAATGTTTTCTCTAAGGTGGAATGAGCAAGTGACAGCACAGGTTGTATCTGGCCCTATGGTTTTATTTATGCCAGTTGTTAAAAAAATTTGTTGTTTTTAGGCACTGTGGTCATTAACAGGAAGACACTTTCAGAGTAAAAGTTTACAAACTGCTCCATGACTTCAACTGTGTCAGAGTTTCATATCTGAGGATTTAAGTACATATAAATACTTACCCCCATTGTAAATAATGCAGTTGTGCAAAATCCATTTGGCATCAGCCAAAAATGCTTCAGTGCAACCGTACATTTTCTTTTTAACATTCTGTAAAGAAGAAATTAAGAATTTATCAGGAAACAGCAATCAGTAAAAAGTGACAGTGTCTTCCTGAATGTTGTGTGCTATCAGTCACACAATAAATAAAACTGACCCCTGGAGGTGTCCAAGGCCAGGCTGGACAGAGCTCTGAGCAACCTGGTCCTGTGGAAGGTGTCTCTGACAACAGGGGACTGGAACCAGAGGAGCTTTAAAGGCTCTTCCAACCCAAACCAGTCTGTGATTCTATGATATTTATTTTCTGCACACTTATGATCTTAAATGCTTAAGAATCTCCCAAATTCAAGGTGCCTTTTGACTGCCCTGAAAATGTATGAGCTGTCCAAATTAAATCTAAATAGTGAATTATTTAGAGTAATACCTCAAACACTTCCAAAAAAACATGTTTCCTAATACAGTGTTAGGTGCATCATGCTTCTGCAGAAAACAGTCTTTGGCTTCTTCTACTGATGTATTATCACTCCACAGCAGTTTTAATTTTTACTAGACCCAGAAAAAATACTGGTCACAGTACATTACACAATATGTTTGATATTACAGTCTACCTAGCAATTTGATTAAATTAAAAAACCTAGAAAAAGCAATTTGATTAAATAAAATCAGTCCCATGGTTTTGTTACCATACTTTATACCATAAAGGCATCAGCCTCCACTGTAAGGACACAGAGAATGAAAACTTGTCTCTTCACCAGGTCCTGACAGAACTAAACTCTGCAATGCTTCATTCTTCATTAAGCAATGGAGAATTTCTTCATTTTGTGTACTTTCAAACTACTATTGAACGGAGAATGGAAGTTCCATTATCCATTTCTTGATTGTTTCTTTTTTTCTTCTACACCTCAGGTGCAGTGGAGATTACAGTATTTGTTGAATGATCAGTAAAATGAGTCTGGAATGACCCCTGGATATACATCAAATGGTCCCTAATTAATGAACCAATTATCCATAATGATCAAATGAAATATAACGCAATATAATGATCAAATGAAAATCATGTTTTAAGAAATCTCTCCTGGAGATCATTGATGGAATCAGTTAATTTAATAGGAGGAAGTCAGAAGTGTAACCTTATCTTTTTCACACAGTTTTTTCCTGAGCATTTGTTACTGGCTCAGAGAAAACAGTGAAGTTCAGTTAACATGATTGTTTTTAAGCTATAAATGAACTGACTTTCATAATAACCAAGAAACTACTCCACCCATCAAAATAATTTCAAACAACTCTCTCTCCCTGCCATCAAACATTTTAGAAATACTACAGAAGTGACCAAACTCAAGGAATCTTCCTCCATTAGCTTCATACAAACCTTCTCTAATGTACAAAGGTCCATTGGATGAAAGATATATTCTGCATAATCTGGGTGTTGATCCAGTGAAACTGGCTTTTGAAATGGCTCTGTCTGTTAGGGGAAAAAATAACCACACTGCTTACTAACACTGAACAATATCACCAATGATAACACTCATTTTTTTTACTACTTCCTGCTGTGTTATCAGACAAAATTCTTCAAAGACAATAAAATATCGTGAGGCAATAAATTATTAGCAGAACAACAGAAACTAAAAGGTCTCATTTAACTGATTTTTCATATGCTGGACGTGATGAATTGCAAAAATGGGGGGATTTGTAAAAGGTACTGTTGTAATTTGCAATACACAATGGCACATTGTTTCAGACACACCAAAGGAAATTTCCCCAGCACTTTAAAAGTATGTGATACAACCAACTTCTGTGGTAAGAACACTTGCTAATAACAGACAGAAGCTACATTTTCAACAGATATAATCAATAATGCAACAGTGCCAGTGCCTAGGGCTCCTGTCCATATAAATATATTGGGAAGAGATCGTCTCCACATTCCCCTTTTATGTCCAATATAGCACTGTCCACTTCCAGAGAGTAAGAAACCACCACCTTCCACAGGAAAACTACACTATACCTTCCTTACACCTGCTGAAAATACACCCAGAAGTTACATCACAAAACCACATTTTAAATGCACCCCAAAAGAGTCTGTACAACCTAAACTGATCTGTGCTAGACAGGTGGCAGATAGAACAGAAGTTGTCACACAATCTGATAAACTAAACATTCATCATCCACTAAAGGAAGCAACCTCAGGTTATGACAAACACATGATCCAAGTATTTAAAGAAGAAAACAATAAAAATTTCCTTACCCCTGGCTGTTTCATTTTCTGTAGTGCAAACTTCAGTAGATATGATAGCTGTTCAATAGTGAGCATTGTCATTGCTTTACTCTGTGTTTCTATGCATTCTGCAACTGTGATTTTCTAAAAGTTCAGATTAAAAAAAAACACTTGGTCAGCAAACATTTCTAATTCTCCATTGAAACATTCAAGCATTCAAATGAAGGATAATAGCTGTTTTATAAGGAAAAAAAAATTTCTGATAATGCAGTGTAAGTACTTCACATGCCTGTTTAACCTGGGTTTTGGCCTGTGTATATTATCAAAAAAGAAGAAAAAGGGAAAAAAGGAAAAGACCAAAAAATTATCCAGCATCTTCAAGATCACGTAAAGTGAATATATGAATACAAAAAATTCCCAAATACAATGTGGGTTCAGAGCAATGTGAGAGGGAGAAGGTCACCTGGGCTCTAATAAAAAAAGTGATTATAGGAAAACATGCCATAAACCAATTCGCTTTCATTACAGATATTTGGTTGCTAAGTATTCTCTCCCCAGACATCACTGGAGAGGAATGATTAAATTCTTCCACAGTAACAAAATACCCACTTGTTTCTGTAGACCCTACAGAGCATTTTTCTCTGCACTGTTGCAAAGCTGATCAGCCCACCAGAATGAGCACAAGTTAAACTGGTGAAAACTGCAGGATTATTTCAGCATTACTGGTGCCTGATGAAGAGATCACTCTTTGAAATGCTGCTTCTCTAGAGCTGGAGACACAAAGGAAGTTGGAGACTCGTGGTAAGAAGGCAAACACAAGCCAGGTAACACAGAAAAAAAGGGCTGAAGCAGAGCCACGGATTCTCCCTCTTCTGTACAAATTTTTCTGGTACCTCAACAAGAGGCAATGTAGGAATAAACCAGAAACATTTCAGAACACAGAAAACCTGCTTAAATCTCAAAACCAAAAAAGAAATCCACTCCTTATATCAAACTAACCTCACATTCTGGGCAAAACCAATCCCCCTCTGGTTCGGCTGTCAGTTTCAGACACTTAGCATGATAAACCCGAGGACAGAGCTCACAGCAGAGGACTTGGCCTTCCCGATGACAAACCCAGCAATAGAAATCATTCCGTCCATCCTGTGGTACAACATCAACAGGGTCTGTGGTGAGTGGCTGCTTCATATAGTAAAACGGACCATGTCTTAGTTCTGACTGAAATGTAGGCAAGAAAAACAGGTTTGGTTTCAAAACAAATTTGCATTTTTTTCCAAATCGTTATATTCATAATATATAAGCAAACAGCAGTTTACAGAGTTTGATTAACATTTATGCAAGCACAGTATCTTAGTCATTGCACAAAATCATTCATAAAGTTTACTGCTTATTCAGATGTCAAATGACAATTTGCACTCAAGACCAGAAATAAATTTTTTGTGGCAAGTGAGGGCATTGAGTGCAAGACATGCAACCCAACAAGAGCCAGCAAACACTTTGAGCTTCAAGAAAGAAGTATTGCTATAGAAGCTATTAGGCCCTGTAAACTCAGAATTTCACAGGGCCGTGCAAGCTAGATATTGAGAGATTTAGTGGTGGCTAAACCTGGGCCAGCTGAAGAAGTTAGTCCTGAAACAAGGGTTGAACACCATGCAAATCTGTGCTAGTTTGCAGCAGCTTATAGCTTTGTATACACGAAGCAAGCCAATGCTGATTTTTATTAATAAGGCAAACTGCAGGGAAGGATGACAAAGGAGCAAATTCACATCCTGAGCAGCCACCTCTGCTAAAGGAGAGATTTCATTCACCACCTAAATGTGTATCACAAGTTAGGACTCACACCTCTGCTGGTTTGCCTGCACTAGAAAAGTGTTAACTCTGTAACCTGCATGAACTGATCTTTCCCCTGAGCCTGACAGCTCAAAGATGACACAGCTGACGCCAAAACACAAGAAGTGAAGAGCCTGGGATGGCTTATATGGGTCCAGAGATACCTAAAGCTTGTTACATCATCTTTGAAGAGCTGCTAGCATTTATTGGAAAACTGGTTTTTATTTATTAATGACAAGGGAACTCAAATTCTCTGTTTGGTATTAATGATAGGGGTGGTTTGCTGAGGAGGGAAACAGCCTTGAGGTTTTAGACAGCTCATTTAATGTGACTTTTTTTGTTTGATGTAAAACCACTTTAATTATCCAAATACTTGTAGTCTGAAGAACCTTTTTGTTTGATTTTCAGGTCGTTTTGCAAGTGTCCTACACCATTTACAAATCTGCAACTTCTGAGAGCTGTCACATCCTCATGTGATTCACAAAACAGGGCAACCAAACGTGTGCTCTCTACCTTTGAGGCATCCTGAACAAAATCAGTCACACAGGGCATAAATAATGTCCCCAGAAAGCACCAGCATGCCACTTTGAACCATGGTATTTCTAGATAGCTAAAGTTACAAAGGAGGAGGTCTAACTATTTGCAGGAATAGGGGATCTTCAAGGTAGAAGCAACAACCCACCTGAAGATATTGTACCTCCAAAAAAAACCCAATTATTTAACACTATACAGTATTTTGGCCAAAGAAAGGATGTTATCCATAAACACTCTGCCACCTAAAATTTTACATGATTTGTGCCAGTTTTGGTGGTTTTCATTTTCTATTCTACAGATGATAAAGCCCAGAGACACTTTGTTCCTACCACAGAAATGGGCAAAGTGCTCCTTCTGAACTTTATATAGACACACATTTAATGACATAACATGACAAGAATTCCAGAAGGATGGTTCTGTGAGACCTTGTGGAATATGTGGGATAGCATAAGGGTTTAAGTCAATTTCAAATTAATTACTACAAATTAATTAGCATTCAAACAAAGAAATCAGAGTGAGGAAAGTTCTAATTTCCAGTGCAGAAACATGTTTTGTTTGCAGCTAAATGCACCACAGCTGTGAGACCAACATCTCAATCTTCTGTACATGGAAACACAGCTATGGGGCACTTCCACATAAAGAAATTACCAGAGGAAATTTAATACATATGCTGACTTGGAAGTGGATATAAGTAGTATATCCACACTAACTGTAAGATTTAAAGATTCTGCTTTAAGACAAACATAAAACCTGTGAAACTTCCACAGAAATCATAATATCCAAACTGAAGAGAAGTCAATTTTTACTGGAACATGAGATGAATTAGTTTTCTGTTCAAGGATGCTTTTATCATTTAGACATCTATCACCATATTTTGCCTAAGCCAAGTTTAGGTAATAAAACAAAAAAGGGTTTAGAGACTCAAGAGAGACCCAAAGAACAAAACTAAAAGACTGGAAGTGAGTGATTCAACTGCATCAAGGGACCTTTACACTTGCCCTAGTCAAGAGTATTATGTTTTGAGTAAAGATTTTAACAGTTATTAAAGTTCAAGCTCAACTAGGTGGTAGCCTGTTTTAAAGGCTTTAAGCACTTCATAATGTCCAGCAGAATGACAAAGAAAACTGAAGAAAATAAACAACAGTATTGTAATCCTGTTTTGGAGAGAAAAGGATCACTATTTATATTCAGCTTAAATTAATATTGAAACTAGTAGTAAAACAAGCTGACAACTTCAATTACATTATAACTGACCAATTTAAGTGCCAGAAGTTCCTGATTTTTCACCTTAGTTACAGTCTATCATTCCTTAATTCTTTGCTTGATTTCAGCACTTTAAATACTTGATGGCACCATTCTGAAGATCTGTTACTGCATACACAACATGTAACAAAAAGTTTTGTGCAATTATAATTTTAGTAATGGTATCTTGAAAGGTTCAAAGCACTTCATAATGTAGAATATTAAGTGAGGGGTTTCCAGTGAGGTTGCCATACCTCAGAACAGATTTATCAGTCAATCAGGACCACAGCTACATCATCCTCAAACTCACTCTGAGCAAAACTAGCACCTGGATGCTCAGCTCACATCTGCTCAGCAGTAAAAGAATCTTTAAAAACAATCCCACTACCACAGAGAGCAGAGGCTGAACCTATTTAGACACAAAAATCTTCAGGCATGCCCACTTCAAAACTGACATGCAAGACAACATCAAATGAAAAGCAACTTGTAAAAGCTGAACAGAACTAAACAGATGATATTTTCTTGCTAACTTGCAATAAACACAGCAAAATAAGCAAGTCTGATAGGTTTTCTTCATTAGATACACAACTTTATTCTATCCTGTACATTTCAGGTCTGAGATACCTGGAAAACAGAAAAGTATTTACCAAGGGGAATTTATCAAGTTCAACAACTGCAACTGTGTTTTCACATATATTTTTTAATGCAGGAAGAAAAAGTGGAAATTAACACCCAAGGATTCAATTCCACTGTTTGCAAAATTATCTCTGCAGTGCACAGGTACAAGCTCAGACTTCAGTGGGGCAGTATCTGCCCAGAAAATGTCCAAGATGTAAAGGAATAAACCCGGGCTGCAGTGAAGCTCAGCAAATGCCAAACTGACCCCAGTGCATCTCCCCATGATACAGTAACACCTCCTGATTATCCTGAAATAAAATACAATTTACACTGCGTTTTGAGGCCTGATTTATTCACAGCTTTTGTTCCAGGACAACTGCAGTGAGTAGGAATTTCATTTTCTTTCTCACTAGTGCAGCAGTACCAGGATAATGTGGATGTTCTTATGCCAGGACAAAGTGCTTTGAACACTCAGAACTTAATCCTGTGTTTATATGACATTGGCAAAAACCCCCATGACACAAAAAAGCACTTTGAAAAACACACAGGCATGTCATCAGTGCAGATGTGAAGTAATTTCAGTAAGGCTGAAGACTGCTTTCATGTAAACTACTCCAAGATGATGCAGATGCTTTACAATGTTTGCTGTACAATACAATTCACATAATTCTTTCAAGTGCATCAATCAGTGAATCAGAAATTGTCAAAGTCCTGAGGAGTCAAGGACTCCTAAGAAGGACAAAAAATGCTCTCAATCCAGCATTCAGAAGACAGTAAAAATAAGGCTACAAGCATAAAGACTGAAAAATCAGCATGATCCTTTGATTTAACTAGTTTGGTAGGAGTGCACACTGCCTGGAAATTTTAAGGAAGGGGAAGAAATAGAGAGTACCAAAGTGGAGCTGACTAACAGGCAGTGGGAAAGGACTGCAAGCAGATGAGGAAATTCTCTGACATTATGAGACCTTTTTTAATCTAAGTTATCACTCTACTCCTGCTAATGGTTTAATCACATTTCCTGAAAATGGTTTTAATAAAAAAATAGCTATTGTTGGTTTTCTTATTGTTATTACTCCTTACTGTAATTATTCATAATAATTCTGATCCAAATTGCATTTATTGGTTATACATCTTATTACCTTTATGAAATTACTAAGCAGGACACAGGTGGTCTTTTTCAACAGATGTAGAAACAATAATCAAAGAGCATTCAAATTGAAATTATAATACCAACTCCTATCCTCAGTGCATTCAAAAATTAACATCCATTCCTTAAGAGTAGAAAAATGGAGCTTCCTTAAAGAAGGCTGAGCTCCTGATCAGCTATCTCTACATCCTCTACTGTTTCATATTCTAGCATAATAAAACCATGACTTCTCTTACCTGCTCTTTATTATTACTGTTCAATAGACCAGGCTTCTTTTTCTTTTTTATAGGGCTTGTTGATGCATCTGTAGGTGAGTGGCCATTGGAGGAATGTGGAGGGCTGGGAAATTTCCGTTTTTGTGCTGTGCGTTCAGCAGAGCCAGGATCTGGGACAGACACAAACAACACAGTTAAAGACTGCAAATTGATGAAAACTGCCCCAACAACGTTATGGTTTGTCATTCACACTCTTCCAAGATTTTTATTTCATGTTTTTAAAATAATGGCATTTGCAATTTCATTCTCTCAGGACAAAATTTCAGTAATCCCTAATGAATATGAAATGCTCAGCTCAATCAAAAAGAACTTTTTCTGAAAATATTTTTTGAAAAGATATAAGTACGCAATCAGCTGTAAAGGACAGTCATAGAACAGTTACAAGATTCTGACAAAATACAAGTGAAATTTCATCAGAGTGGGGTCAAGAAGTTTATTTTTTCCTTAAGCTTTTAATGCATGCAACAAAACAAAATTATACATGGAACCACAGGGATCAGAATTCAGCAATATCACAAGAGAAACAACTGAATCATCCCCCTAATATTTTACAGAAAAAAAAATAAAAACTCCAGTGGTTTTGGCTATTTTCTGCAGGAATCTATGGAAAATATGGTACTATATGATGACTTCTCATTCACCAAAAGCTTAACATATGCCAATATAATATTTAGGGAAACTATAAATAAATACAAAAAACACGTGAAAATATAGATGGAGGGACATATAACCAAGAGAGAGAAAACAAATGTAAGAGTGTTTGCTCATGCTGTGTTTTATTAATCTAGAATAGCTACACCAGGCTAAGGACATCTGGAATTTGAAAGATTTCCACAATTCTAGAAGTGCCTGCCACAAGTTCTGTAGGCACAGAGACTTCAGCAGTGCTGCCCAGCAGACACATTATTGTCAGCTCTCACAGAAACTCTTCACATAAGTTATAAAATGCTGGCAACATGTAGAAAAGCTGGTTTAAATAAACAAACAAGAACTTGTCATGTTTTGAGCTTTGACACAAAGAGCTGTGACTTTTTTCCCTTTCCACCCTTCCCCTTTCACACTATTGGCAGCATTTAGCACCAGTTATCTGCTGAAATCAATCAATACAAGGTGTCTGAGGCCATCATTGTTACCTCTGTGTTTGGATTCAATCTGCCTCCTGCACCATTTAGCCCAAAATTTAGGTTGATTTGACAACACAAAGAGCTGCTATGTCACCTATGTGTGTGAAAAATACCACGTCTGCTTCCTCCCATCCTTAAGCAATTGTGACAATAAAAATGCCAGCACAGCACCAGTCTGGTGACAGGAGACTCGGTTTGTCAGCTTAGCTGATCATGCACAGAAGGTGGCAGAAGAACTCCTTGGGCTGGGATATGCTTCACATATCCCAAGAGAGCTGTGCTGATCCAGCTATCCTGGAAGAAACTGCAGCATCAGTGTCAGCTAAACCAAAACCCACAGCTAAATCAAAATGATCAAATCTGAAACCAAACAATCTCTGAAGGCTAATTTTTATCATGAAAGTAGAATGGAGCTTATCAGCATGGGAACTGTGTGCATTCAGAGTGATCCACAAAAAACAGCATCATACCATGTCTTCTCTCATCTTCTCATCATCACATTAAAGTCTGTTTTATTTATTATAATTTGCAGTTCTCAACGGAGGTCTTCCTCACATTCCTAAAGACAGGCATAAGAAAACTACTCCTGCTGTGAAGTGCTGGCCATGCCTTAATGCTCATTTTCCCAAAGCAGGGAGATGTGCAGAATTGTCTCTACAGCAAACAACATCCTCCAAGGACTTGCATTGGTGTCTGAGCCCAAGTTTCTCAAGCAGCAAACAAAGCCATCCCTGTGACTCCCTGAAGAGGTTCGGGATTTTATTTCCAGATTGCACCGAGGCAGGCACACCTTAAACCAGGAGGGAAATGGACAGCAGAGTTTTCTGCCCTTTGGCTTTCATTTCCTATTTCCAGGCACAAAACTGCCACCAGAGGAGCACACCAGCTTCCCTTTCAGCCACAGATTATGAGGTTTACGAAGCAGCTGGCTGTCACACTGCACACTGTGTCTCACCTCCAAGTATGAAAATCAGCTGGAAAGCTGCCCCCATAATGTGATACTTTTCACTTTTAATTTTTTTCTTTCCTAAACCAACTGATTCAGGGTCAGGAAAAGTGTTAAACTGTTATTAGCTAAACCAGAACTGAATGACTATTCAGTCACAGCCAAATCCAAGCTACAGTTCAGCAGAAAAGGTGCTGATTCAATAACAATCTTATGAAATGGTCACACAAACATGTATGTTTGGCTAAGTAATTTCAAAAACTACTTAAAGTGATGTAATTTTCCTCCTTGGTTCAAGAAGCCTGAGTATACTGGGGATTTTCAAATCAACTAGTGGTGACTCATAGACAACATACAAAAACTGACCTGAAATACACTTCCTTTTTTTTTTTTTTTTCAGCTGGCAAGTTATTCAACTGCACAGAGGTTTTCTTGAGGCAATGTAACTGGAAAAATTAAGGGATAAACAGGAAAACAGCAAGGCATAGACATATTTTTTCAGATTTTAGTTGTTTTTCAGCACTTTTAGTTATGCTAGTGGAATAGGCCAGTGTCTTTAACTACCACAGTAAGTTGCCAATTTACCAATCTGTGAGGGACCTGATAATACGAAAAATCTTTTAATTCAGTTCAAGTAACAAAAGAATGGTGGTATCTTCTTAAATTGTTTGAGCTATAGTTTCAGTTTCCAATTCTACTTATGATAAAAAAATGGCATTTTGTGTGTATTTCTTTCAGTAGAATATCCTGTTTAGCACTCCCTCCCTGGCTCTCCCAGCTGTGGGAACAGAGTTCCTGGAGCTGAGCTGTGAACCAGATCAAGAAATTGATTCCTGTTAAAACAACCTGTAAGGAGGAAAGCTAATTTTTAATTTTATATCATTTCCCTAGCATAGTGTTACTTGAAAAAAGTGAAACAAATCTGTGGGGAAAGAACAAGAGACCAAAGCTGTGCAGTAATTTGGTGACTGGAACATTTGCTTAAGGGGTGGATTCAAGTTCCTGCTCCAAAAGGGAACAGCCTGAATTTCTGTGATCTCTTCTATGATAAGTAAATATTTTTCACAAAGTGTTTAATGAGCAAGAAGGTCACATCTCAGAAAGGATCCCACCATGCCAGCTGGTCACCACTTGGCATGAGATCCTGAAATCTCCCTGCTGCTGCTGAACTCCCATCACACACTGAGCTCACCAACCTGAATCAAACCTCTCACTGATAAACCAATTGTACCAAAAATGTTAATTTTGCCAACCAACCTTAGTCAAATTATTTCTTGATTTTTTTGGTGTGATTTTGCTTTCTTAGCACAATTTAAAAAATGTGCTTCCAGCTGAAGTGAAAAAATAGACACCTGAAATAATTTTTTAGAAGGTCCCTGATTTTACATCACTAGGTCAGCATTAATTAGTCTGTGATGTTGTCAAGGCTGACAATAAGCACCTCTGAGTGCTCTTGCAAATCATTCATTGGGGAGCAACAAGCTAACCTGAGCTTCACCTGAAGCTTAAACCTTTGTTTCTGCATGCCATGTGACTAAAGGATTAATAACTGCTGCTCCCAGGGGATAGACTAAAGCAATTTCATTTCACACTTTATGACTGTTTTGTAAGTCCAATTTTATGTGATGGCAAGGCACTTTGTATTACTATAGTAATGACTTACTATAGTTTAGCTTAAAAAATTATAAAAAAAACCAAACGTGTATTATTTATATCAGAAATCTTATCTTGCTGCAGCATATGGAACACAGACCATAACCAAATATTTTTATACTGTGTATTGCAAAGTGCTGCACTGTAAACACTCCATAGCAGGGATTCCTGACAACTGAGAACTCTTGCTTTTCTCAATAGAGGCAGGTGCCAACTCAGAAAACCTGTAAAAGTAGGATGCTGCTTTCTTTGCTTTTCCTGTGATATTTCAATATAATTCTTCCTGAAAACAAACATCACATGCCTTACTGTAAGAACACAGCACAAACTGCTCAGTATCACAGACTGACAGTGACACATCCTTATGCCCTTCTTTCCATACTCCTTTTTTGTATTTTTTTAATTTAGAAACTTAAGCTAAATGCAATCAAAGCAATTCCAGACTAAAACAACAACAAAATCATGTCCACATATGTACTTCTAGACATTTCTCACATTTGGATTATTTTCTCTCCCAATAAAGCCTTAATGAGAGCTGAAATCCACACCCAAGTCAAGGCTTCACAGCACCCTTCCACAAATAAAATCTGTTCCCTTTTTCTTTCTCTAGCAATGTGTTTTGTTCACCCAGGAAGCAAGATGGTCTAAATCAACAACAATCTTAAAATTTAATTTCAGTTAAATTAGCAGAGCAACAATTCCCAGAGTTGAAAGTGTCAGTAAAAGGGAAAAGGAGGGAAATGTGACAATTAAGGAGAGATGCTGGCAGGGCAAATGAGAAAAGCCTGAGTAAATCAGAACTATAATGGACCATGATTTTCAAATTCAACCTCACAAAAAAGTTAGGCAAACAAAACAAAAGCCTTCCCCAAAAGTGTGGAAACTGCAGGATAAAATTTTTTACTGTGAGTGAAGAACTATCCTTCTTTGAGATTGTGTGGATGGGAAGAAAAGTTTTGCATTTCAAAATAAAGTGCAGACAATAAAAAAGACAAATCTTCACTATATAAATTTCATTTTCATGATGAGTATTACTCATTCTGTAATAAATTCTGTACCTAATATTCTTAAATTGTAGATATAAGTCCTATGAAAAATGAGCTGCTTACTGCTTGGAGAATGAAACTTTTCTGTTCTGGAAATTTTCAGAGAGTGAGAAGAGGGAAATTAAGAAACATATTTGTTTAAACAGTAACAACAACAACAAAAAAGGAAATTAAAAAAGCTTTTCAATGTGATTTATGACAAAGATGGTAAGATTAGAAGTCATTTTGGTTTTCCAGGAGCCAGAAACAGCAATGTACTTTTTCAGTGAAAGCATTATTTTAGCCTCCCAGGAGAGATCAGCAAACTGAGACTTAGTTACACCAATGAGTTTTCTGTGACCTAAGCAGGTTTTTGATATCTCAATGCAAGTGAGTGAAATATGCAAAATTCTGAAAGTTCCCAGCTAGAAACACGACCAATTGTTCCAGGTAAGTCAGACACTCAGTAGTGTCAAACAGAGCCAGCCCAAGGCTACTCCTGTTAACCTTAATTGCCAATGCCATGCTGTGCCTTTTGTTATGGCACAAACAGTTCTGCCAACATTTGGTGAACCCACTCCAGGAATTACGCTCCATAAAATGTAACAGAACAAGAATGTATTGAAAATAGTGGCATGAAGAATTAATTTGATGGATTTAAGAAATAGCTATGAGAAGACAGCCTGAGAAGGTACAAGAAAAGAAAGGTGATTGCTTAAGCTGTCATTACCCCACAGAAATGTTTATCTATGCCTTTAGAAGGAACAAGAAAAAAATCACCTAGACTGTCATGTCTCTCTTTACTCCTTCTCAAAATCTCTGAATGCCTGTACTTTAAATGGCATGGAGTGTAATCAACGAAGAAATTTGACAGAAAATGTAGCAATACTAACTTGCTCCTTTTGGTAGAACAAGTTTCAGTAAATAATTTAGGTGAATTCCATAACTGTGAAGCCTTTCAGTTAAATTCATTATCCTGAATGGTTGCTAAAAGATTTCTGATTTTTCAAATCCATTACCTGTTATATTTTAGCAAGGGTAAATATCTTAAAACTTAATAAAATAATGGATAGATCTGATAGAACTTACACTCAGCTCTGAGGAATTTTAATTTTCTGCCAGAATTTTGAAACATGATGCAGTTGCAACCAACCACTAAAGCCCTGTTTACATTCCAGAAACTTCAACCAATGTAATTAACCCAATCCAGTTGCTTAATGCAATAAATAACAGAGGACAGGCGTGCTTGTGTAAATTCTGATGAACTCCTGCCACGTTAAAGCTTTACACAAGTAAATGCTGTTAGTTTTTTCCTTGCTGTAGGACTTTGGGAGATAAAGAAACACTTCCCAACAAGTTGCAAGGTAAGAGTTGAAAGGCAAGGATAAGCTGTGGGGGTTTGCTGTCCCAAGGGCCTCCTAAGGTGGGGATGCTGACAGCAAGGGCTCTGCACCAGAGACAAAAGCCATGGGCTGAACTCCTGCTCAGCAGCTTCACACTGGAGTAAGAATCTCATCTCTGTGAGATTAAACACTCAATATCACCACAAAGCAAGATGATAGAGATGTACTATTATGAAACTGTTCCAAAATGTATCAGGCATTCTGGGAATTCCATTTAATTAGTCAATTTTGTATTTATATTCATTGTATCTGAACATTTTACTGCTGAGAGGAGCTCCTAAGACTAAAGCCTTTACACTAACTTGAAAATGTCAGAATTCTCCCCATTAAGCAGTAGGGCCTCAATGTAGGATTTTATGCCAAGCTAAGCCCATCTAATCTAATGCCCAGCTGTCCCTGATGGGGCAAGGCTGCTCCCAGCAATGCCCAACATCTGCCCAACTCCCCAGGAATCCAGTTCAGGGGGAAAAGCAGCTAGAAAACAACCTCTCCACCCAAGTCCTAAGAGCCAGCAGAGATGCAGAGGCAATGTAAGAAATGCATGACTGATGTTGGCAAGAAGAGGGTTAAAGAGCTCCTTTTGACTGGGCACTAAACAGGCAATGGTTCCAGTACCAGCTGAAAAACATGAAAACCTACATGGAAGTCCATCTGCCACCACAGCTTGATACTGGTGGGAGCTAAGTAAGTTAAACTAGCAGAAAGGATTTAAAAAAAAAATCTTCTAGGATAATAATAAGAAAATCCACAGTGGAGAGTCCATTCTGTCCAAAGAGAACAAGCACAAGTGAAGACAGAAATTTCTCTGGAACCACAACCTGGAAATGCTTAGGCATTTATCCAGAGACCTTGTAAGCCCCCTCTTGAAGTATTTAATAAACAAGGTTAAAAAGTAGTCCATAAGGCTAGAACAGAAATATAACAAGATGTTTCTGCTGGACATGTTAATGTATCACATGCAAAGGACAAAATATAATCATCTAATCCACAGCCTCTCTCCTTCAATAAAGATAAATCATCTGTTCACTCCATTTTCTGTTTTTGGACTCTTTGCATGCTCTTTAAGCTGTCATTTCCTATTTCCAGTTCTCAAATGCCTTATGTTTTCTTGTTCTCATCAAGAGAGCAGTGTATTTTAAAACTTAGTCTTTAACAAGGCTGCACATGCACAGTTTATAAGCAGATCTAAATTATAACTGCTGGAATAACTCCACTCCTGTTTCCCACCTTACCAGGTATCTGTCCCCACAACTTTTTGGAGACAGGCACTTGTGTGTAACAGGAGGGTTAATCAGTTCATGATTCAGGCAAAACCTGGTACTACAAAAAATGACCAATTTCCTGCTAGATCACTGCCTGACACAGCTGACTGCAACAGCAGCAGCATTACAGCCAGCAAAGGAGAAGGGTAGAGAAATGCAGCTGAACACGTAGAGCTCCATAGCCCTGACCCTAGCTACAGACTCACTTAATCAGTCACAATATAAAGTAAGAAGTGTCAGTGATGGCTTTCAGCTCTGGTTTTGTTCCAGCCTAGCTCTGTCTAAATGCTTGCTAACAAAGCCCCTCACTTCCTGCACCCAACTGGTGTATTCCTGCCTTCTCTCTCACACCAGTTCTGGCAGTCCACCAAGCTGTTTCAGCACACTGAGCCAGTAGAAAACTGTTCATGTTTTATGGTTCAGTTTCCTGCCAGCTATGGTATGGAAGGAAGTGGCTAAAACTGCTGCTCTGAGCAGTTTGACCAGCTTAGGCTGCTTTGAAAGCTCCACGTTACCTAGACCAATTCAAAGGCTGTGTTCAGACCTGTGTTCCAGATTAAACAATACATGGTTTAGTTTAGCTTAAACTGACCTGCAATTGAATTATAGCAATTAAACTGCTTATAACAAAACAAGAATGTTCACAACAAGGTCTGCATCAGGCTAATTGGTTTTAAAGCAATTAAATTTATTTCTCTACAACTTTCTTCTGACACAGCCTGAGCTGTACAAAGCATAGCTGGGCAAGCAGGTTACAAACTGGCAGCACTTTGCTGCTTTAGGTCAAGTCTAAAGTTACACAGTGCCATGGATTGATCTCCTGCACAGGTTTCTCACACATCAAAAAACCCAAACAAAGCACAAAGTGCTGTGTGCTCCCCACCAGGTTTGCCTAGACAGGGTCAACTTCCTCATCTACATCCTTTCCAAAACACACAAAGCAAAACTCTGCACAAGCTAACTGCTGCAAGTGGAGACATTGCAGCCACCCTCTCACCAGCTGAGAAATGTGCTGCACTTTCTCTGCCCTGCACAGAGCAGAATAACAGTTTTGAAATTCTGGTTTGTGACTTCTCTGCTGCAAATACTTCACGGAACTATCAGAGAAGCTTGTTTCAATCCAAGTAACAGGAGTCCAGAAAGATTCATTACACCAGGCCTGTAATGTGGCCAGATGACATTTATGATTCTTCTAATTTCTGTGAGAAACTACATGTTCAACTATTCTAAAGTTCTATCACTAATTTGCAATTAGGTTGAGTATACAACAAAGAGAAATGGTTTGCAGGTAAGTCTAAAGAGTTCTTTATATCCCACATTCTTCACTGGAAAAAAATGTAAGCCTGTAAGGGCTTGAGGTGGGTGGTTGTTATTCTTGTCCTTGGAGTGGTGCTGGCAAGGGTTTTATCAACATACACGTTAAATTTAACAAACCAACTAAAGCAAATCAGTATCCAGTTAAATAAATACCAATTCTCTTATTATTAGAGTGATTCAACACTTGCTAAGTTTTATCTCTACTATGATACAGAAATGTCATTTAGATCACTCCCACTGGTATTTAAAGCACTAGGAGAACATCTATGTATGGACTAGTGGCTTCCACACAATGACAGCTTGGGTCAACCTAAACCAGCACCGTGGTGAGACTGCCTTTGGCATCAGCTGGTTCAGGGAGCTGCAACAGCAGGGAACTGTATGAAAACACAAGTCTCTTTCTACCAGGTTAAATCACTCTGAACTGACCAGTTCTAATTGTTAAGAGCCCACAATGCAAGGGAAGGTGCAAGATCATGTGTGTGAGAAGGCTGGGACATGACAGACTGAACTTTTCAATAACCACGTTATTAAATCAGCTCACTGTCCTAAGAAACTTCATCTTAACCCTACCAAACAAAAAGCAAAAAGTTTCCTGTGGGCTTAATCCACTGAAACAACATATCCTGAGGTCAGGGCAGCACTAGAACTACCACGAGGCAATGGAAACTTTTTGTAGGGCCCATACACCTGCTTGTGGTTGATTAAAGCACCAGAACTAAAATGTTAACATCTACATAAGCAGCTATCAGATTTTTAACTGTCTTTTAGACATTAATTATGTCAGAGTGACATAAGCAATGGTTTAGCTCAGTTAAGGCATGCAGAGCTCTTATCACAACTCTTATTAGTACTAGAAAGTGAGCCAGTGTTTCTAAGGAGAAATAAAGATGAGATTTCATGGGTAGCTAGATGTATCTAATAACCCCCATTGTTATACCAAGTTCTTATGTTATCAAACTCTTTCACAAAACAAACTGGTCACTACAACAGCAGAGAAAGTTTCAGTTTTTAAGTTGATTAGAAAGTTCAAGTGGTTGGGATGTGACAAGCACCACAAAGGAAGTGAGTGGTAGAGTGCAGAGCTGGGAGTTTACCCCAGTCAGTAGCAATCATTAAAGCAACAAAAACATTTACTTTCTGCTGGCTTAGAAAACTGAAATACAAAGAGAAGCAAATATTGAAAGCAGGTGGAGACTGACATACAATATCAGAAGGAAAGAAGGCAGAAAACAACAGGGAGAAGGGACAAAAGGAGCAAGTGTGTCTCTTCTGAGGTGTCAGATAACAAGTACTACCTCACCTAACCACACCATGAGAACTGAAACAAGAAATGTACTGTCTGTTAGTACAAATAAAACCTGAATCCAATTTTATAACTGTGTTATCCAGCCAAGCTTCCTCATTAAAAAGCATGCAGATGATCTGTGCCACACCTTCAAGACAATCCCACCTGCACGTTCAGAGCTAACAGACCTGGGAGCCCTGCTGCAGGAATGTGAACAGTGACTGGGAGTGTGCCAGAACTCTAAAAGGAGGGTAGGAACCACTGCTGCTGCTTTAGAGAAATGGCTTTCAGCTAAACTCAGCTGCAAAGGCAACTGCAAGTACAAAAAGAGATGGACAGGCATGAATGTCCATGAAATACACACTGCTCAGGGGACTAATTTCTGTGGAAACAGAAATGCTACTGTGATTCTTTATTTTAAGAAAAAAAAAAGAATCCATTACAGTAGGAAATACTACCTTAATAGTTTTGCTGCTACTACTACTTTCTCCTGCCTTGCCAGTCTAGAAGTACTACTTTAAAGGAAGCCATGATAAGTGATACAAGAGGTTGCTGTTTTTTGGTAATTTAGCTTTAATTATTCATAAATGTGAAATAACACTGAAATATTTGTGTGTATAGATTTGATATATAACAAAAACAATAAAAAAATTTAAACTCTTTCTAACATACAGTAGTCATTTTAAAAAATACAGTGAATCTTGAGTCTCCACTCAAGAGTAGCTTCATGGTAGATGACATAGCTTTACTACCCTGGTTTACAAATAATTGAGGTGTAGAACCTAATTGAAATATTCCTCTTACTCACCTTTGGATCGAGTGGAGATGTCCATCCCCTCCACCACCTCCTGCTCTGCCTTTATTTCCTCTTCAGCCAAGCTGCAGGATTCAAAAAGGTGAATTAGAATACTTTATGGACTGTATTAATCCCATGACTAACTTCTATCCATCAAGTTCAACCCAACACTGTCAAATACAAGTACATTAAAATTTCTGATGGAATGAAAGGTTTGGTGTTTGCCAGAGCATACATTGATCAAATCACAGTGAGAAACAACCCAGGTACACACATAACCTGCAAGTTACCAAGCACAAAAGTTACATTTTTGTACCAAAGACAGTCTTGTAACATGTACTGAAGATTATGGCAATGTATGTATGAACTGTATGAGTGTGACAGACAAACAGAAATTCTGTTCCTTGCAGCTTCTAATCTCAGATAAATCAAGTGGACAGATGTCTGCCAACATTTAAATGCTCATCAGCATTCGAGAACAGATTAGCTGAAGTAACAGACTTAGCAACACAGAAGAACTTGCAAAAGGAGGGAAAATGTAATTAGAAAAACCATTAAATAAATAACTTTATGGATTTTGGAACTAGACTGTATAACAGAAAACTGAATATTTATAATTTATTGGCAATACAATTCCACCAATTATTAATCATAAAGAGTAAACAGTATAGAGTTGTTACCATTCAATCTTACACAGTTTTCATCTACTCCAGGCAGGATTAAATTATTACAAACTACACCTAACTTTCTGATATTCTACAATGATGCCATTCAAGGAAATAATCAATTTGGCTTGTTAAGTCACTTCGGGGAAAGAAGATGGAAGGGAGAAGAAAAATGAACAAGAATGAACACAGTGTTACAGAGCAGCTTTGGAGATGTGACCATCCTGGATGAAAGGTGAAAGAAAACAAGGCTGAAGCAAACCCAAATTCAAAATGATGGACAAATGGGGTTCTGGAGCTTCAGGCAGGTACTGCAGTGTCCACCAGAACACAACCATGAGGGATGTGGATCCTCTGCTCTCCAGGAACCATTACCACCCAGTCTCTTAATGGAAGTTGTTGCTGATACCAGTTGGCACTGATATGGCAGATGATGAATTTCTGCTGCTATGGAGTGGGCTGAGGTTCCACTCAGCCACCCCAGCTCCAGGGCCAGGGCCAAGGGGCAGCTGGAGACCTTTGCTTTAGCCACTGTGTATAAATCTGCCTGAGCCATCTCAGCAGAGCTCGGAAACAACTGTGAGGACTTGGTTACATTTATACCAGAGAAACTCTTCAGCCTGACAAACAGTTTATATTAGCAGGAGTTTTGTTACTGGTATAAGTTAAAAGAGATTCCTAAACAAAGTAAAACTTAGCAGCAGAAAGATTTAGTTTGCTATTTGACAAAACTACTTTTAATCAATTATGAGCTACTGGGGGCTTGGGCTGCAATTCCCTTCACAGTTCTAAATAGTACAGTTATGTCAGCAGAAATTCCACATACAAATTAACCAAGCTCAGTGTATGGAAAACCCAAAGCTGAGAAGTTCCACGAATGCCAGAAACCATTATTGCCATTTGGATATAGAAACAATTTTCAAGATAAGTTCTTTAAAGTCACAAAACACTGAAGGGAAGTTCTATTCTATGAGCATCTCCCTCCCAGCTCATGGACTATTCTGATCATTCCAGGAGCAAATCAAGGCACCCATGTGACCAGAATTATGGCAAATGTGTAGCACAGCTGACTGTAACACAATGCTTCCCAGATTTATTTTGCATGGGCAGATTAAACGCACAGCACAGCCCACCACACTGCAATGCTCACACATTTACTATGCATGGGCAGATCAATTATCCTGCACATTTGTTACACCCTTTCCCAGGGTTGCAGCAAAGAGGAGCTGGCAGTGGCCTGCAGACACCAAAACATTTCATGCACCACTTGCCTTTGCCTGTTCCTCTTCCAAGCAAAGGGAAGGGATGGGCTCATGGGATGGGTTCATTGCTCTCTTCCAGTGCTGCACTGGAGTTTTTCCTTCCTCTCCCTCTTTATGAAATCTTATTTCAATATCACCAAACTGTAACAAGCTCCATATTTTTAAAATGTCATGTATATATAATCAATAATGCACATAGGTAAGTATGTATCAATACCCAGGAATTCTCCAAGACTGGAGTAATCTGATAATGCACATACCTGCTTCTAAAATACAGCTCCAGTTCCAGACACAGAGCAGGGCATACAAGTCTTTACAAGACTAAGGTTGAACAGTTATGCTCATTTTACATAGGCTGCTACTAAAATGAATGGTTTCCCCAATCCTTAACTCCTTGTTCCATAAATCATGTCCATTTTATCTAAATCAGTTCTGGAATGTAACTCACTGAGTAGCATGCAGAAAATGGGAGAGAACTTCACAGTGAGAAAAGGGCACCACCCTTTCAGCAGCTCACACTGAAGTTACATTAAAGCAATCATATTCCAGACTCATCCAGATCTATCAAGTCATTTGTTTAAAACACAACCTGAGGGGAACATGGCACAAGGTGAAAGCCACAGTACCTGGTACAAATCAGTATTACAGTCCAGAGAGCTGTGCATGAACCCTGGCTAGGAATGGGGGTGATGGATCAATAGAGCAACACCCCAGCAGGAACTGTTCCTGCTTCCCTCAGCAAAGCACCAGGAGATTTTCAGACCGAGGATGTTCTGTGCCCCTGGGCCCAAGCTCAGCACTTGAGGGGGTTACAGGGCAGGACTCCTACCTATTAGTTACAGCACAGCAGGGTTTTTCAGCTCAGAATGTGTCCCACTCTCATAAGGAGCTTAATTTAGGAAACTGAGTCAGCTTCCTCCACCACCCTTTAAAGAGCTCTGGCAATAGCGCAATAAACAAGAAAAAAGATTATGCAGAAACACATGCTAGTGAAGAAAGAATCTTGCAAAATCTTGATACAAAGAATCACAGAATGATACAATGGCTTGCCTCAGACAGGACCCTTAAGATGATCCAGCTCCAAACCACTGCCATGGGCTGCAAGCAAACAGGATGCCTGGAAACAGCCTTCCCAAAGATTTTAAATATAAATGAGCAGTCAAAATTCATTCTCCACTAGATACCAAGGCTCTCCACTTTCCTCAGCAATGGAGGAGCACGTTCCCCATACACGCACGTGCACAGTGTGCAAAACTCACAAAATCCAGCAATTACCTGCTGCACTATGAAACCTGAGCCTCAGAGGAACAGAGGCATCTCCATATTCTCTGCAATTAATTAATCCTTTAAGGGCACAAACATTTAAGAATATAAGAAAACCACAGAGACTGTTCTGAAAAAAAAAAGTCCCAGCTGTTGGTGGGGAACAGTTAAATAAAAGTGTGTTAGACATAGCTATAAAAGATACTGAACATTCACAGCTCCTCAAAAGCATCTCTCATTGCTTTATTTGCTGAAATTTATAATGACTTCCACAGCATGACATTGTTTGAATGTTGGCAGTGATGACTGTAGTGGTCATCTTTGAGATGCAAGTCTATAAATACATACCAGCAATTCACAGCAAGTTTACAGTAACTTTTCTAAAGCTGACATATTTTCACCTTTGCGCTCTCCATCAATACAAGGAAAATTCTGAAAATGCTTTAAAAAGCACAAACTTCCAAACACAGATACTAGCAAAAGATTTCCAATTAAATAATTCAAGAAAAACAGGTTCTTAATCAGTTACCTTTTGATTACCCACAACAAAACAAAAGGAAAATTAAGACCAGCAGCAAAATAATTAAAACCAAGTATCTCATTCCATGAAAACAATAACTGTGTGGTCAAATAGACTATTCTAGAGGGTTTTATTTTGAGAATTCATTTTTGCAGGGCTCAGAGCAGCTATTTCAGCCAGCATGTATTACTGCCATGCATGTAAGAATGGGATGCTCTGAGGCTGCAGATCAGAAATGATACTGAAATATACTCAAGTACCTAAATGAATACAACAAATAGCTTATGTAATCCTGAAAGCTACTCTTATTTCCTCATTAAGATGAATGAACACAGAGGAACACGTTTTAAGAACACAATTGAAATTTAAGCTTTGCCAGTTTCCCTGCCAAACGACCAGAAAACCAATTAATCATTTAAAACTTCCCTACTCATATTGACAAAACTTGCAGCAACAACAACAACAGAGGTTTGTTTTCTAAAATGTTAGGCTAATTTGTTTCATACAAACTAGTTTAGCATGTCTGAATGAGGGTAGAAGGGGTGGAGATTATTCCTTCGGGGAGAGTTGGGCACAGAAAGGAAAAAAAAAGGATTGCAAACATACAAGATTTATTGATACATAGGTAAAAATGGAAAAATAACTTAGCTGCCTAATTTTTAAATATGTTCTCTACCAAACAGAAGAGAGGGTGGGTTTTTTTTAATATAAAATTCAGGTTTTCAAATTTCACATCCCTGAATTATATACTGACTTTTCTGTTTAGGAAAATCATTCCTTTACTAATAGTAGTACTTACCTGAGAAAATGTACACATACAGGAATATATAAAGCTGCTCTAATCCATAGTAACTACAAAGAGCAATTAAAAGTTGCAGATGAACTACTGCACCTTGACATTTAACCAAGAAAAACTGACAGATATGGAAAACCACTCGAAACAGCTAATGCCCACATACACAATCCAGATCTATATCAGGGAATAACACATGAATTTCAGATCAAGAACTACATATTTCTGGAATCCTTTTAATTAACAGAAAACAAAACAAACCAAACAAAAAAAAAATGGTTAAAGACTATAAGCACTAAAACTGAATTTCATCCTTAAGACAATTCCTGCCTCTCATGCATCACATCCGTGAGCAGCAATTCTAAATAATGGTTCCAAAAAACTGCAATTCAATCAAAATCTAAAACCAAAAAAAAACAACAAACCACTATTTGCATGCCATTGCTGAATAAATAGCAGCTTTGTATGAGCACTCACCTATAACAGTCTCTTACTCATCGGTAGCTATGCTATTTATGCAGGGCTCTTAAAATGGCGTCTGCCAGCACTGCACTGCCTCACTCCTGCTCGGCAGCTAAAATGGTAGCACTTTGTTCAACACCAGCAGCTCCTGTTTACACAGCAGGGCAAGAGCCACGGCCAGCATCTAAACACCAGAAATGGGAAAGAAGGACCAAAGGACATCTGACATCCCAACGTTTAAGGAAAAAGGCACAAGAGAGGGAGATTTGTGAAGTCACAGGTTACTAAGGAAATAGCTCAATTTTAGCTTCACCCTCCAGTGTGAGCACCTCGTATTTTACGTTTCCTTTTGCAGGATTCCCTGCGAAATGCTCCGTGTGTATTAAGTAAATAACACTCTGTATTAAGTAATTAACATATACAAAAGGCTCGTTCAGATATCTATGTACAGCAATGTTTAAGCTGGTTACCTTTGATAACAAGCTAAGTAACTATTTTTCATTTAAAGAACACTTCAGTTCTTTTTAAAACCTTACTCTTATTCAGTGCCCATTCAAAATAGCTGTACAAAAGAGAAAAATCAGGGGAGGGAGGGGGATCCTTGGTGTTACACAGTCATCTTTAAGTCTATAAATTATACAGCTGAGGCCCAAGCAAGGCAACCAAACAGCTACAGATTTCAGATGCTAAAAATATAATTTGAGAACAACCATGCTTGAAAGTAAAGGTTTGTATCAGCCGAATTAAGAATGTTAACATCCTGTTACAGCATGGTTTTAATCTCACAGTGTGAAACAGAGATGCTCTGAGAACAGGCAACAAAGGGTTAACAGGAGAACGACAGACAACTACCAAATACATGGAAGTCACTTCCTATGCAGCTATGGCTAAATTAGTCTTTAACCCATGAATACAAGACATGTTTATTAACAAATGTATTTAAATTACTTTCTAAATACAATTTAAAGGGCCAAGCCTGATGGCCTACTGTGCTGGTTCCCAACCTGCAGACCCCTCAGAGCCAGTGCACTCCCACAAAGGGGTTTGCAGACAATAACCAAGTAAATCAAACCCACTCTAACAGGCTTAAAGTCACTCTAATGGGATTCATGTGCCCATGGGAAAAATACTGGGGGTCCACAAATAACAAAATTTGAAAATTGATGTCTGCTCCATATGGGTAAAGGTTTTGTTCAACTTTCAAGATATTTAGGAAATTCAAATTAATACCCTGAATCTCAGGCAGAGGAGAGCTTTTACTGAGATTTATCTCCCTTTAACCAATTATGCTGGAGTAGTACCACCACTATGGAAAACTGACCACCAGTTATCATTTTTCAGCTAGTGGCCCTGTGGATCCAGTAGCTGAAAAGTGATACAATACAATACACTGGAAAACAAGGCAGCACAGGAGAAACAAAACAACAAAACCAGAAACAAAACAAAACAATAACAAAAACCTCAAACAAAAGTGATATCACAAAATGGAAGACAGCTCAGAAAGACAAGCCTGTTGAAGTTGGTGGACATGATTTGAAGGGCTAAATTTGTAATGTAATCTATGTATTTCTGCTTCTTGAGCACAAGGTTCCTTTTATTACAGGCTCCCTTAGCAGCAACGTAGGTTTTCTGCTACATTTCAATACTCCTACCTACTGTGAGGGGGGGTGACTGTTACATTTGGAGTGGTTTATACTCTGCATTTTTTTCATTCCCAATATGTTAAGTAGTGTCATTTGTTTAAAGAAATTACTCAGCTTTTCCCTAGCACTATTTAGCTTCCAAGTAAAACAGTTTGCCTGCAAAGAATGAAAAAAGCATGCAGCTTTTAAAAAGCTACTGTTTTCACCATGATTTATAATCCAGATCACTCCTTTGTTTTCCCCCCACTCCATTCTTTGTCCAGTTAATTACAAAAGTAACTGGATGTTGGCACTAAATAATAATGGCTAATCATATTCATCCTAGGCAATTCAAATTACTCTCTAGTAGCCAGAAAACTTACAGTGCAATTATACGATTAACTGCTAGTTATAATCAGAATAATGGCCATTTGCTCCAAGCTGAATAAACCTCAGCTGCATTGCTTCATACATGTCCTGTCTAATTGAGATTGTAACAAGATCCAGGCCAGTAAAATCTTGAGGAGAAAGCATACGTGCTTTTTCCCTGCATCTGTCACTTAGACAAAACCCCACATTCCATCTGCCCCCCAACAGAAAAAAAAACATCTCATTATGCAACCTAGGGGAAGTGAGTGATAACGCTGAACCCTGACAAAGCACCAAGAAACATACGTATACACGAAATCCTTCAGCTTGGCTGAATTCTGCTTTACTTAGGCGGAACAAAGATGGCAGAAATTTCCAGAAGGGCCCTCTCGGAGCCTTGCCGGCGCAGTTGTCAATCTCCAACCTGCCCGCTGCGGCAATTGGCTCCGGCGCGGCCGAGCAGCGCCATTGGGCCCTGCCCAGGCACAACGCCGCCGTCCCTACCTTGCCTCAGACATCTTGCTGCAATGCAGACATTTGTTTTTTTGTGAACTATAAAAGAATCCCGCTCGAGCCATTGAAAATAGGGAAGCTGGGCAGGCTCACGGCGCTCCGTTTATACGAGGGCAGCTCGCACAAACGCGCTTCACTGTCAGCAGCGTGTCTGGAGGTGCAGATTTGAAACAGATCCTGCTTTTAACAAAACCTGGGGGAGCCATTTTAGTACAAGCTTTCTGATTGCAGATCACTTACCCCTGCTTCCTCACATTAAACAAATATTATGTTGTTCACTCTTAAAGGCTGAAAAGTAAACTTGCTAACACGTATAAACTACCAGCAGGAAAACTGTGTCCAAATGTAATTTCTGGTTTTTAGCAACTAAAGAACAAAAACTAGAGTAACTTCTCTGCTGTGTCAGCACTTTAGTGTATGCTGAAAAATGCGTTAAAACTGCATACAGAAACACAATCACATGAAATTCAGTGGTACCCCAGCAGTATTTCAGGTTTCAAATTGAACTAGAATTTCCTACAATCTAATCCTAGGGGATGGGGNAGGGGGGGAAGGAAAGCTTTTAACCAAAGTGAGATATTCAAAGTAAGATACTCACACTGGTAAATTGCTATGTTAAAGAATATTACCAAATACATGGCAAGGGTCTATGAAGTTTGCATGAACTGTGCCTCTGCATAGTCATTTGCAAAGACAGACTAGCTTTCAGTTCTTTCCTACAATAATGAATGTGTATGGACTGTTTAAACAAGTGCAAAAATTACATTAAAAGCACAAAAGAGCATCCTTCCTCTGCTTTTGCAGCAGCCCTGGTGATCACTGAAAAAACAGCTTGCTCAAACCAGCATGCAGGCTCTACAATTAAAATCTTTTTAAAGAGCACAAAATGTTTCTAAATTAGTTATAAACCAAGCGAGTTTGTCTGAGGTTACACTTTGTATAGTATCAGAAACATATGCTCATTAAGTGTTATTTACTTTACTTCATAAGGTCACTTCATTGCTGAGCACTAGCACTTTCATCACACCCGAGAAGCCCGAGGAACAGTGAAAACGCGCTTTACCCTGCAAACACGGCAATTAATGACCTATGAACAAACGGCAGGCAGAACATTTTCCACTGGCCTAAGGTAAACAGGAAGTAAAAGCTTCAAAATTTAGAGACAAATTATCAGAAAAACAGTGCATTCAAACACAGCAGTTTACATGTACAAGCCTCTTAAAATGGACGCTAAGCAAATCTGATCTTTTATATGACTAACCACTAACATCACTTCATCTACTGCACTAGCTGACCCAGTAAAAACAAAATGTTTGGAAAACTATTAAAAATGTTCAGAGAGTAGCATGCTGCTTACTTACCAACTGTTCAAGCACCCATCTCATTTTTCCAGTTAAGAAGATACAACAGGCTGGCAGATTTGGGAATTGATCAAAAAGGAATTTCTTGAAATAATTACGTAGCATTAAACCAAAAGTTAAAAAAAAAATAAAAGGAAAAAAAAAGCCAAGAACGAACAACATGTACTACTGTCATGAACAACACATGATTTTATATCTTCTGGACTCCACAACACAGAACTGTGGCTGATAGAATGTAAAACAAAAAGGCACAGATAAAAAGTTGCATTAGTTTATTTGAACTATGCAAAACAAGAAAGCTAACAGTTCAAAAACATTTTCCATAAAGCATCAATCTGTAAACAGATGCACTGCTGCGTTTTACTGAGCAGCACTCCATTTCCAAAACCTGCAGCATAAAAACTCCCTTTTAAAGGAACAAAATATTAACCATACATTGTCCCTCAGAAAGAGAAAAGCGTTGTACTAATTACTCCTGCAAGAAAAAAAGTTCAATAATCATTTTAAGTTAAGATAAGCTGCATAAAAAACATGATGCAACAGCACACCACCACCTAGGCCCAATATCTACAATCTGCCATTAGCACTTTTTGCTGATGCCTAGCTTTTTAAAAATCCCATATTTTCTCAGAGATAACTTATCTTAGCTGCTCCATTCACTGTTTAGAAAGGTAAACTTGCCTGTTCCTGTGTCTGCCATTATCCCTGCTTGACTCCCTGTAGGGCAGTTAAATGCATCTGCTCCCTAGCTTCCATTTTCTCTCCAGCAGGCATGTGACACAACAGACAATAGTGCTGGCAAACTGCTCACACACAGAAACCTCCTTTGGAATACCAGGACCTTGATAAACTCCAAAAACACCATCCTCCTGGGAAGGAGCAGGCATGCCAAGGCTTTGCCAGACTGTAAAATAAAGCTGTGGCTAATGGCTACTAACCATGTGACCCAAGAAAGCAAATTTTTAAACAGTTCCAACTTAATATAAGTGCTGTGGTGTGAGTTTTGCACGAGAAATCACAGAGAATCACACTCTCAGCCCACAACTCATAGGTCTTAGAGAAAAAGCAATGTAAAAAGCAAGGCTTACCTCTGTGGATGCATTGTTAACACAGTGTTATGTCAATACTTATAAAACATGGAGGACAGGCTCTCAGTACTCGGGCAGGGAGGGCTTGGCACTTGGNACTTCCTGAGCGATTATCTTTGTGCGGCTCGGGCAGCAGGAGCCACCCCGGGCTCGGAGCAGGCCGGCGCTAGGCCCCGCTCCGCCGGCCGCCCGCAGCCCGCCCGCCCCCGGCACTGCCGCCCGCTGCACGGCCCGAGGGCACGCAGCGTTCGCCCGGGGCGCCAGGGCTGCTCTTTTGTCCGCACGCAGGGGCGAAATGCGCTCTGCTGGTGCTGTGCTGGCCCCGGAGAGCGAGGCCGCAGGCGGAGGGCAAAACTTACCCAAAGTGCAGGGGAGGGACTGAAATTAGTAACTCGGGATTCAGGCGAGGGTTCTGCTGGCCCGGAATTTAAATACATGAACGTGCAGCAGAGCAGCCGTGTACCTACAGTGTGATTTCTTTAGATACCACGATATGCTGNGAATTGATCAAAAAGGAATTTCTTGAAATAATTACGTAGCATTAAACCAAAAGTTAAAAAAAAAATAAAAGGAAAAAAAAAGCCAAGAACGAACAACATGTACTACTGTCATGAACAACACATGATTTTATATCTTCTGGACTCCACAACACAGAACTGTGGCTGATAGAATGTAAAACAAAAAGGCACAGATAAAAAGTTGCATTAGTTTATTTGAACTATGCAAAACAAGAAAGCTAACAGTTCAAAAACATTTTCCATAAAGCATCAATCTGTAAACAGATGCACTGCTGCGTTTTACTGAGCAGCACTCCATTTCCAAAACCTGCAGCATAAAAACTCCCTTTTAAAGGAACAAAATATTAACCATACATTGTCCCTCAGAAAGAGAAAAGCGTTGTACTAATTACTCCTGCAAGAAAAAAAGTTCAATAATCATTTTAAGTTAAGATAAGCTGCATAAAAAACATGATGCAACAGCACACCACCACCTAGGCCCAATATCTACAATCTGCCATTAGCACTTTTTGCTGATGCCTAGCTTTTTAAAAATCCCATATTTTCTCAGAGATAACTTATCTTAGCTGCTCCATTCACTGTTTAGAAAGGTAAACTTGCCTGTTCCTGTGTCTGCCATTATCCCTGCTTGACTCCCTGTAGGGCAGTTAAATGCATCTGCTCCCTAGCTTCCATTTTCTCTCCAGCAGGCATGTGACACAACAGACAATAGTGCTGGCAAACTGCTCACACACAGAAACCTCCTTTGGAATACCAGGACCTTGATAAACTCCAAAAACACCATCCTCCTGGGAAGGAGCAGGCATGCCAAGGCTTTGCCAGACTGTAAAATAAAGCTGTGGCTAATGGCTACTAACCATGTGACCCAAGAAAGCAAATTTTTAAACAGTTCCAACTTAATATAAGTGCTGTGGTGTGAGTTTTGCACGAGAAATCACAGAGAATCACACTCTCAGCCCACAACTCATAGGTCTTAGAGAAAAAGCAATGTAAAAAGCAAGGCTTACCTCTGTGGATGCATTGTTAACACAGTGTTATGTCAATACTTATAAAACATGGAGGACAGGCTCTCAGTACTCGGGCAGGGAGGGCTTGGCACTTGGGCTTGATGATCTGTCTTCCCCATGAAAGCCGCCCCCGGATTGGCTGCGGCGGCAAATCCGCATGTAAGGCGCCAGGGGATTGGCGGAGACACTTCCTGAGCGATTATCTTTGT